>JBAMAV010001133.1:1200000-1800000 GCA_037043315.1 Amiota communis
AAGAAAAAAACTTTTTAAATTTGTATCTAAAAGCACGTCATGACAAAGAAGAAGCAACGCAGCAATAATGACGATGGCGACGACGCCGGTGATGATGATGATAATACATACAATAACAATGATGACGCCAACACAACAATCATAAAAGAACAACAACAAAACAAAATAAATAAATAAAAGGGCCAACAAACAACTACAACACAACAACAGTATAAGATACTATTATAATATAACGGTGCTTCAAGTTACCTAGTTTTGTGTTTTCCAATTTTATGTAAACACCAGAAGAACAGGAACTTCACAGAAACAATAATAAAACTGAACATGATTATTGAAAACGAAATGATTTTGTTCAGAGTCCATTGAGTGTTAAAGTGCAGTTAGTACAATATAAGAGAGACAAATTTGATAGATACAATATAAGAGATGAAATAAACAGTATGGTGTAATGTGTAAAAATAATTATGTAGAATACAAAACAATGATATAAAGTTAAATTGGTTATTGGTCTCTAGTATCTCTTATAATGGTAAAGTAAATCACTGTGCTTCACATGAATAGCCAACCTTACAAAATGTTCTTCGGATCTCTGTAGCTTTTACAAAATAAATGAACTCAATAAGATCAGTTTTTGTTGAATACTGCTTTCCAGAATCATAAATTTTTGGAACAAGCCATTCCCAAACTATTTTTATTAAGTTCAAGCCCGGCGAATATTGAGGGTAGCATATTTCCGCTCAATCCACAATTTAATCACATGGGCAGTGTGTATAGGTGAGTTGTCATGTTTAAAAACCCCAGGCAAAGGTCCAAAAAGGTTCTCAAATGATGGGAAAGCCTATTTTAGAATGTGTTGTTAAGATTTAGAATTCATATTTGTTGAAAAATATTCATGTTCCCAGGTGGTATAATAGGATAAAGCTACCCAAACCATAATACCGCCGACTCGTCTATATGCTTTCTTAATTCATCGAAATAGCAATTGAGGGCAGTCCACATTATTATTGAGTGCTGTTTTTTTTTACCCTTCCCGACGTTTCCATATTTTTCTTGATTTGATATAAAATTATGAACAACTTTTTAACTTTTACCAATTTTCTTTTTTCGATTCTTCGTAGGCTTCTTTTACTTCGGCTTGATCAAAGCCCGATTCTTATAGAAAATGATTTAAAATTCTTAAATCAATCAATTGATAAATTTAATTGTTCAATAAACCATAATATGCCATTCAATCACCTATAAGTTTATAGCTTTTCCAAAATCTAGACCAGATTAAGATTATTCATTAAATTTTAATGTAAAGAAGTACGACAGTAATTTCAGAAATACATATTTGAAAAACGCTTAATATACTTAAAATATATTGAAAACTATGCTAGAGTTTTTCTCGAAATTTTATCGAAATCGGTTCAGCTATTACGGAATTCATAGGGAGCAAACATAAGAACATACATTAAACCAGTTATGTTAGATGCGGTGGTCCTGATTGGTGTATCCAGCCCTAAATCGATGGCAGTTGAGAGCAGTATCAGAGAGACATAAAGAAGGCACGGTCGTTTGAAGTTGGTTTAATCGCTAAAGTACGCTGATTGAAGTCAGTCGCAGTTGCAAAGTCGAAGAGATCATATTAAGTTGTTATATTCTTATCATTGAATTAAACTCAATACCTTTCTTAACATAAGTATATACATAGATTGTCTTTATCAGCCTCAGGAGGGATGGTCAACATATATTGAGTTTTGTATCATTTTCTTATTAAAAATGTTCCTAAAAGTGCCACTAATCAGAATCGTCCTAAATGACATGGCTAGAGAATGTCACTCATGTCACTCATCTTGGAAGTAGTTTATTTAATTTATAGCGTGCCAGAATTTTTCTGTCGCGTGTCATTAATGATTCACTGGCCATTACTGGTCTATAATCTATTCTCGACATTTTTTCCCATTCCCGAATTCATTACATAAAGCCAATAAATATAGGCTCCACTTCGTCATTGTGGACAATTCGAAATGTTAACATTCTCATTCAATATTATGTGATGTGGATCGCTATACGAGTAAAGAATGGTGCAACATGCTACACAGCAACAGAATCAATCGGTCTTTTAAAAGACATGTTTAATAAAAGAACAGACGTGAATTGGCAACCAAGATCATGGAATTCAATACCATTGGACTTCTTCTTATGGGGTTTCTTAAAGAGTAAGGTATATGCGGATATTCCTCAAACTAATCAACACCTCAAAGGCAACATCATCGACCAAATATCACTAATTGAACCATCATTATGAGAAAAAGTACTTTCAAAAAGATTGACAGCCTGCCGTGCAGGTCACTTGAATGACATTCTTTAACCGGAACCAATGTACTTGAATTTCCAATAAAAATTTATATATTTTATTCAGAAATTTAAAAAAATACCTGCAATTTGAACTCTCTTATATTAAATACTTCTGGAACTACTCTCGTAAAAGCATTGCATTAAAATATGTGTGTTTTTTTTAAACTTTGTATACATTTTGTTGTTTTATAATTTAATATGTATGGTATGTACTTATAAAAGATCATGTTTTAAACAAGCCCACAACTAAAGTTCAACATAACCGACAAATCTGGTTTAAAGAAGAAAAAAAAAAACAAAAAATTATTCTCAAAAAATAAGATAAAAGTCTTAAACTTTTTAGTAAAAAAATATTCAAAGTAATACTTATTTAAGCTGAAAATCTCCACAAAATTTCAGTGTGCATTGCTGAGTATGTGTTTTTAGGTAAATTTCAAGAACTTTATAAATGTTGCAACACCTTTTTATATTTAAACCTTTTTTTTTAATTTTTTTTCCAGACAAATGCCACCGATGCTCACTGAAGCTTTTTCATATGGCACGTCACTGATTGTTATTGTGGTGGTTGTTGTTGTTGTTGTTGCACACGTTTATATTTGGAATTTTTATGGCCAATGATTTTATGGGTTTTTTTTTCCCATATTCAATCTTTCTATCTTTCCTGTCAAAAGAACCAGTTTTCATTGAATAAATCTAATAATATTAAGGCTTGGTTTGATGCACATGTATGCAAAGTAAATATTAAATCAATTTAAGTGAAAATAACTAGATACTCGTATAAGAAAATATAATAGAAAATTTTAAAAATAAAAATTATATATTTTTAATATTTCTCAGATATATTAATTATTTATTTATACTTACATTTTCAAGTTTTAAATATTGCTTAAGGCCAATTTTCTATCAAATATACACGTATTTAATTGCTAAGCTGTTTTTTTTCTATTATGTTGTTTTGTTTTTGTGCATTTTGCATGTTGTTGACCCAGAAAATGAGAATGGTAAAGACAGAAAAAAAAAAATGAACAAAAATTGAAAACTGTGTACAGATGTTTGTTTGTCGTACAAACATGAATTGCCTCTTAATTTTAATGCATTCATTGCAGAATTTAGTTCCATTTAGTTTACATATATGAGAAGTCTGAAGGTCTTAAAACAAGCGTAAAACGTGTTCATGTTGACGTAATTTGGCAACATTTAGTAAAGAAAAGTGAAAATCAAAAACATTTTCATTTTAATAAGCACGAAATCTAAAATCTGAACAAAAAAAAGAAACATTTAAAGAAACAAATATGTAATTAAAGCAAAAATCTCACACACATGATTAAAAAAAAATGTCAATGACTCATTTGATGACGGAGAGTTTTCAAATTCTAAGTAAATATTTTAGTTTTGATTTAAAGTTTCAAACAAACAAAAAAATATCTCATTGAATTAGCAATTCGCAAGAATATGACAAATATATTACATTTTTTTAAATAAAAACTTTTAATTGAATATTTTCTTTATTGAGAAAAATAGAATTTTTTATCATGGTCATTTTCTCAGAGGCATTTTGTAGTTTACTATGGATTAAACCAAAAACAATTTTTTATAATAACAACAGATGAAATGTACACATTGGCAATAACATTAAATCATACAAAATAAAAGGAAACAGCTGATCCAAAACCTAACCAGGATGAGCTGGCTCATGTGGCACACTTCCAAATTCAGCTCATCCTCTATAAAATCATTTTTAAACCAGTATGGGCATTGAACTCTGGGGAACAACTTCTATATCAAACTCCCAAATCATACAAAGTTTTCAATCCGAGCGACTGATTGTACAATAAAACTTCTGAACTTTTTGATTTTTCATACAATCAAGCCATGACCCTTCCCCGCACACGTTGTGAGAGATTACAAGCAAAATGAAATTGTACAATCGATCGCATAACGTGTGGGCCGCATTAAGGATGCTCGTCAACGCTGAATGGTATGCCTGCAACTCCGTCATTCACAGTGAAAAACACATCATCCGACTTGAATCACAAGAAATATATCTTACCGTCAATTTGTTGGATTTCGCAGGCATAGGACCTCCCTTTCAGATCATTCAGGGCTTGTTAAGCGAAACAACTTTCTTTATACAAGTCTATAAAAGTACACACTTAAATTTTTTATTTTCAACTTTTATTCAACGAAAGTTCAATCTTCTTCAACATTTCTTCTAACAAGGAATGAGATAATCTATTGTAGAATAAATATCATTACGAAGACACTCTTATCAATTTTAAAGCATTTATTTCCTTAATCCTGCCCTTATTCTTGAGAATGGTGCACTACATGCTAGATCGGCCACAGTGTCTTGTCTGTGTTTTTTCTTGTCAATGATTTCAATACGTCTGCTAAAATGCATAAACAGAAGCTACACAACGATGCTACTGAAATGAGAGCTAGACGGAGACTGACAAGGCTTTCACGAAATTCCGGATTTTCAGTATATTGTTCGTTATGAGTAATACTTGGTTTGCGAGGCACTCATTATGGAAGGGTCCACTGTGTAAAAGAAGTTCCATACTTTAAGGATATAATTTTAGAAGACTTTGTCAAATATAAACCCAATCTAAATTTTACCTAGATATCTGTCATGACTTAACCATCTTGCCTTATCATAATCAAGTCTCCTTTATTGTTTTGCACAGATACATAGTACATATGTATATTTGAATATAAACTTATACCGTAAACATTGAAGGGGTGCTGCTGTTTTCGAACTGGGTGCCACATGTGTTAACAGTTAACTAAAAACAACAACGAGTTGATGAGCGCAGTTTGGAGCTGTTTCGGTGCATCCATACGTAACTATGTTATTCGAAAATTGAATCCACCATTACACGCCAGAGTCAAATCGGCAATCAGCTGAGTGGATAGCAGCCGGTGAAACTCGTCCAAAGCGACAAAAGCGCAACAGAGTGCTGGCATGGTCAGTATTTTGGGATGCGAACGGAATTTTGATTATCAACAATCTTGAAAAAGGCAAGACTGTCAATAGCGATTGGGCATATGGCCCAACTGGATCGTTTAAACTAGGAAATATTGAAGAATGCAAGCAAAGAATGTGGTCTTTCAGCAAGACAATGCACCGTGTCACAATAATGATAAAACTGCACGAATTACACTTCGCATAGCTTCCGCACCCACTCTATTCTCTAGATTTGGCCTCCAGCGACTTTTACCTTATTGCAGACCTAAAAAAAATGCTCGCCGGAAAGAGGTTAAAGAGGTGATCACCGAAACAAACGCTTATTTTGAGGCCACAGGTAAAACGTCCTTTAAGAAAAGTATTGAAATGTTAGAGAAGCGCTAAAATGATTGTATCACTCTTGAAGGAGACTGTGTTGATAAATAAAATTAAATTTCACCGAAATGTTGTTGAAATATTTCTATAAAATTGGTAGAAGCCTGATTGTACATGATTATATCGACTCAAGTTTTAATAAGTTTTTTTTTTCATAAATAAGAATTCTATAATTAAATGATGTATAAATGACGTTTGTTATAATTATTTTGCACACGTAAATATTAAATAATAAGTCTAAAATATAAGCGATTCATCACACGCTTTATACTTACAATATTTATCATTTATTATAAATAATTTCTAAAGTTTTTTCTTAATAACTTTAATGATTCACATCATAGTGTGATTTTCCACATACACGCACACGCACTTAAACCGCATAAAACTTATATTATTTATAAAAATAGTGTAAAATCTGATTTATGTGAATTTCTAAAGATACAAACACAATAATAATGCTTCTGAAGGCTCAGTGAATTTTTTATATTCAAACATGACTCTTTTTCTCTATCTTCATTTTAAACTTTTTAACCCCTCTTACATATGCTTTGGTATTAAGGCAAAATCACTTTGGTTATTAGTGGAATATTCATACATACTCGTAAGTAGCAACAACGTTTACCACATTATTTTTTGCTTTAAACTTATTTTACCTGCAATGAGAACGGAATAAAAAACACCAGGAAAGAAACATGTAAGCAAGTTTAATTATAAAATAAAAAAAAAAATACAATTTGAAATGAGACTTTGTCACGATGTGACAAAAACATACAAAGTAAGTACTCGCAGCAGCACAAACATACAAACAAATATAATTTTTATTTTATTTTGCAAAATTTTAAACTTTTCACAACAAAAATAAACTGATAAGCGGCAAAAGTTGTGAATGAAAACTTAGGTAAATGAGTATTTGGTTTTGTGTGTTGTTACTAAGTACTACTTATTTGTTTATTGCTGCAATTTGCTTAAAAGTTAATTAGCTACAAATAAAAAACAAACAAACAAACAACAGTAACAGAAGATCTTCATGTAATTAAAAATATTGTAAAATACACAACCAAAAGTTTTTAATTTAAATTTTCATTTAATTTATGTTTATGTTTATTGCCATTTTATACAATTTGAAAATTAAATGAATTCAATTTACATTTTACAATTTTACAATTTTTTTGTTATTCGCAATTTGCGCATTGCAGTGTGTGGTGTAGTAGATTTCTAATTATCTAATTGCATATTCAATTAGTTTAAGTAATTTGTAAGCACATCAGTAAGTAAGAGTGAAAAATGTGAAATGGGTGAAAGCGAAATGAAAGGGCGAACTTAAGTGAGTGAAGCATGTAATGGAGAAATCCAAGTTAATTACTGAAAGAATTTGCAAAGGAAATAAACAATTTCTTTTAAAATGTCCTAAATACAATTATAAATGAAATTAATTTTGAAATTATGTAATGAAATAAATTGTATTAAAAACCAGACAGAAACATTAACTTTGGAATTACAAAGCTTACATATGTTTTAGCCTTTCAATTAATCAGTTTTTCTCATTGCGATGATCATTTTCATATTCTTTAACGGCCCTCCGACGCAATTTTGTAGCATCAATCAACATCAAGACAAAGTGGCAACGCTAGTAGAAAAAATATAATAACACAATATATGTACTTTCGTTCGCCAAAGCTTTCTCATACATCAGCTGAGCAAAAGAAGCCTGGGGCTTCAACTCTAAGCGATTATTATAATATTAGATTATATCTAAGAGGTCACAAGTTTTTGGGAAGAAGAATACGAGTATATTATTTAAATTGGCTTTTGAAACAGTAGTAAGCAATGATGAGGGTTTGGAGTTAGAAAAGAGGCCTTTGAAGATGAGGGTATTGGACCATTTTGAAGACAAGTTAAGAAGGTACATTTCTTTTTATTTTTTGGAGCAACTATATAGTGATTTGGGCACAATAGATCTTATAGGTCGCAGTGATACATCCCCCCAACAATAATAATCTAGTGATTTACAAGGTGTGGGTCAAATCATTGTACCTGTGTTGATAAGACAGACTAAACTCAGACTTACGATATTCTAGAATGTGTGTGATTGTCCGGTGCATATCTTTCGCAGTAGAAGGTACGATGGTAATAAAAAGGCATCTTCTTTACTTCTATATCTATATCTATACTATTATATAAAATTGCTTATATGGGCTTTGCTTTCACGCAAAGTATTCTGAACCAATTTTAATCATTTTTTTTTAAATCCTACATTTGTGCTAAAGAATCGAGTGGCATACTTCCTTTTTTTGATTTGTTTTAGAGGATAATATGATTTAAGTTTTTAAAAATCACTGCAAGACCAAGCAAAAAACGTTTTGTACGTTTTTTCGTTATTAATGCTTTGGTTGTTGTTATTGTTGTATTTTTCCTCTCTCTTTCTGGTTTTGACAGATTATTTGTGTTCGCCAGTTAGAAGTGTCTGTACTATTTCGATAGCAGATATACTGATAAAATAGTTTCTTCAGAAACAGAAGTCAGAATCGATTCTCTCTTGAGATCCCAAAAGGAATCAGCATCAATTAAGAATGGTGCTGCAAAGATGCTCTTCTTGTCAATATGTTATATCTGAGGTTCTAAAACTAATAGAATTTCTTAAGATACCCGTATTTAGATACTTTATACAAGCAATAATAATGCTTCTAAAGCAAAGACTATATGGATCGAGTACAATAACTGAACTGACAGTTGAGTGAGTTAAATTGCTTTTGAAATTGTGGTTGGAACTGACTAATCTATAAGTTAGTAGTCACTGTCTGAAGATTCAGTGAATTTCTCAAATATTGCCTGCCCGAACAAAGAAAAAACTGAATTCATTTCAATGATACGTCATATTTTTTTTCTTCAAGAATTATTGATGAGTTCGAGAAAGACTATTTGCTTTATTTTAAAAAAATAATTCTTCCGACCTTTCCGATGGATATTTCATAAATTTTCTTTCATACAAACATTGTCCATCAACCAAATCGATCATGCCGTTTTCTTGTTATGGGACTTCGAACATCCGGCATTTAATTTTAATATATTTTCTATAGATAGATAGATATTGTATTGAACATATTTTTTAAAAAATAACTTCATAATTAAATTTCAATTTAAATTCGTTTAAATCTTAAAATAATCTGTGATATTTTCACATAAATGGCAATGCATTTGATTTGTCTGCTATAAAATCCAAAACACTTTAATTTTCTTTAGTCACACCAACAAAAACTGACATCATACTTTTGCGAATATAGAAAAACATATGTATGTACGAGTCAGTGGGAACAGTTTTCATTTTTGGACAATTAAAGGTGTGTCCTCAATAGAATGAAGTATGTTCTGCGTCATTAATGTACGAGTATAACTCAGTAAGTTAGTAAGTCTATCTATAGATACAATATTAGTATAAATATACATACTCACCTAAATTAGTGTTAGACTATGACATAACCTTGTCTAAAAGAAAAAACAAAAATAAAGTAGAATAACAGACAACCTGCTCTAGACTTCAAAACATAATAAATAGTAGAACATTTGGTGGGTTATTTTTGGCATTTGAATGTTTTACTGACACGCAAACTGGATGCCATAAACTGTCACGATTTTACTTTTAGTTCTTTATTATTATTTGGTCGTCATTATTGTCGGTATGTACTTCTATTTTTTGTTTATTTTTGCAATAGTAAAAATGTCAAGCATGAAGTTTTTAAGCCTTGATAAGGATTTGTTTCTTGAAAAAAAACAAAGTATTTTTCAAATTTGTAAAAAATTGAAAATTTATGGCAATTCATTTTAGTTATTTTAAGTAAAGGAAATTAATGTGTTTAGTCAGCTTAAGAAGTGAAATTAATTTGTTCAAACGATAAGGACACACCTAAAAATTGCATGAGTAGTTTAATGGCAGCAGTCCTGACCTATTAAGATACATAAATGTTAAAGTTCACGTTGAAAGGAAGTTGAGATTAAGAATGCAATGAAGTAGAAGTAAAATAAAATGTTAAAGTTATGTTGGAATCATTATGAGAATGACCTAGTTTGCATAAAAGTAGAACCATTGTAATACTCATACATAAGAATCATACTTGTCCATTCAAATGAGTACAAACAGATTGTAAGTAGATCAAAAATTGACCCAGGCATTGTTTGCCAACAAAAGATATTAAAAAAAGTATACATATTTTGATGAGTAAAATCGGCATTATTGTCTTTCATTGATATTACTTATAAACGCGAGAAACTCGAAAACTACCGAAAGGATTTTCGTACGGTTTTCACCAAAGAACGTAGTGATTCATTAGGACGATTGTAATGTATAATTTATATATAATAAATGTTGAATATGTCGGAAAAAATCATGCCGATTGATTTGATAATAATGTATTGCACATTTGAAGTGTGTATGAGTGTATGTTGTTTTGGCTTTTGTAGAGTGTGGGTAAAGTAAGGGAACTGCTTAATGCCAAAAACTATGAGATTATATAGACTGGACAAATCGCTCACCCTTGCTAAGTTAAAGTATAAAAATATGAGGGTCTATTAACAAGAGACTATGTTTTAAGACGGGTACATTACTTATACGCCGCCATACTAAATTTCAGACTGATAGAACATGGTAGTTCTTGATATTAAAAACTGAGTTTCGAGCAGTCATAAATTAGTTGTTTTTAAAAAAGAAAGCAATAGAAATCTCACATGCTAGTTTATAAGGACTGCGTACCTTCATTATCAATCATGAAATATTAAACAGATGAATTCAAAGAAGAATTTGAAGACTGTCCAGATCATACTAAAAAATCAATCATTTTGCAAAGAATTTAAAAAAAAAACCAATAATAAGAATAATTTTACCTTTTTTCAATCAAAACTTAAGAGTTTCATTCACTTGTTAGACAGACTCTTACTATATTCATTCACTAAAATATCTTTACCTATACAAGTTTTCACATTTACAGACTTGAATCATTCATGATCATTCATGATAATCAGTGATTCCATCTATTCACTTCTTATATTTTTATTGTTCTTTTCACGTTTTCCGGTTGTGGTGGGTATGGGAAAATGTTATTTATCTTTTTCCTAAGATTTCTATTTCTTTTATTTTGTTTTCTTCAATGAATTTGTCACGTTGTTTGAATATAAGAAAATAAAATAAAAAAAAGATTATCTGTCTTTTGTTTTTTGCATTTGCAATTTTAATTAATTGCTAGAGCTAATTAAAACTAAATGTTATCTTTGCTATACAAAGTCATAGTATAGTATATGTAAAGTAAGGAAGGTTCCATTGAGTTCAATAGAGTTCAAATCTTTAAGTCAGGGTTGAGAATTTGTAACCTTTATTTTCTTTTGCTTTGATATTGATTGATTGTTTACCTGTTCTATTGATACTATGTGGGTTTAATAAATGTATAGTCACACTTATTATTGCAGCAACACTTCACATTAAAACATTTCCTCATATATTTTTGTATTTAATTGTATTTTAGTCACATCAGGTGAATGCATTTTGTGTGAATCATAAAAAATCATTCTTTGTTCATTTAAAGTGTGAGTAACTTAGGTCTGTTTTATCTATTTTTTTTATCTAAAGTCCATCAATGTTTACATATTAAGAATGATATATCAATATATATAAAATACTTGTGTTTATTTTATGTTTTATTTATGATTTATCAATCAATATCGGCATCATTAAAGGCATACAAAGTAGGAAACACTCCTTAAGAATTCATAATAGTCAAGTTAAGAATTAGTCAATACCAAGAAGTATATGAAGATGGTCAATGAAATGATATATCTAAATAATTAATAATGGTGTGAAGTAAGTGGTAGGATATTTCTAGTATTTTCGTGAAATTGTAATTGCAATTTTCTATACAATATGATAGATATTTATTTATAACCATCATAAAGGAACTAACTAGATTAGGCTTCACTAAACACTCTATAAAAATATATAATGACAAATACTCCCAACACACTTCGTCTTCCTCATGTTAAAATGGTGTGAATATGAAAAAGTCAACAATGTTGCAGGAAAGGAATTGAGTCATGCTCCATGTCTGACATCACAGTCCTAGAGCGCGACATTTGGTATGACATAAATGATATTCTAAGAGATGTGAAACACACCTAATGGCGTTCATATTACCATTGGTGTAAAATATGCAATCCTTTCGAAACTCATATCCCAGAGGCGTATGCAAGTGGGTATTTCAGGGGTTCAAACGTTGTTGTACTGAACGATGTCACAGTTACAGAAGGGTTCGAACCTGAAGTGGAGAAGGTGTTTGTTTTCGATTGACATTTAAATGAAAAAATTTCATTGTATTGTTAAAAAAAAATTTTATTTAGATACTGCTTGAGAAAACTGGATGGAAAGGAGCATAAAACTTTCATTAAAACCCTGAATATTTGTGTTAAAAAATTGTACCCGATTCCTGCAAATAGCTGCAACTATACCTGTATCCACCCACGTTCGATCGTTTTCAACTCTTCGCAGGTTCAAAACTTATTTACGAAATGCCACTGGCGAGTACAGATTATTTGGTTTGCCTCTTCTCAATATTCATAGAGATATCAAAGTCTCTCACTCCAGAAATTTTGGACATCATCGCAGCACTGCTCAGAATAGTTGATATCGAAAATCATTTATGTATAGCATTATGTAACATGATAAAAAATATAAAAGTTAGCTGCACCATTTTCATATCCATTTCTTAAGGTTATGCGAAATTTGAACGGATCACACCTGCCTATTCTGTGGTTATAATTTGTCAATCAAAGAACTTTTGGATTCTTGCATATTACTTGACATGCAGTGCTGTACACAACTTTTCGGGCACAATCTGCTGTCCACATTCATATAATTTAATCATTTTTTTTATAAGATAGACGAGTCAAAGGCCTTCTAGCTCCTAAGCTAAATATTAATAATAACAAAGATATGGATCTATTCCAATATCCAATATTTCTAGAAATTTCCAGATTTTACGTTCTATAAGTAACAAGTAATATGAAGTATATTTATATACGAGTATATTGAAACTTTTATACATACGGAGGTGCTTCAAAAGCTTAAGCTTAGAATTTCATATAGGTATACATAATCTTATTAAGGGTCTGTGGGAAGTTCATTTTCATTGTATTTATATAATATAAACAATTTTCTTCTTTTTTTTACTACTAAAATATAATAATATAAATATCATTAAAATTCATAAAACGCAACTTGAATATCAATAAGTTTTATTTATTTGTTTATAGAAAATAAAAAGAAAGTTAATGAAAAACCAAACCATAAATTTACTACATTCATCGATAAAGTTATTACTCTTAGAAACATACTATGTAGATACATCTTTTGAGGAACAATTAAAGGGCACGAAAGCTGAATTTTTCATAAATTAACATTACAAGTCACAAGGTAAATGAACGTTGCCTTTTACAATACCAAGGGTACGGTATTTAATACAAAAATTTATCGTAAACAATGAACAAAAGTAAGAAATAATACAATAGTAAGATTGTTCAATAAAAATCTTGTATTAATGCAAATTACATGGAAACTAGAGAATAGAATAATGAGAAAAGAAAAATTACAATATAAAAAAAATAAAAAACGACAACAAATCAAACAAGTTTTTTTTATGCGTTGTAACTGTAAAGAAATAAAAATATGTGAAACATCATTTTGTCAAAAGATATTAGAGTCTTACAATCATGATCAAATGGTACATATATACATATCCGACCCCACTCGCGAAATTTTACCAAGTGATAAGTTAGGGGTTTAGAACAAATTTGTATCAAAAAGTCAATTTTGAAAAAATGGCACACACGATAATTTCAAGATTGTTAAACTGTTCTCTACCCAACCATTAATAGTGATGCGCCGAATAATTCTCGGTGATCCAATGAACGAGTCTCAGTGATCGACTGAACAATTCTCAGTGATCCACTGAACTAGTCTCAGGGCTCCACCAAACTAACTAACTAATTGATAGCATTGTAAGCGATCTCCTTCTTAAATATGAAAATTCGCCATGACCGAAAAAGTTTAAGAAACTTTGGTCTAAAACTATCATAAGAATATTTGAAATGAAGAAAGGAAAATGAGAAAATGCTTAAAATTAAAAATATCCTATAAATATTCGAAATAAACGTTACTGATTGGGAATTTTTTTATAATTTTCTAATATGAAAAGTTCCCCGTGATAAGGATAGTTTAAGAAACTCTGTTTGAAAATGATCAAAATAAGAAAAGAATATTTCGAAACGAAGAAGGAAGAGAAGAAATTTGCAAAAAATAAATAACCTTATGCTGGGACCCACAACACAAAACACAGTAACAACAACCATAACAAACTAAATTATTAAAACACAAAATAAAATGAAATGAAAGAAAAAAAACACAACATGATAAAGGGAAATACATAATAATAAAATAAAATTAATAAAATAAAAGGCAACAACTCACCTGAACAAGTTTGCGGCAAAAATATATAATTTTGTATATAAGAATTTTGCCACTGTATTAGTATGCAAAGAAACAGCGAGAGAGAGATAGAGAGAGATTCTGCGGCTTCATGCACAATACACTCAAATACAAAAGGTAAGTATGTGGTTGTGTCTCTGTGTATTTGTGATTTGTGTGCTGCTTCCAAGTTTAGTTTAGTTATGTTGTTGTTGTTGATGTTGCTTGAGTTGCCTCTTAACCTGTTGCTTCTGGCCAAAGAGAGTGTAATTTTGTATGCTCGTAATGTGCTGAAAGAATTGGGGAGAGGTGAGAGCAACTTCAGCTTAAATAAAATAAAGCGCAAAGCATTTGCATGCGTGCTTGTGTTGGTAACTTTAAAATTCCGTTTGTTGCTATTGTTGTTGTTGTTGTTGCTGTCGCTTTGCCAATGTTTAGGCGGCTTCCAAATGCATATGTCAAAATTTATATATACACACACACACACTCTTACACAAACAAACAACACATTTGTTTGCTTTTCTTATATTTATTTAACTTTAGTTAAAATATGCAAAATGTTAAACAAAGAATTTTTATTATTTAGTTTCTTTTCTTTTATTTATTTATTGTTGCATTAATTTATTCACATATTTTTTCATTTTGTTATTGTTGCGCGTTTACTTCTTCCTCTTTCACAAACACATTTTGATCACTCACTCACTTACACATACAAAGCAGAACTTTTATGAATGCAAAACTAACGGATATTTTTTTCATTTCTTTTTAACATTTTGTTTGCTCTTTTTTTCAGAATTTTTATTATTTTATTAACATTTCATTTGTTTATTTTCGTATTGTTTCACTTGCTTCTTTATTTTATTGGTATTTTTAAGTTAAATTACGAAGAACTTCTTTTGATCGGCGTTTTAAGTAAATAATACCACGATCAAAAGCTTAGACCAAATAATTCCTCTCTAAAACTCCAAACTGGAAACACATGCAGGAAATGTTCGACCACGACGCGAAACGATCTGATCCAAACAAGTGTACACTCGCGCTCAACAAATTTGCAAGGCAAAAGCGTGCGTGAGTTCTGCGTTGTTCAAGAGTCAAAAACAAACTTGTCAAACTGTGCTACAAAGAAATGCTCCAATGCCCCAACAACTCAACAATTGAACGAACAATAATACACAATACGATATAAAACTTCTATGTGCAAGGGAATTGAGTGAATACATAAAGCAATTTAATATTTACTTTGTTCGTGGTGAGTTTGTATGGTTCGAGCATGTTCGAAGGTTGAATGAGTGAGGTGAGAATGGTTGTTTGTTTGACGAGTTTTGAATCAAACCTACTCAAACAACCAACAACTTTGAGTGACTCTTGACAATGCACTACTCCACTCTCATTACTTCTCTCAATTCTATGGAGAGAATATCAATGAGCTTTCGTATTCGCTTAAAAATTGAAATGCATGGAAAAGTGATCTAAGTCATGAAAATAAACTTCTTATTATAATGCACAACAAAAAGATATCCATTTTTCCATTATTAAAGAAAAAACCATTTGAATCATTATGATAATGATGATGAAAAATAAATATTATATTGGCAATGACAATATTCTCTCATGATTACTCTCATTACTCTCTAATTTATGAATTCGCAGAAAATCTATTCTTTCTCACATTTAAAAGAGAGAATCAATAAATTCCGGAAAACAGTGATTTGAGTGATACTTTGCCCGACTAAGCAACCATTCCCACAGTCAAACAATAATTGAAAGACTTCAATTTCTGAATTCATTTCTCTAGTTCATATATTTTTCATAGCTTTTATCAGCTGTCCATTAAATTGTTTGCTCCAAAATGTGCAGATTATCAATTTAATTAGACTGCACAGTTCGGACAGTTAACTGAGTTTAATTTTTCGGAAAACCTTTGAAATTGTTAATGGAATCCCGAGATTCCCGATCTGAGTCGACTGTCCTTTGCCCTAGAAATTAAACTCAATCAATTATCCATTGTCCGAATTGTCCAGTCTATATATTTTCAATTGCCTTTGATCTGGCCATGGTGAGTATCCAATTGAGGAGATGTCTTTCAAAATGAAATCCCAAAGAAAGATAAAATATGTTCAGGGGTTCTGTAAATCTTGAAGAAAGAAGCTCAAAATGGAACACCATTTGATGCCGGTTGCAGGTAGTTACTATTAAATTTCAATATAACATAGTAGAAGGACCAATAAGAAAGATACGAACGATATGTCCATTGAATTCAGAAGACATACCTCAACAAGCCAAGTTAACAGAAGGAACAAGTCTGGTAACGATATCATCTTAGAAGCCATATCATAATTGCAAGCCGCTTAAAGATGTTCTATGGAATGATGATCTTGTCATAGTTGAGGACAATTACAGTAATATCGTAACAGTAGGGAAAGCAGCACTCTATAACTAAATTATCCACATCCCAGTTACTGGCAGGCGTAACCATACTTAAAAGATAACATCATCATACACAAATTGCAGTCCATTATACAGAATAACTATAATTATCTATCTATTTATAGATCTATCATTTAAAGATTTAGTACAATCCTTCTTAACCTAAATGCGTGTATAGTATATATAGTTTTGGATGTAGTATACATTGTATACTCTCCCCTCAAATAGTCCAAATAGTTTAGTAACGTATGTATGAATTATTTGTAAGTTTAACACGGTTATAAAATTAGGACTCCATGTTATATATATTTGCCAATTCGGACTATGGTCAAATGGTTAAAGTCAGTTTTCAATATAGTTGAACATCTAATATGTGAATTTGTATGTATAATCAATCATCCATTGATACATACTTAGATGTCATTCTTTAATCTTCAAGGTTCTTCACAAAATATCGTGTTAACTATTGAAGATCTGTAGACCTTCGAGACAATTTCAATTAGAGAGAGGGGGCAAACTTTCCCTTGTTCTCAAACTATTCAGCATCATGGTGAAAATATGTAGTCGTTTGATGGATTCAGGTAATCGAGGTTCAACTGTACAATATAAAATACATTGCAAATTTGTCCAAAAGTTTCCTATTTGTAAAAGTTTCATGCTTCATGTGCTATCGAAGACATGAACGGAAACGAACGGAAGTCTACATTTTACCGCTGAGAATTGTAAACATTTAAATGAATATTCTGGTCATGTGCCAACAATGTGTAAAATGGTAGCACAGTTTATAAAACTCTCTTATTTTACAGTTAAAGATAATACAGTTTCAGATAATGTAGTTCTTAAGTTTAATAAGTAATGAAAGAAACTTCTAATTCAAAATTTAAACCATTTTTTAAGACAAGTGAAATTGAAAGTTGTAGTGTTTTCTCTGTAATATTGCATTGTTAATGAAAAATAACTTTTGTAAGCATGAATTTATAGAAGGAGGGACAGGTAACAGGTTCTTAAATAATTTTAGATTTGATTTACAATAATATATTGTATTGTTATAAGTAGATACTGATTGCGACAGTCTCTTCTCTCATGACAATCATTTTGAGAACATGTGAGTTATTCCATTGAACTCGGCTTGAAAATTACACTTCTTTGTTCTTTGTTCTTATCGTTTTCCGCAGTTATTAGCCTTCATACATGGGTGTTGTTTACAAGAAATGCAAGCTTATCAGAATACATAATGAAAAAAGAGAAACAAATTGCAATATGTGTACATATATTGATCATTCAAATTTTGCAATTATGACTAATTCAACTTAAAAGCAAACATTGAGTTAGTGATTAGAATTAGAGCTCCCTATAGGTGACGATATATCAAGAGTTTTAAACACAATCATAAGAGAGTACTTAATAAAATTTAGGTATTGTATTTCTGAGACCCCAAGAGCGATAACTTCGCTTAGCTTAGATGAGCTGAGTTTCAGCTGAACTCATTTCAGTTCAAATTGAGATTGTGAAGCTTCAAGACGACGAAAACGACAACATTCTGACTGATAATACGACTCAAGGCGGTCGTGTGTATTAAGAAAATTTTATATATACTTATAATACATAGTATATATAATTAAAAAGTATTTATTTTGTTTTTTTTTTTTTTGAAAAATTTGTTTATGTTTCAATTATAAATTATGAAATCACACATAAAATTCTGCCACACATTGGCATTAATATTTGTTTGTTTAATGTTGACAAATTGTATTAGAGAAGTGAAAGCAGGTAATTTTGTGGGATTTTGTCAAAAAAAATATAATTATTTCTAGAAAATACTAAATTTAATATCTTTCAACATAATTTACAGTTCCAGTCGCAACAACAACAGCAACAACAACAGAGGATAGTCCAAGACTATCAAATTCCAATGAAATCAACAGCAACAGCAACAGCAATACAACAGCCACACAGTATGAACCGGAAGCAGAAGAATCGAGACCATCACAAACCGATGTGAAAGCACTTCATCTACCAAAAGATATAGTACCAAAATCTTGGTTAAATGGTGAACAATCACGACCTATGATTTTTATTAAAAACGATGTGAGAGAACAAGATTTGGAGAATTATAAAATTGTTCATCAACCGCAGGAGGAACCTTGTTTGACCATAACATGGCAAAACAATGCGGATGGCAGTGGCCCAGGCTATCCGAAAATCTTTTTTGTTGATGGTCATTTTCAGATAGCAGCGCCATCTGGCAGTGATATAAAAACGAGAAATTAATATGAACATATACACATCATACGACCAATGTATGTATGTATGTATGTATGTATCTATGTACAACACAACTCACAATGAATAGAAAGTGTATTTATTTATTGACATGCTACTCCACATTTACGCATAACGACATCACGGAAAACAAAAAAATTGAAAATTGTTGTATACAACACCCCCGAACCAAGAAGAAGGGGCTAGGGCTTTTTAAAAAACGAAATTACATACGCACAGCATTTTACACTGACCCATTCTGTTTGTGGCGCAGTTCGTTGTTGTTGTCATGGTGACAGACGACTATGTCGACAAATGCAATTACTCCATAGACAACTCTACTTACTGTATAGTCGGGCAGCAGGCGATAAAAAGGGCGTCGCCGTTAACATTAACATCAACATAACCATTACCACTACTTTCTTGTCATCGTCCAACAGAAGATACACAAGGATCTTTAATCCTATATATCAACAAAAACCTTCTCACACCATTACTGTCTGGTGCATTTACGTCTGTCCTCGTTTATATACATCCAACCCTTGCATATACTCACTCATCTACAATATGTTTGGTTGGCAACTCTATATAGTCGACAAATGGAGTTGTTCGTTTCGCTGCAGACAGGAGTTGCCAATACCAGTGAAAGGTATTTTTTCATCGTCTGCTATATGGTTTTATATATAAACGATATGGTATATACAATACTAGATGTGCATAAGTATATACATATGTATATTCCTTTCTTTTTTTTTTTTTGTTTGCAAAGTTTCGCTTTTTCACTGCAATTTTCATTCATTTCATATACACTCCTTGCTTCAGGCAAATGAGTAAATAAGTTAAAATCAAATGGGAAAGAGTTTTGTTCATAAATTTGGTTGGATATGATCTAGAAAGAGAAAAGAAAGCCACGTGCTTAATTTTGAAAAAATATTGTAATTTATAGTTAATTTCTTATTATTACTCGTTCTACATATTATTATCATTAATTTTATCTATCATATTATTGTAGTTAGAAATAAAATAAAAAATATTGTAGTTAAGATATTTTTATTTATTTATTGCTTGTTTGCCATTTTAATATCGTTGTAAATGTCAATTTTAACAAAAAAAGAATTTGTAAGATGATCAGTACAGTTTCCTAAGCTAGCAAGCAATTTCCATGGACAAACTTCCAATGAAATGGACTGCACATTGCATAAGAAACCGATTTGATGACTCATTCAGTCAGTGCCAAATTATCCTGAATCTAGTAAATGTTCATAAGAATATTTGACCATAACAAAAGTACTCAGTTATTGTGTGGACTCGCAGGGCTAGAACCAATAAATCTACTTGCCATTGAGATAGCAGGGGCCTATGATTGGATAACACTCATCTACCGGAGGACGAGGTAAGAACACAGAGGATACAAACGATATGCTCAATCATCAGGACGTGGCAGACTCGCTGGGACAGCTCCACGAAAAGACGCTGAACGCACAGCCTAATATCAAGCATAGCCGAGTGAATTCGAAGGAAGCATGGCGAGGTAAATTTTTACTTCACCCAGCTCCAAAGCGGTCATGGATGGTAGTACCCCATGCTGTATGCACGTTATATTCGAATGTGGAAGATTCGACATAGAGCGGTATGAGCTGAGAGATGCTTTAGGGGAACAACCTACTGTCGTGAACCTAGTTGATTACATGTTTGAACATGCGTCCAAGTGGAATGTTGTTTTCGTGTTTGCGGCTATCATCATTAAGAAGCTACGTGGCATAGATAGATCCCGCAGCAACCAAGATGCCAGTTAATTTTTCCGGTATCACCTTGTGAATCTTTGGTTGGAGGCAGTACTGTAAAGACCAGGCACAATTTATAAAGTATATAGTACTAGATAGATACCCAAGCAGATGTTGCTTTGCCTCTCCCTCCCAAGCGTTTATTGCTTAGCTGTAACATTTTTGTAATCATTTCCCGTCAAATGTTTTAGAAAATCCTCTTTATTAGTTAAATTTCGCTTTTGGCCAGTTTTTACTATATCTCCCCATAATATTTTCACCTTCTTCTTCCTCGGCTTCTTCTTTTGAGTAAATTCAGGTTGTCCTGGTTTTTATTTTATTACACTACACATGACTACCGCTTAATACTTGACCAAACTATCTTCATGACCATGTTTGCAATCTCTTTCGCACACCTTGCTAATTTCGATTTTTAAATGCAAGTTGCTTGGTATTTCTGTAATTTTTTTTTTCATAGTTATGTTTGTCATGTTCTGCCATTTCATTTTCTTCGATTTACCGGCTGTTTTTTTTCCGAATTTTCGTTTTTTTTTTAAACCACCCTAGTATTGAGTCAAACAAAACAAAAAATATTGAAATTTATGGAGTCTTTCTCGAACTTTTGCAGGTATTATAAAAAGCAATTGATTTTTATATATACAGAGTAGTCAATCGTTGTGTGGGAAATTTCCGTCGCCTTCATGCCTTAAACCCGGTGTACCTTTATTTTTCTGTTTAAGAATATTTCCAAATAAAAGTGTTTGTAAAGGTATGTAGATTTTCCAATAATTTCTACTAAGAAAATTGGCTCCCTGAGTTGATTTTTCAAGTTCAATACAAAACTCCTTACAGTATAAGTATAAGTAATGGTCTACCCAGGCGTATGAGCAATTTTCAAATTTCAAACTATGGATTAAGTAAACTCCAAAATTTCGACATTATCTTAATTTATGATCTTTATACATTTCCTATAAGGTAGAGTATTACTGTAATCTAAAATTTATACAATTGCAAACAGCTGCTTTGTCATGCCCTCTCTAAATGGTTGCTTTACTGTTGTATGCCTACATAATACATATTGTATATGATATGTAAGCCACCCTTTCGTAAATCATTTGAATACCGGTTTCATAAAGTAAACCAAAACGAAACAAAACAAAACAAGACATGCAAAAAAGTGTTACACCTGTTCCCAATCTACAACGTATCCAAGTCTACCTATATACATACATTCATGTATCTCATGTTATAATACGTATGTACCCCAGTAACTGTTACAACAATACAATGCCAGTAGACATGCAAGATATTGTACATGTATATGCATTCCCGAGGGTAAGTCAAATGTGGGTGGCACTAATGTTTACCTGGCCTGATATTTGGTCTAAGCCACCCTTAAGATGAGTGTTTTACATGTTTCACTAATTATAACCTGAATTGTATAAGAAACCAAAGAGTTTTGCTCTTGATATATTGGTATAAAAACCGTAAACAATGAAAACTGTGTTCTTGTTCAGTGTTTTAATCCTTCCCGCATCCGCTCTTCTCTATAGTATGTTGTCTATGCATGTCTGAAACCAGGACTTACCTTAATCACAAAAAACAGTGCAAGACAGCAATCCAGACACACAATAAATTCATTCTGTGGGTGTTTCTTAGTGTTACGAGTATGTAGAACTTTACGTGTGACGACAATTCCTTGTTCTCCACTCCTCTTTAATGTTTCTCATGTTGTTCTCGGTCAGTTTTTCTTGTTTATTTTAATATGTGGGGAACGCAGACAACACCCTTGATTTTTCTTTTTTTTTGGTTTGCTTTCCCTTCTTGTATTTTATTTTTGGAGTTTTGGGGTTGCTTGTTGTTTTATTTAACGCTTGAATGCATATAATTTTGCTAGCATTTTTGCTATTTAATTCACGTTCTACTCTTGTTTTCCGGTCTTTATTGTTAACATCATAGAAGTTTTCCGTTTTGTTTTTTACTAAAAAATCCTGCCTGGCTAAACGAACCGGGCAATGACAATTGATTTATTTTGGCTTAGAAGGCATATTCATTGGTAAGCGCTAAAAGTGTTACTAAGGATCAAGGGTTGTTGCTGAAATTAAGGGTTTTTCTATTTTATTTTGTGAACTGCGCAATTATCTTGGAAGATAGATTGATAGATTTGTTAAAAAGAAAGCTACCCTGTAGAATCTCATACCATGATCGCTAAGATTACAATGTCAATGTACTTTCCTTCGATTCAAGATTAAATTTTGCAGAACCAGCTAAACACAATGGAGCCATGGCTTAAGAGATGGAACATTGGCGCGAATGCACTCTTAGACACTCATCCTGTCGCCAATCCAGCTAAATGGATACCGATATATACCTTGAAATGACACTGGAAACCCCACATTCATAATAAAAGGAAACACCTGAACCACAAACTTACCAGGTTGTTCTGACTCATGTGGCACAATTCAAAATTAAGCTCAAAAAACAAGCTTCTCATATATTCTTAAGCCAATCAGTTATGGCATTGAATTCGCAAAATGCATCAGTCTCAATCTATTTATCGTTTTCTTTCTGACTGGCAAATGAAAGATGTCACGCAAAGCTGACAATGCCGACGTCTACATTTAGTCTAGCACCGCCAGTGAGTCTAGGGCAAATCTTCAAAATCAAACGGCCAAATCATACAAAGTTTTTAATCCAAGCTCTTAAGGAGGCTTGTCATAGAGAACTGCAGGTGTTAACGGTTACTGGGGGAATCAGAATTAATTAGAATATTTAAAGATTTTTTAAACAAACTTCAAAATACTCGTAGAATGTATCTTTGTAGTTTCTGTTATGCATCTTTCTATGAAGACTCTAAAACTCATCCTGATCATACAAAACCTATAATACTATTATACATTTCCTTTAATTGTCAAGCCAAATTTGAAAGAAATTCCATCATAAAATGTCCACAATTGTGTTAAGTGTAAAATGCATTTTGGACTCAACAATGGTTCGAGAAAGCAAACATAAAATAGATGCTTTGTGATCAATATTCATTAACCCACTGACTCTCACTTTTCTCAGAAGGCCGCGAACATGTCAATGATGTTATGACGTCGAAACCAAGGCCAATCATCCCAACGGAAGCGGCCAGGCGGAAGATCAAGTTCGATCAAATGTGAAAGTTTTTCTCATAGTTTTCTTTGAATACAATGGCGTGGTGCATCGTGAGTTCTTTTCTGAAGGTCGTACGGTTAATAAGGAATATTATCTTCAAGTTATAAGTCATTTGCGTGAATCAATACGAAAAAAACGACCGGAATTGTGGAACAACCAGTCATGCATGCGCCAGCTCAAACGTCGTTGTTTCTTAGTGATGTTTTCAACAAAACCGGAACAATAATCATTCATGTCCGTATTCGCTCCATGCCATTTTTTGATGTTCCAAAAAATAAAAACAAACATTCAAAGGACGGAGGTTGCCACGATTGAGGAAATAAAGACTACATCGCTAAAAGACCTATAGGTCAAACCAAAAAACGCATATCAGAAGTGTTTCGATAATTGGAAAAAGCACTGGTACAACTGTACTATATTTGAGGCGGGTTACTTTGTAGGGGAAAAATAGATGTTGAAGAACAAATAAATATTTTTTGAGAATGATAAAAAAACACCATCATGATTTTTCCTGCACTTGAATAACACTGAAACCTTTTTTCTTTTAATAACATCACTTTGCGACAAAAATCCTTTATCTCATACTATCAACAATTTAGGGCGTGTTTTATATATTGTAATGAAACTCCAATGCTCCACAACTTATTTCACTTACATATATGCCAACATGGTATACTATGTTATATAAAGAGATATATATGTAGGTACATAGTACAATATTCGTATATTGTAATTCCAAAAACGAAAAGTAACACTTTGCAACATTGTGGCAGCAATAAGGATGACAATGACGAGGACACCCTCAAAATGCAAGCAAAAACACACAGACAACAAAAAAGAAACTCCCTTTCTGAAGAAGATAGAAAGTTTCTACGAAAAGTGTTCTGCTGCCCTCATGGAATAAAAATTCACTTTATACGAGTATCTTTAGACTCTGCCATGTTCACGTCTCGTTTCGTCCTTTCACAATAACAAAAGCAGCAACAACAACGACGATAACCATGCTGGTTTTGGTTTTAAGCTTTTCCTACAGGAAGTTTCTCTTGAATATACGCCATGTTTTTGTTTGACACTCCTCTATCTCTCCTCTCCCTGTCTGTGTCTGTCTGACAGTCTGCTTGACGGTTGGTCTGTCTTACTTTGGCATCCATAGCTTGAATTTGTTGTTATTTTTCGTGTGCAGCAGCAGCAGCACCAGAATGTATCTGCAATAAAATTTTTGTGTATTTATCCTGTATCCTTGTATCCGTGTACGGCAGCTATGAACGACACTCGTGCCCCAACTCTTCACTTTTATCGATTGGATTATGTCTCACGAGTGAAATGCAGGTCATTGATCCGTTCGTACTTTTTCGCCAGTCGACGACAACAACGGAAAACGGATGCGAAATATGCTTCGTTTCTCTTTGTTTCTTGTTTGTTTTGTTGTTATTGATGTTGTTGGAAATGCATTCCTGTTTGTTGTTTGTTGTTCTCGTTGTTGTTGTCGTTGGCATCGTCATCATTTTTAGTGTAGTTTTTGCCTTCTATTCGTTTATCATACCACTAAATTGTTGTACAGTGGCGTTCTGGCATTTGATTACGGAATTTGGGTTTTGGTTTTTCTCTTTTTCAAGGATTTACATTTGGATTCCATTTTGATTCAAATCCATTGATTCTAAAAATAATCGCATTGGAATCTGAGTAACAAAGGAATTTTGATTGAAATTTTTATTAAATATCATTTGGCAAAAAGACTTTTAGAAAAATGTTATAAAGACAAAAAGATTGCACTACGAGCTTTGAAAGAATATTTTGCTTGACCATGCTTATAAACAAAATTTGGCCTTTTAATGATTTTAAACCATAATGCCCCCCAGAATCTTTTAGCTTACCTTTTTGCCCAGATAGAATTTGTCTGTCGTTGCTCCTGCCTTAAGGCCCCCTAATTTTCTCAGAGCCTTCTACTGCCGCCCTTAAAGCCTCCAGCGTCCACAAGGGAGCGGAACCTATGTCTTAAGCCATCGATCAGGTTTGATGAAGTCATTGTAGTTGCTTCCAGAATAAAATTAAGTATCCGCAAATTCTCTTTGTGTAGAATAAAATAGTTTTTAGAAGATACTTCGTCTAGTGTTAGAAAATATTTTGCTTGCTTTTGACCTTAACTGTGTTGTCAGAAGCTAGCCTTTTTAGTGTCACCTAATTGTTTTCTTGAAGTGGCTCCTTGTTATCCCACAGAAGGGCCTACAATGGCCATACTTTTTTATCATTACACATGAAAATGTGTTCGTGTAATCTCAAGCTTCTAAGCAGGAAATTGCAGAACGGACTAATGCCGACTATCTAATGAAGAAGAGGATAAAGCAGAGTATTTACTATGCCACTGTGACTCCTTTAATATTACCAGACTCCGCTATCTGGGTATGCAGTACATGGAACAAAATGAAATTGTAGATTTATCTCCAAAGAAAATCTTGGATCTTGATGAATAGCAGAACCTTGGAAGAACAGTTATCAAGGGGGCAAGAGACACACTTCATTCCTCAGTGACGAGGTGGATAAGATTTCACCCTTCCCTTAATTTAATCTAATAATTATATCATTCGTACTGGGGGTTCTTTCAATTTGTAGGGGTTCTCAGAGCTCTTTCAAATTCAAGTCATTACTAAAAGGATTCAAGAATGAATTTTCTTATACAGAGTTCAGAAATATTGTAAAAGTTTTCATTTATTGGACGTACAGCCACTAATAAGTTCAGGAAATGTGGGAAGCTAGAGGCAAAAGAGACTCTAGATCATTTTCTTTTCTTCTCTAACTTAACGAGCACATTTTGAATAGCTGACAAAGGTCTCCTGAGTAAAGCTTCTTCTTAAATTTGTTTAGCTCATCAATAACAGTTAACTCCATTTAGTATAATTAAGGACTTAAACGGTACCATTATGACTAACCAAATTAACCTATCCTGATTTTGTTTTAAACTTAAACTGCGCATGATTTCGAGAGTGTCAAACTTTTGGTAATTTTCATTATTGAAAACTGTCACATTCACTCCACTTGTATTGGTAGACGGCGCCTGAGTGCTTTCATTTAGTAATTTATTTTACACTCACACTTCTCTCTTTATATTTAGCCAAAAATGCTTAACCTGCTATTTTGCTGTCATTGTCACTTTTTAACCTTTTCCTTTACTCCTCTTCATTTCTCTCTACATTCCATTCTATTCTTCCTTACTGTGACACTAACTAACTTTATGATTGTGTCTCTTTGTGTTGCTGTTATTGCTGCTGCTGCTGCTGCTGCACATAAAGACTTTGGGGTAGTGGAGCAACTTTTGGCAAGGAAAGCGTTTTGCAAACTGTACCAAAAATATGCACATAGATGTTGGCGTTGTTGGCGTCTGTCTCGTGATAACAACCACCAT
Organism: Amiota communis; assembly: GCA_037043315.1. Taxonomy (NCBI): domain Eukaryota; kingdom Metazoa; phylum Arthropoda; class Insecta; order Diptera; family Drosophilidae; genus Amiota; species Amiota communis. The sequence continues at coordinate 1,227,198 of JBAMAV010001133.1, forward strand.
CAACCGAATCAACACAACTCTAACGAACTAACACAATATAAGAAAAAAGTGTGTGAGTACATGGGGCCAGACATTATTTGCAGTAAAAAAAGGGAAATCATTAGAGTTTTCTAGAATATTTACAGCAATTTTAGTATATACGAGTATAAAGAAAAATTGAGAAAATACGTTAGAAAAAAAGTCAAAATAATCATATTGGTAGCATGAGTGGAGTAGAGACCAATCACTTTACACTTGAACAGTCAGGAAACGATGTCTAGCTTTGCTATTTTTTTGTGCAGAGCTTGCACTTGACTGGGTCATTGACCAATGCCAATGCCGGGTTCTATAAATAATTGTCCGAAAAGTCTAGATTATATCATGCAATGGGCGCCATGTTCAAAACTTTGCACAGCGTGCGCACGATGAACCTAACAGATAATGACACAACGACAAATGCCCCCAAAGCAAAGCCATCCATTGCAATATAGTAGTACTCCGTGTGTATTCGTGTTTATGTAGCATGTGTCTTATGTTCCCCATACAAGTAGAGATATTGTACAACATACCAATTTCAATAGTGTTAATGTAAAAGAACAGCAAGGCTCACTCACTCCCATTGGGTTCTTTAGATAGATAGATAGACAGACTCATAGTACAGAGACGCATGTATATTTAAATGAGTTGCAAGGTCGACGAACGCAATGGAACAACCTACAATATGCAATAATAAATTGAAAACAGAAGAACAGGAGTTGGCGTGCAGTAACGTGGAAATTTGTAAATGGTTAAAATGAAATACCTAGAGTAAAGAGAGGATATTACCATGAAAGATGGTAAGGAATGGGAGTGTTTGGTTTATTCACTAGCATTTAACATGATTTTAAATTTAGTTGAAGGGATTTTTATACATCATATGGTCTTGTAGAAGTTACTAATTTTTATAAAAAGATTCGTGCCTTTTAATGACCAGATTTGATCCTAGTTATGAAGAGGGACATATGAAACTATATATAACTTCCTAAGTAAAGAAATCCTTAATCTAAATAGAAGCTTAAGAGGGAGCATCCTCCTAAATCGGCAGGAGACTATGTTCTTCCTAACTAGAATTTGCCTCCTAAATAATGTGGACTCTCTAGGCAAGGAAACTGAGAGGTTCATAAGCAGTTGTTAACATTGCCTCTGTGAATAATCTGGCCCATTAGCGTAGCAGCAGAAATAATAGCCTCTTTTTTAGGGTTCCGTACCCCAAAGGTGCCAATGGGACCTTATTACTAAGCCTACGCTGTCCGTCCGTCCGTCCATCCGGTAGTGAGCTGAATCTCATGAGCCGTAATAGGTAGACAGGTAAAATTTTCACAGAAAGTGTAAGTCAATTACAGCTATAACGAAAAATAATAAAAATTAAGTTAAAAAATGAAAGGGGTCCCTATACAAGAAACGTGTGCCCCAACATATATTCCAGAAACCCTGCTTCTTAGTTAGACATAAGAGGTTCCTTACGTTCACAAGTTCGGTGCATCGAGACGTGTATCACGATGTGCTTGAGTATTGAGTACGGAACCCTTCATGTATGACTCCGACACATATTTGAGTGTATGCTATTTTAGTATTATTAGTAGCTTATACTTATATCTATAACAATCACTGTACCTAATAATGTACCTAATACAATACCTTTGATGAAAACATGATGACTCAGATTAGGTGGATTATTAACCTTAAACCATAAATATTCGGTCACTGACATTTAAGGCCTTTATACCATAGACAGACTATGTGACATGTAGTAGTACCAACACCTCTAACTAACTCATTAATAATCACCATCAAACAATATGTACTATGGTATATTGTTATTTGGTATGCTAACAAAATCAGACAATATCACATACTCACACAACACTCATACTACTATTCGAACAGACATAGTAGACATACTACTCTCATGGATAACTGGACGACAAATACATGAAATAAGCAAATAATTCAAATAAAGGCGAGGAGTAAGTACTTGGCAGTGCAAACATTCATAATAATATGACCGACCAACAGAACGAAACGTGGCCATGTGATGATGAATATGGCTAAGATACTATGTTACACACAAACATGTGTTTCAACTGTACCAGAAATAGTATGGCGGACATGAATACAAGTTCAGAAGGGCAAACGAAAGGGGGACAAGGGAGAGTAATAAAAAACGATTATATGAGAGAAAGAAAGAAAGAAAGAGGGGCGAAGGACGCTCAGATGAAATCAACTACAATGCCACTGTCAATGCCATGAGGTTGCTCGAATCATGAGCATAGCTGGCATTGCTGTTTGGTTGTGTCGTTGTTCATGAAACTGGGTGAGGATGAGTTGTACAATAGTAAATTGTGAGAGTACATATTATATAGACTCATACATATGCAGTTCATTTTTGTTGTCTACACTTTGTACTTCTCTCACTAAATCTCTCTCTTCCCCCAATATTCCCCCCAGAACTGTTTTAAATACTTGCATTTCTACTATTTTAACATCAATAAACTTTGTATAGACGACATACGGACGACTACAGATGGGCCATTAGCCCCATTCACCATTCGCCCTTTGTTGTTATTGTTGTTATCTCTCATAGTACAGACGAGTATGCTCATTACAGAGGGAGCATAATATTCTGTTAATTTGCTGCAATTGGAGAGTCGGAAAGAATGTGAGAGTGAAAAGTTCTCTTGCATTTTCCTTTGTTGTGGGGACGCATGCGCAAAACATTAAACTTGCAGCAATCGAAAGCATTGCTTGGTTCTATTATAGTAAAAGGCAGTTGTAGTATTCAGATATTTATACTTACATCTATGCAAGATCAGAAATCTCTTTCCATTGATTATTGAAATATTTATTTTTTTTTTTATTTATTTATGAATGGCCAAACAGGGCTCATCATGCCCTATAATGCGCTTTGCTTCTGCGTAAAAATATTGTAAGGTTTTTTACATGTAAATTATCGACCGTATTTAATAAATTAAAGTGTCAACGTGGTTACAGGGGAGGCCGGGAAGTCGCCTGGTGCTCCTAAGGTGTTGGCTGCTCCATTGTAGCAAAGACCCAAAATGTAGCTTGACCTTCCTGATATATCATAGGCATCCAGTCATTAGACGCAATGTCTTGTTCTGCAATGTCTTTTTATGTACTCTACCGTTGGTATAAAGCAGCAGTTCCCCATATCTGGATACCATATCTCCATATAGGGGCAATAATTTAAGGGTAGACTGTACGCTTATTCCCGAGAGAAAGACAGAGCTTCTCGTGTTAAGCAGCCAGTGAAGTCTGTTTAGTTTGTTTCGGCAGCTAAGTAACGCCTACGTGTTGTGCTGACTGATCGTAGGCCTTTGATCCAGAATGAGCCTTGGTATTTCACGTTCTTTGAATTGGCCATATTTCCCCGCAGAGATTATTGATATAGAACAAGTTCTAAATGATTATAAAATGCATATTGATTAATGGACAGTGAAAATTTATGAGAATTTTAGATTTATGAGCAAATAACATATTTTAAATTACAATAAATGGGAAAAAATAGTCTCAAAAATAAACTAAAATGTGTGTTGATTAGCGATTTCCTTAGTCAAGTTCTGATGCACACACTGTTAGTGGTTCTCTAATTGCTTCCGATTTCCACAGAGTTGGTTGTCCAATCTCTTCTTGTTATCGTCTGGTACATTGCCATAAACTTTTAAGAGATTTTAGATTACTTATTAATTTTAAGTGATTCTTCCAAATGATGGTAGAGTTTTTAACTTGACGTGGAAATTAGTTGGATTCCATATTTTATAAAGCAACGGGATCAGTTTCAGACCAAGGTAGGAGTGCAACAAGCATCAAAATTGGTACACTTAAAGGAGACTTTTATAAACACTCATGAATCGTGGTCTTTTGACTTAAATACAATATTATACAAAAAATCATTTACATTTATCATACATATGCTTTCGATGAGTCAATGCCGACTATTTAGTTTTTATTCTCTTGTTTAAAAAGGAACTTTTAAGAATGTAATTTAGTTAGAAATGTAGAAGATTTGAACTGTTTTCTTTACCTAGAAATATAGTAAAGTTATGAGAATTTCCTAACTTACTTTCAAAAACTTTCTTCTTTCTTACATAACTCGGCATATCGGCACACATAACAAAGAAACACAAACTCACTCTCTAAGCTAAACTAGAATTATCAAGAGAATATGGGAACTTTCGCCATGGTTAACTTTAACATTTCTAACACATCTTTCAAGAGAATTGCATCAAATTCAATTTACTGGAAATATCAGTTTCATACTACCACATACTACTTACATATACAATACATATGTTATATGTGGTATGTATCTATATAGTGCCACTGTAAGTGGCACTAACCATTTCTAGTACCATCAGTACAAATGCAGAAAGCATTCACTGCACTCAACAACAACAACAACAAATAATTGTAAATTTCTAAGCCTTTTGTCTATTGCTGGTATGCCAACTAATGACAACAGCAACAGCAACAAACACACAATTGGTGCATGCAACTTCTTGGGAGGGGTAAAGTAAGGAAGGTAATAGGAAAACTAGTTTTATGAAGTAACAAAATGCAATGGAAAACATTGGGAAAAGTGTTGAGGAAGGGAATTTCGGAAAATGTGGATATTGTGCAATTGTGAAAAGCTTAAGCCATACAAGCAAGCACGAGATCGTGAAATAAAACAACCATGGCAATGACCTTACCCTTGAATATTGTCAATAGGTCTATGTATCTGTGAGTATCTACGGGTGAGTGTTTGTAGTTTAAATGGAAGGAGATGTTTGAGAAAAGTGGAAAAAGAAAAATGTAATGTAATAGGAAAAATGTTGGGAAAATTGTTTTGTAATGAGTATTTAATAGAGAAACAACATTGTGGTATTTGTCAATTGAATAAGTTTAAATGAATTGGTCATATGTTAGAGTCTATTGTGGGATAGGTAAATGCTTTCATAATATTCTATGTATTGTATATAAAAATTAACATTTGTTCGTATGTTTTGCGCTGTCATACTGTTCATCTGATTGCATTAAATGTGTATGGTTGGTTCCTGGCTTGAATTTAGGATAGTTTTGGTCCCGATATGTGTTCCCGTTTCTGAGATTCGGGATATTCAAAGAACCCCTAAAAGTATGCTACACAAAAAAATCGGTTGTTTACAATTCGTGCGAAGCCTTGTTAGGTACGCTAGTGGAGTATAAATGAATAAAATGTGGAATGTTTATTAATTCCTTAAAATCGACTCTAGCTTTGAATCGACCTTATAATTAAAGGTATTTATTTTAGCTGATTAGGTCTAACCTTAAGAAAATGTGGTGGAACCCTCAAGGTTCAATAAACTATGAGAGACAGGAAATGTTTAAGACGCGCATGGTAATAATCATTACTCAAATTTAAAAATTCTAATAAAATAAACCCAGACTAATTTACTTTTGGCATTTCATTTTCTTAATTCTATAATCATCATCTCCTTATGACACATCGAGACAAATACATATTCGATTAGCTAAATAGCTAAAAACTTATCCAAACTGTCATGACTAAACAACAGCAGACGACTAAATTCTATACCATAGATACAAGTGTGAAGTCATATAGGGGATTTGTCTGGACAAAAAACGATATGAAAAAACTGAAACTAATTTCTCTACTGTAAAGAAATAGATAGACAAATTGACAACTCAGACATTTTGTACTTATTTTCAGATTTTCTTTACCAAAAATGGGTTGGTGGTTGTGAAAGTAGTTTCTAATAATTCAAAAGAAAGAAGGAAACCAACAACAGACAACTTATACTCGTACTATTGAATATGCATTACTCAGACTAAAAGAAGAAGGTGGAAAACTAAAACTAAAAAAAAAATGAAAAAGGAAATCTTATCAACTTTTACTTTATGCCACGCTTACTTTTCACTGACACAGACAGTCAGACAGTTTACTTTCTCAGCTTTAGATAGAGTACTATGTACAATTTAACTGAAAGTCAACTCAAAAAGGATTCATATTTAAGTGAGTGGGAAGATAACTCAACCCACACAAACTCATAAAAGTTCTGATAGTGAATCTCCTACTTGCTTACCTACTCGCTAAAACTTGCTTCTACTACTCATACTTCAGATGAATGTACTAGTAGTACACCCTATGTGAGCGAAATGAGTCAATGCAAAATGCAGAAAAATAAAACAACAACAACAATGAATTGTATTACAAAACGATGAAACAAAAATAATGCTCTGCTGACGCCTCTTTGGTAAGTAGCAGAAATGAAAAATCTGGTAGCATGGGTAGGTCAACCACCAGACATTGAACCCAGTCAAGCAATCATACAGAGAACTACTACTACAGCAACGACAATGATGACGATGACGATGATGATGACAACGACAACAACATTAATGTCGCTGCCGCTGTTGCAATTTCCGTCCGTAGTGTTTCTCAGTCAACCATATATCCAACCATCCATGCACGTAGTGACTGAACGAACGAGTTATATACCATAGAAAGAAGACTCATAGATGGATGGATAGACCGAACAACAAAAAACGAATCAAAACGAACGAACGAACAAACTAGTAGTGAGTGAATTCATGCCAGGAAAGGCAAGGCAAGGCAAAGCAACTTAGCATAGCTCCTATCTGGCTTTGTATTTTATTCCAATAGTGTGGAAATTTCAAAGAAATAAAGAAAGAAATACGTATACTCGTATATGAGCAACTTCAACTTTCATATCCCATCTCTTCACATGCACACACACATGTATTGAACACCAAAACTGTATTTGTATCCAGAGCGAATCGGTCTCTGAAACTGCTGATGCAACAAAAGAATATGTATAATCGAAAAAAAAAGAAAAACCAGAAATTCCCATCTTCACTATGAGTTCCCGCCACACAATAACGCAAATGTCGTGCGGAAAATGTTGTACAAGTGTGACGACTACGAATGTTGTTGTTGCTGTTGCTACTTCTGGTGCTGCTGCTTTTGCTATTGCAGATTGAATGTGGCAAACTGTGTTGATGATGGTGATGATGATGATGTGGCATGTTGGGTATGGAGTGAAGTGCAATGTTGTGGAAAATGCCGGAGTCAGTCAGTGTGCGCATTGTATTCAAGTTTAGTGGGTTGAGTGACACAGTATCTGCCTGCTCAACATCAAGTTTGCAAGAGAGCAAGCATAATATTGGAGAGAAATTCAGAGAGCTTAAACCTTAAAGCATTGCCATGTAGAAAATATATAGGAACTGAAGATATTGAGTCTGAAAATTTGTTATATTAAATTAATATAAATGTTTTTCAATGAAAAGTATTGCATTTTTTAAGAAAATGTTTTAAAAACTGTTTTAGAAACTGGAGATTGTATTTTTAGCATATGAATTATTATATGGGGAAAATATCAGTTCTGGAGATATGCTGTTTGAATAGTTTTTAATATTTTAATATTTAATGATTGGATTGTATTTCTCAGAATTTTAATTCTTATGAGTTCTTAAGAGATCTTAAGAAGTGGATAAAGGTAATCATTTCTGAGAGGCAATACCCCATGGCTCTTACTTATTTAAATCTCTTATAACTAAAAGAAAAGATAGATAACTGACAGAAATACTTTAGTTAAATCGAACAAATGAAAAAATTAGAACTTTAACAAGACAAGTGTAAGTTTTTTCAAGGAAAGATTTGGAAAAATCTTATTAATTTTTAGAAAACACAAAATAGTCCATCATATCCTTATAGAGTATTTGTTTCTTTACTCTCTAAAAATGACATGACTATGATAATTCATCATATTCAAAAAATCTTTTCAATCAAATTTGAGTCTGGCAATGCTCATTTACAAAACAATACACACTATGTGGTGTATACCCACTCTTCTTACAACTTTGCACAATTTTATACGATGTGGAGTATACCACTAGGATTGTAGACTCAATACATACCATTCACTCACATTTACTCATTTACTCTTTTATAAATACAACTAGACACATTTACACACATAAATGTATATAATATATATGTATGTATGTATGTATTGTATATGGACAAACAACTATAGATACTCGTACATAGTAGTAGATAGAACTCGTAATGCATGATGCCATGATATACAATAGCAGTGCAAGAGTAGAGTAGGACAAAAGGGAGACACAATTTTGGTAGCAATGACCTTCACCGCTTTTGTTGTTGTACATGTTTTTGTATCTTTTTGTGTGTTTGCTGTTGCTGTAGATACTTACAATATTATGCACGAGTCGCTATCGTTGTTGTTGTTGTCGTCGTCGTTGTTATTATTATTGTGGTAGTCGTTCGTTGTTGTCGTCATCATCACCATCATCATCATCATGATAGATGCAAACAGGAAAAATTGCTCGCTCTATGGCAAGTTGAAAGTTGCAAATAAATGATGCATGAGAGTTTTTCTTTTTATATTTTTTTAATTTTACATTGAATAAATGGCAAAAGTAAAAAAAAGGAAGTGGGTGACAAATCAAGGGTTTGGTGCAGTTCGACGAATGTATCTATATACAGTTTATAAATGCATATACAAACATACAATATATGAATGGATGGATATACATTTGTATGTTTGTAATAGAGTTTTGTTGGAGTCTTTATTATTCTACAAATTACACATACAAAAGATGAAAGTATTTTCCTCTTTCTTTTACTGCATCCCCTTTTTTTGATTTCGTTGTTATGCTCCCCAACCATGGAGCCATGACTCTAATACTTACTGCTATTATAGGTTCTAGGAGTTTCGGGCTGTTTTTCTGGTTTTCCAACTTCAGTGACTTTGTCGCCATTGCCATTGCCACTGCCTTTGCCATTGAAAATGGAGTTCATGACCACATAAACTTGACACTGGGCAGAGTTTGAGTTATAATCGTATGAGAGACGACGACTTGGTTAGAACTGGTCATAGGTAAAGTGGGTGGTGGTGTTGCAACAGGGCGCGGTTGAATAAAAACGTGAGCGAATCACTGAGTGCAAATATACATACTCGTACTTCACTATGTGTGAGTGTATATATTATAATAGTGACAGAGAGACAGCGAGAGAGAGTGTGGGTGTCGAGGGCCGCATTGCAGTAGTTGGGTGCCAGACATTGTTGGTTTGAGTTCATTTTTGGTATCATTGACCTCCTGATATAGAGTTCTACTAGTACTCGTACTATGTAGAATGTGTTTGTGCATGAGCACTTTGGGAGTTGAATTGAGTTGCTCTTGTTGTTTGTTGGTGTTTTTTCTTGTTGTTTCTCTCGACTCGGGAGTTGTGTGTTGTGGGAGTTTTATTTCTTTACTTTGGGTTTTGTTCTGTGTTTCACAATACTTCGTGAAGTTTCCATCTTTTGTTATGCCAGTGGACTTCGTTGTCATCACATGTGTTGGCTGGCATTGTCGCCATATTGAAAAAAGGAAATTATATGCATTTTTTTCTTTGTTGACTTACTCTTCTTTTACCTTTTTTTTTCTTCTTGCTTTTGTTGTCCCCCACATATTACAATAGGTTAGTCTGTTATTCTTCTTCTGCAGAGTAAAAAGTACAAATTTTTATTATTGTTACTGTTGGTTCATATGTCGTCCATATTGGTAGATCGAAAGTTTTCGCTTTTCGTTTTGTTTCCATTCAATTTTATTTGATTTTGTAACAAAAGTTAATTGATTTGTTTAAGCTCATAACAGACAGGTTTTTGTTTAATGATTTATGAAGTTTTTATATAAGACAATTTATTAACTCCGGTTTCATTGAATTTTTTGTACCTTTCATATAAATTATACTTATCCATTCGAAGACCAAAAACATATTGGAGACGTATGGTGGACGCTGACTTGAGGAATTCCAATACCAACTTGAAGCTCTGAAGCTTCTCGCATGAATTCGCCCCAACCGGTGTTAAAGGAAATTCGACTGAACTCATAAACTTCTTCTTGAGTGATGCATTTATACCAAAGCTCTTTTATCTTTTCGATGCCTTTCTGGTAGTCAGCTTTCTATCCCTGAAGCATCTGGTTGATGTATGCAAAAAGCCAGCCAGTCGCTAGAGCCAGATCTGGAGTGTATGATGGGTGAGGAAGCAATTCGAAGCGAAATTTATTCAATTTAACCCTACATTTCATCGACTTGTGACTTGGGGCATTGTCTTGCGCTAACGGGAACCTAATACTAAGCTTACACTGTCCGCCTGTCTGTCCATTCGTCCTTCAGTGAGCTCTATCTCATGAACCGTAATAGGTAGAAAGTTAAACACAGTGTATGTACTTCTATTGCCGCTATAAGAACAAATAATAAAATACTACCGGAAAAGTCGGAAAATCCATCATTTTTTCATACAATTAACCTGTTCTCGTATTGAAATGTTTTAAATTTGGAAATTTTGGTTAATTTTTTTTTAGTATACTTTTAGGCGTTGTGTGAATATTTTACTTTTGCAACAAAAACAAGAAAATTAATTTAACATAACTTCAAACAGAGATCTAAGTTTTAGGTCCAACGAATTTGCATACATAGTGTTAATTCTTGTTCGATGGTACAGAACCCTATATCGAGAAAGTCGACGAACAAAATACCTTGCGCCTCCCAAAATATTGATGCCATAACCTTGCAAAATGACATTTGAGTTTTCGGTCACTTTGGATAACTTTCAACGACAGCTGTTCACTTAGCTGATAATCTTTTTGATCCAGTAATGGATCCATATTTTATCCATTGTAACATAGCAATGCAGTTCTAAGTTCTAAATCTTTAAGGTGTCAGGTAACTCATGAACTTCACTTTACGGTCTTTGAAGACTATTTTGTTGATTTTTTATGTTTTCCTAAACAATTTCCGAGTTTGGGCGACGAGATCGTTTACGAAAGCTTTTAAATTTAGAATACCAGTCAATATGAGGTAATTACCCTGGTGCTGAGTTGCAATAATGCTTATCAAGCCGCTTAATGGCTTCAAAAGTGTTTTCTCCATCAAAAAAACAATTTTGAGTCACTAAAAACACTATCACCAAATAACTAAATGTCAGAATGTCATGAAATTTTGACAAGTGTCGTTAGAACAATGATACAATCCAGAAATAATATAGGCTTAACAAAGTGTTGCCATATATGTGTCACACCGGAGACTTATTTATGTTATTTTATTGCGTCTTCTACGATTGATGCTATGCCTCCCCCATTTTAATCTATATGCTAATTGTTTAGCAATGGACTTTATAAATTCAGAATTCTAAATTATTGAACAATAAATAATAATATTGACATGATTATTACTTACAATACTTTGTCAAATCTTAATATCCTTACTCTCCATAAGTATGTATAATCATTTGACAATCAATATATATAAAATTGGATGTATGTATGTACGTTCCCTATAGATTCCGAAACTCCTGGACCGATTTTGTTACATTTTTCAGGGAAACTATAGCATAGTCTGGAGAATGTTCCTGTTCGATGGATACAATTTTGCATATAAAGTTTAGAGACTTATCGTCTTTGTCAAACATATCAAATAATAATGTCAATATTTATAATTGATTCGTCAGATTTTTCAACTGCTGCACTGTACTACAATTGCTACGCCGGGGTCGTAGCAAAGCACTCCGTGTTTGGTAGTATTTTATGTATAAAAAATAATCAAAAGTTTACTGTTTTGATTCTATGCACTTATAAGAAATCAATCTATATTTTGTTGTACTTTAATCTATCTTTTTGCTTGCGGTTTTATTTTAAAATATTATACAATAGTTTATTGACCCTCATTGGTAGCAATATAAGCACATATAAAAAGTATCTTTCTGTTTACTAAACCTATGACTTCATGCATGCATGATATACACACACATATATTTGCACAAATTTTTAGCTTTTAAGCAATCAACAAAACGACATCAGGCATAAATTTCGTTTCTTTTTTATATGTTAGGGTTGAAAAAACGTTCAAATCTTTTACAGCAAAAGTTCGTCGACGTATTACCATTATCAGTCATTATAGCCATAGATACATACACATACTTATAAATATTTGTAGCATATCTTTTGCTTTAGTAGGCGTAAGATATTAAAATTGCAATGAGGTTTGTTGAGTTGGTGAAATATCGTACTTTGTTATAGACAGTTGCGCATTAAATTGCAAGCTTAGTATAATATAAAAGGGTTCACAGATAAATACAGAACATACTACATACCATATAGACGGCAGATATATAGATTCAGTGCAAACAAAAAGACTGACTGACTGACTTTGTACCTTGTTACTTGTCCATACTTCGATATTGTACAGTAAACATTTCCATAGGAATATCATTGTTATTGTAGCCATAGGATTAGATGTAAAATAAATAATAAAATGTATGTAGGTGTATGTAAGTAAAACAGTAGTAGCTTAGTACAATAACCTTGATATTAAATGCTTCTTTATCATTCAGACGACCGACAAAAGGACATATAGTCAGTCCAATAGATGGACAGAAATTAAGCAGGAATCCTTTGTCGCATTGCAGACTTGTATCTGGTAAAAAGTATATATACACATAGTTTTTTCATTTTTTATTACAGTATTTATTATTGTAATAATATTTTTTTCAAAACAATTGCAGTTTTTATGGTACATAAATACATATGTACATAAAATATAGCTTTTTGTTGTGTCTGCTATCTAATTACAAGTATTGTATTTGTGTTTCTTCTGAAAATGTGAGTTGTCTATATTAAGGTGTATTAAGAGAGGACCTACGAGTACAAATAAACAGCAAAAGAGTTGTAAATGTAACGATAATTATTTCTAACATGGTTGGCATACAATTATACTTCATATCACTGAAGGGTAAAGATGACATCTCTTTAAATTAAATTTAAATAAATTAATTCCTAATAGGATAGAAATTTATTCTACAGTATACTAGCTGCCCCAGTAAACGTTGTTTCGCTTTCACGGAAGCCCAGGGACATCTATTATGTTCAAAATTAAAAAAAAACACAGAAAAGCTTGAACCGAACCCATGGTAAAATATTTAGATCGACAATTCTTATGGTTCCGGAGAACATGTGCTTATTAAAAAAAGCATGATTTTATATATTGCGTATTAATATCCTTACAAGTAATATGAGAAGACAATCTAGAGAGGAATCTCTGTTTCCGAGGGGCCACTACTGACAAGATAGGTCTTGAAACCACATCCAAAGTTACAACATCATTACGAGAGTTTGATAGAGGCATCGATTACGGATCAATCTGTGTTGAAGCAAGAGGTGTGGTGGCCGGTAGAGACACTGAGATGGATGAAGCTGAGGATGTAGATAGGCCATTAGAAGTGTGAGGGGAAAAATCAGGGATCTACACAAGGGGCAATAATTGTGGATTAGCAAGGGGATTAGGGACTGATACAGTATAGATAGGTCCCAGGTGGATTTGTTGGTATGGAAATAAAGGACACAGGAGAATGTAAAGGTGTATCTCTGCTGAGAATGGGCGAGGGTGAAAGGAAAAGCAAGGGAAGATCAAAATCATAATCACCAATCGATATAGATAGAAAAATAGAAGATAGATATGAGTTGCAACCATAAAGTAGTCAGTCCTGAATACTTAAATAAAGAGATACAATACTGATTGAAAAAAAAAATAGTTCTTTACGTTCTGTCGGTCCAATATTCTTTTATAATACGTGAGTAACACCAAATATATCACACAAGGGTCATCATTACAGTTGTGATGGCAAAGAATGTTGCTGCTGTGGAAACCATGTTAAAAAATACAAATATTATTTACATCCCAGACATCTTGAGGCTCATTAGATTCCATAGAATGCAAAGGCCACTATTGAAGTTAAGAGCTCAATTTAAAATTCACATATCTAGCACAGGTGCTCCATGATGCACATCAGAAATGAAGACATCCACAAGTATCTACACATTGTGGTGATACAATAGAAGTTATGTAATACCTGCTAAATATTCTAATCCATTTGTCAGAGGACTTGATCTTCGAAGAAACATATATTGGCTGCGCCCAAACAAGCTTTCAGCTAAAGGCGCATTGAGTTGAGTCAATTCCTTTATTTACATGTTACCAGTATTTCTATAGTGTCTAAGACTATTTTAGTCACCTACCAGCATTCATAAATACACACATACATATTGTACATAACTCTCCGTCAATCTGAGCCTGCTTATCACTATGGAAATATGACACATTTTTAAAATTGATTTCATCATTTAATTCAACATACGCAAACAATTCAAATGAAATTGGGGAACAATTTAACAAAGTGTCGGGTGTTTTTCTGTAACAACTGATACATCTTACATCTTCTCTTATGCTGGCTGTACTCAATACAAACAACATATAAATTTTAGCGCCTAACAACTTTCTTTTTCTTTTTAGGGATTTTGGCCTTGTTGTTGCGACGTTTAGCCTCTTCTTTCTTCTTTTTTTCTTCTTCATTCGATAAATATTCGCATCTCATTTTCTTAGCCAATGACTTCCAATAATATTTGTTTCTGGATTCCATCCACATTTCCTTCGTTATTTTATTAATCTGTTTACCTGTGGAATATGGGAATTCTCTCCTTAACTGGCTACGTTTGGCTTTTGAAAATATCATATAAGCATCTTCTGATATATCCGTCTCAAAGCCAGAACGAAACTGTTTTTTCTCTATTTTTTTATTATAAATACGTCGCAATCTATCAGCTTCATCTATCCACTCGGATTTATCCTCCAATTCCCGCCATATCTCACCACCGAGTCGTGCTAAGTCTGTCACCGAATGATGAGGATAATACCTTTTCAGTTGTGCGCGAACATGATTGAACCACAATAAATATGAGCATAATGGTCGCTTTGGTTTTGTTGTTTGCTTCTTATAATAGGGCATGGTAGTCGCTAATCAGGCCACCGCCCAAAACACCAAACTAATAATTTCGACTAAAGAAATAAGTGAAAAAGTTGTAATACCAAAATGCATATACTAATAAATTTATATGAAGAAACTTACCAACTCGTAAACACCAAAATTACAAAAATATAGTTTTTTTATTATTCTTCAGAAATAAAAAATAAAACTTATGGAGAAAAAAAAAAAAACTGTCTGTGCGACTGAATTTCTAGTTTACGACTAAAAATATTGCTTGCCGTTACATCAAAAGTAAACTAAATAAAGTGAAAATTATGGAACTTAAAAAATTTAATGACATAAATCTCTTTGCAATGAAAAACAAAAAAAAAATTATTTGTATGAAATAATTTTTGTAAATTGGCAACACTGTTTTTAGTGACTGTCAATTTTTTAACAGTTTTGCCATTACACTGTTAATGTACAACACTTGCAGATTATGCAAATCTATTTTGAGAATCATGGTTCACGGTTGATGCGGCAGCGTCAATAAGCAGAATAGTTGAATTTGGTGTAAATAAAGCCCCAGAATCCTTTGCTTAGACGTCCTTACATTCATTAAAAATCTCTGTTTTGTGTGCTTTATGGGCGTTTGTAAATCATTGACCCTGATTGTTCAACGAAAATGGAACTTCTCGATTGTCCGATAATATTAATATTTTCACCTACAATTTGAGAATCTACTTGGCATGGTTCTTTTAGTTTCTCTAACCTGGCTGAACTGAAGCGCAAGTTTTTGAATGTGCCCTAAAATTATTTAAATCACTAAAGAAGTAATATTTCTGGAATCGTCCTGGTAAAATATCTTTAAAGCATCATGCCTAGTTAACTCTCAAATTCATGGTGACGATATAATGACGGATACAAGAGAATATATCCATGTAGCATGTAAAAAGGTACCGTACAGAATCTAGGGTCTCTTAAAAAGCTAAGGCCAGATAAGCATCTTTTAAACGACTTTGTGGACGCCATTTCAAATCAAAAGCTTGAAGAAATTATCCAGCCAGATGCATGCTGCGCGTGAAACCCAAATTTACCTATCAAAATCACCATATCAGGCTGACCCAAATGCAGACCTCAATCCGAGCGAAAATCTGGGGTCATTGGAGAAGAGGAGGTTTCCAAAATTGAATAGAGCACCCACTATAGAAGATTAACTTCGAGGTAGAGTGCAGCATAAATGGAATTATATTCTCAGTAACCATGTTCACAAATTGGTAGAAAATATACCTGATAATATGTACTGATATAAAAAACAATGGACTTTAGACCAAAATTAAGTGGTTCATGTTGAACAAAACGAGCATAATTGAGTAAATGCAAGTCTTTAAAATGACTTTAGTAGTACTTTACTTATGATCTACAGAATACCCGATAATTTTTTTCATAATTTTCTATTGAGCCATTTGCCTCTCACAAACCAAAATGTGTAAAACTCCTGATCATATACTCATTTTTGCTAGGCACTGTATATGGTATTGATGGAAAATAACAGTTATATTATTGGAAGTTATGCACAAATAGTGATAAAATCGGTCAAGTGGGAGACGTTCTAGTATACGAAGGGTTCCATACCACCGCACAAGGTTTTAACAAATGCAAATTAACATCGTCAAAAAGTATGCTACAAAAAAATTAACCAAAATGAGAAACAAAATATAATAATATAAAATCAATTATTTAATTTGGGGGTTTGTATAGGGACTCCTTCATTTTATCTTTATTATTTGTCGTTACTTACGCAATTGTATTACAAACTCAAACAAATTTTAACTCTCTACCTATCACGGTTCTTGAGATAGATCTCTTTAACGGACGGACGGACAGTGCAGGCATAGTAATAGGGTCCCGTTAGCACCCTTTGGGTACGGAACCCTATAGAAGAAGTATGTCTGTTTTCACGCTGACAGTAAGTGCAAACAACTTAGAAATTCAATACTTAGAAAGATAAAACTATTTAAGCTTGTTTTCGAATAATATTTGATGTGCCCACCTTTGGCATCAATAATCGCTGGAAGCCTTCTTTGCATAGTTCCGATAGTGCGTTGTATGAGTTATTTTCTGCCCTCTTCTACTGATCAGCTCAGCTCTTCCATTTGGCACCCATTGGTATTAATATTTCTTTATTTCTATATACAAATTCCTTAAAATCGTATTCAATATTATTTTTATTATACGTGCATATGTTAATCTTATATAAAATCAATGTTATTGAGAAATTACTTAATGATCCCTTACTTATCTGTAAAATACATGATCCCATTTTCATTTAATTTTTAAAATGTATTTAAAGACATATTTATGATATAAATATACACATTTGGTAAACAACAACACAAATCTACATAAGTACATATTACAACTTGAACTAATGCTTTGATAAAGTAATAGTCATTACTTTCTGCATGGCTAAAAAACTTATACATACAATTAAAATGTGTATCTTCTTGTTACAAAATAATTGGATCAACTAATCAACTACTTGTGTAAAAGGCATAAAAGTATATTTTGAATTTGATATGCGCCTCCTTTTAGTTGACTTCAGTTCGTTTTTGATGACCGCTTTTAATTGATAACTTATTGGAAGATCTATTTTTCAGAATCGCCTTCTTTAACAAGTATTTTCGTCTCTTTCGAGCTGCACATTTTACCCAATAAGATTTATTTTTTACGTCCCGCCATATTTCTCTCGCGTTTATAGAGATTTTTGTGTCTGATATTTCAGGGTTATTTTCCTTAATGTATTTACGATATTTCATAAACCACATCCAAAAAGCAGACAATGGACGGTCATTTGGTACCAACATTATTGTAGATACCTATAAAACAATGGTTTCCTATTTAACTTAATATTTAACCGATTTCCACCAAACAAGAGCAAAAATTTCAGTGAGAAAGCACACAAAGATAGTCCAAACTAGACCAGATAATATATAAACTTGTTAGGAAGAGTATAAATAATATTTAGAGAAGATTTTTTTTTAATTGAGAAGTATCTAAAGTTCTTGACATAAGTCTCTATGTAAAGAGTAAAAATTCTTTATCGTAATATTCCTAGCAATTCATGTATACGAGTAACATACATAAATATATGTTATCGCTTTTTATACTTAGTAATCCCCACTAGATATGCTCAGCAGATATTTAATTACAAAATATTTCAGAAACTTGATCTATTGGAACAGAGGCCAGGTCTCTCATGTAAGGCAAATCTAACCTTTTTAATAATTGACAACATATAAAATACCCTGATAACATTTACAATACATTTATAGGTACTTTTCAGAAATATTATTTAATATTTCTAGTCATTGAATTAGCGAAGACTTTCAATAGTCTTAGATTAGGCTAAGTTACACATAATCTTTTCAACACGCCCAACAATCTCATGCAGTGAACCATAAAAATCTAGTTCGCGAAGCTTATTGTAATAATGAGCAAATCTTTCATGAAAGAAAGATTCGTTTTCTCTATCGCTTTCATGTATAACGTTGTTGTTTTCCCTTGAGACTCTCAAACGGTCTAGCTTTGAGGTAGGCGTGTTGGGCACCACTGAATATGTGTGGAGTGAGCTTGTTTCTGATATACAGGTCTAATACTCTCTCCATTGTTTTCAGCAAGAACGATGAAAGACTGATGGGCCTGAAATTTTGTTTTTTCACCTGGGGGATGAAGACTACTCTTACCCTAGCTTTTCGGGATGTGCCCTATAAGGAGACAAATTTTATAACTTTTCTTCTGCCACGGGATGAGATACACAGAAGTTGGCTGTATCATGCCTAGTATTATGCAATCTGGTCCCGCTGACTTATGAGCCTTAAATATTCCAATGACCCAGAGTATTTTTAGTCTGTGATAAGGTCATTCAGAGCTGACTCATTACCTGTCTCATCTCAAGTTGCATCGTTAGTATTGAGAGTGATACTCTCACCTACCTTAACAGCCCGCAAAATGTGCGTTCATGAGCAGCACCAGTGACTCCTCGCTGTTAACAGCGTAAGTGCCGTCTGCATTGCACAGTATGCCTGGTTTGACAATAGTCTTAAATATTATAATAAAACTATAACAGTATAGTCAAGTATAACTTTAGGAGAAATAGCCTCTTCAATAAGATTGATAAGACCCTTATTTTCCAAGAGTTATTGTCTTATCAAATTCCCATGAACAATTCATAAGCAAAATCACTCAAAGTTCACACAAAAACATTTGACTCAACACACATTGAATTTATGATTCAGTGTCAATAACTCATGACAATGAAGAGCATTTAACTTTGAACTTTTGTTTTTAACACAACTGAGTTTATTATACTCGTAGTTTGTTGCAATATGCCAAAACTGACATGGGTTCGGCGTTCCAATAATACAACCAGGTGCAAGTTGTGTGGCGCCAATAATAATAGAGGGTTTGCTTTTATGAATCATCAGCTTCGAAATACACCTTAAAATTCTAAATGCGTTCACAAAACAATGTCCTTGTTATTGCTGTAGTTGCTGTTGGTGTTTTTGTTTAAACACGTCAAAAAAGTAAGTATAATTTCCAATGAGTCATTGACCGACGACCCAAGATATTGAGATTGTGCTTTATTTAAAAGGATAACGAAAGCTCTTTAGTTAAGGTTAAGATTTTGTTACAAATTTGTTTTACTTGAAACAAAAAGAGGTCAAAAACAATTGCAATAGACTAGATAAGTCTATGCGTTTCTTGAGTTAAGTTTGACTTTATTGAACCTTTAAATTATTTTGACACGCAAATGGTGAACTCTTATCGCTAGGTCACAGGATTTCAGTCTTTGAGTTAATTGAACTTTTTACTTTAGTTCGATTTTTAAATCTCTTGTGTTTAAATGTCGAATGGAAATCAAAAATATATGCCATTGAAATTATTGGCGACAGTTCAATGTAGGCGCACATTGACCTGACCTAATAATAATTGACTTGAAGTGGATATACATACATATGTATATCAACAATTTCGTGCTGGGTCATCTAATCTTTTTGTTTTTGCCTCCCTGTGCTTAGACATTTTATTCTTTCAGTAATAAATGTTTTACGTCTTAGAAAGCTCATCGGAAAGCTTAACTTGATTAGTTGTTGTTGCTGCAAAGTCAACTGCCTCATAAAACGAACATTTTCTTTCTTTAGTTTTGTTTTGTTGTTATGTATATTTGATGAAAATTGTGTTAATGTTGATGAAAATTGTTGCTTGTCGGTCTGCCGCTGCTTAACTTATAAATTGGTTGTGATAATGCGTTTAATTAATAGGAGATTTGGTACGAGTTATTTGTTTTTATGTTGCTTATTTTAGGTGATAAGTCTTAAACGGTGTTTGCCTTGAATACATTAATTTTGTGATTTTTTCTTTTATTGAGACAATACAGGATCTTAAGGTCACAGACATGCTACATTGTGAAGCCATGAAATTTGTCTGCTATAAGTACATTTATACCTACATTTTAAAATAATCCCTATTTTTATCAAATATTATAATCTTTTTATACTCTTCACGCAGTTAATAGTATTTTTAGTTTGTCAAGAAGTTTGTAACACACAGACATGGAGACCCCAGAAAGTATTGTATATCATACATTTTCTTGATCAGCTCGATGAGACGATTTAATTTAGCCATGCTCGTCTGTATGTAAGCAAACTAGACCCTCAGTTTATAAGCTAGAGCACGAAGTTCTCTTCTTACCATACGCTGCACATTTGTCAGAATCAGCTAAATCGAAGGTGGGTACCTCCCAAACAAACCCAATTACAAATTAATGTTCTTATTTAAAGACTTTGTTGTTTTTTGTCCAACTGATATTTACCAATCATGTAAATTTCAAGATGCTAGTATTACTGGATCGTATAGCTCCCGCTCAATACACAATAACCATGCGCCATCTACATGTGACTATTGGTGTACAATTGAAATTAGTATTAATACTGGCTCTACCCTAAACGTTAGTCAAATCATTAATATAATATTTCTGCATGCTCGTACACAGGAGCATGAAGAGTATTACATCTTTGACATAGCCAAAGATAACCTCCTTTCTGGTTTTCTATATATTTTAATTTTGTTGTAAGAAAAGCATCTAAAGCCTACTGATCTATTATCGAGAGTGACATTTTAATCTCGCTAAAATCTAACGCCCCATGTCCATCGGAACCACTGCTAAAAATTATCATCGGGAGGAAATGTAATGCATTTTTGCTTAAAGTCAATATGTCACGATCCCCAGTCCAGTTTTGTAGTTGAACGCTCCAAGTTCCATGTAGCGAATTCATTATTGTAGCTGTTACGGTTTTCACTACTTGCCAATTTTCTTATGATTGGTACATGGTTACATATCTGTGTCCTTTCGACACTAAAACGGGGACAGTAGAGAGAAAGAAAACGCGCTGGGCGTAGACAGGACAGAAGACAGAGGGTGCAATTAAAATTTAAAACAGCCGTGTCCACTGTAAATTCACTTCTCTATGTTTCCGCTTTATCGATGCATTCCGGCTAGGAATCAGAGAATATGTTCATTGCCATTAATCGGACATTTCACATCCTCTTTGCTGTTCTTGGCTGCCGCATTGCCGCAAATTTTGCTTAGATGCTCCTGCATAATGCATACATTTTACTTATCGTATCATTAAGTGGATTGATGGCATAGTGGTTATAACCTCTGACTCTGTCCGAAAACAGCTTTCTACCCGCATCGTGCTTAGACGGTGAGTCGAGCGCATACACATCTTTTATAAGCTCTTCTGTGTTGCGTCTGCCCATACCTTTATGAGTGCGTCCATTAATGTGAAAATGTATCAAACTCTGAAATTTGGGTGGCTATCATACATAGGTTGTTTTCCATAGATATACGTAGATCTAAGCATTATCATTGGTTAAAGAAAGTTTAGTTCTCGTGCTTTCAATATGCCCAACGAGACTTGTTGAGATTCAAAGATGTACTTCGACAGATAAGTTGAGTGTCACAATTGAATTTCATAATTTCCTAGATATTATTTTCAATAATAATTTATTTCTTTTAATAAACGGTGCTACTTCTAGTATTTTGCTACTTTTAATTCAATGTAAGACTCTGAACTGTATGAATATACGTAGTCATAATCGACAATCAATTTCGTTTTATTGTTAACCTCGAATACGAGATACTCAAATTTATCAAGGAAGCCCATATAGCATTCTTCTTCTAAGAGTCTTATAATCTATAATAAAACAAATTTCATATCCGAATTGAGGTTAGAAGCATTAAAAAAACATAATGCCTCGAAATATTATTGAGAAATGAATGTGTCGTTAAAGATTTGACATAGTGGATGTTTTATTAGATCATTTATTTAACTGAAACTTAGTCTTATAGAAAATTATTAAAAAGTTGATAGTCAACAATTTATAGGCAATAATAATTCTTTATGACAGCAAACTATAAAATTAATATAGAATGCTGGTAAAAATGACTTCCAATGACATAAATAGCCATGAGTTTGGTTCATTGTCATCAATCCCATTTAAATTTGAAGGTGGCACGTGTTTGGATGTATCCCTGAAAGTAAAAACCCTTGTGATTTTCGCATAATCACAAATCAAGGATAAATTCAAGAACGAAACTTTGTTTTCTTGTCAGTAATATGCACAAATGCATTGAGAGACCTTGAGCCATTGACTAACCCAGTTAACATTAAGCATTATGAATGTCAAACATACAATATAATCATATGCCTTTACATGAAAGGCAATTGTACGAAACATAATTTAACCAAAATGTTTCAAGGTAAAACAGAGAGACAGACAGATACATTTCGGTCACCACAAACCAGAGGATCAAACAAAAGTCAGACACATAGCCGTATAGACAGATTAAAAAATTTATATGGATATAATGAAGGATGACAGAGGGATATGGAGAAAGCTAGTTGAGCTTAGCTGAGCCCAATGTCATACCGGCCGGCTTTGCTAAATGGCGTCTGCACTAACTACTTACTATGTTTAAAATGAAAATAACAGACACTTGAATTATTATAGTGAAAGAAGCAAGGTTGTCTCTTCTTTTGAAAATATAAAACTCAATTTAATTTTATATACAATTCTATATACTCTCAGATAATAGTACATATGTATGCTCATAGTCTCAGATGCCTACTGAACTAAACTGCTGCTGCACAACAGAACAACTAGCAAACGACACTCGCTTTCTTTCGCTGCACTCGTGAATATTTATGTGTGAGTGTCATAGTGTCTGTGCGCCTTAGTGTATGCAATATTTTTATATATGCACAATATACACGTAAGTAGCGGAAATGCGCATGCTTGCGTGTCCTTGCCCTTGGTCTGTAGAATGCTCAGTGTCAGATGTTATTTTATGTTATAGAAGTAATACAGAATG
This sequence comes from Amiota communis, assembly GCA_037043315.1. Classification (NCBI taxonomy): domain Eukaryota; kingdom Metazoa; phylum Arthropoda; class Insecta; order Diptera; family Drosophilidae; genus Amiota; species Amiota communis. The sequence goes on from JBAMAV010001133.1 coordinate 1,250,484, forward strand.
CCCCTGAAATAAACTTAACCTTCGTCATTGAACAGAACAGAACAGTACTGAGCAGAATAAACTACGCATGCATTTCAAAAAAGGACAAACAGTCAGTCAAATTGTAGTAGAAAAGCTTGAGAGAACAAACGAGCGCCTTGCAGAAGTGTCTTGCGCTTTAATACTAATGGATCTCTCTCGCTCTCTGATACTCTTTTGACTTGCATTTTAAAATATTCCCTGTTGTTGCATTTACACCCACCCACCCAGTCAGTCAGTCAGTCAGTCAGTCAAACCATTTCGCACTACTTCTCGTTGCCATCAGAGCAATAGTAATTTATAATTCCCAGCTTCGTCAACATCGGGTGTTGTCTGGCTTCTCGTTCCCCAACATGTTAACATTTTACAACTATCATAGTCACCCATTACAACCACCTCTTGCCATTGACCATGATATTTGAAGATTCATGTGCAATGTGCATTCTCACTCATGGTCACAGTCTTGCAGGCACTCTCAGTCAGTCAACCTTGCTTATAGAATTTGTTCTGTAAAAATATTGGTTTCAAAATAAAAATTTTTATTTAGAGATCCTTCCTTTTTATGGGGACACATGTCATAGTTGTCATATTGAAAGGACTTTTAAAATGTTTTTTATAAAATCGATTTCAGTTACTAAAACATTGATCTAAAGGGGGTTTGAGTTAGTGAAATACTCATCCAAATTCCATTTACAACTTATTCAAAGTTTCTATCCTATTCGTTTCATTCTGTTCTTCTGCAGAAAATATCAATTCAATTTTGGAAAAGGGAAGGCTAGTTAAGATTAATCTGCTTGGTCTATTAGCGCCACATAGCCACATAGTCTGACTGGTCACCGAAAATATTTCTTGTGTATTTGTGATGTATTTTTAGCTTCACTCCATGACCTATTAAAGCTTTCGGAATTGTGATGCACCCATTGATACAAGCTTAGTGCATGCTCCAAAGATCCTTTGCTCACATATTCTGACTTGTAGAAAACGTCACCTAAGATATTTTTTGCGTATTCGTGATGCATTTTAAGCTCTACTCCTTGACCTATTCAATCTTTCGGAATTGAAGTGTACCCATACGAACAAGCTTAGAAGATTCTCCAAAGTTCGTTTACTTCTTATAAAATAGAGATAGAGCGCTAATATATGAAATACAATCTTCTAAAACATCTTATCCATGCCTATAACACTCAAAGTTCTTCGATTATTGGAAGAGTATTTTAAAAAGATTAACAAACAATCTTTATTTAATTTTTTTTATACTATCAGTCAAAAAATTTTAAATAAAATACAAATGAAATATAATCCATGATAAAACTTTTAAAAGAATATATATAATAAATAACCCTAAAAAAATTATGGTTATAGTAAATGTTTCATTATCTTATTCTTATTATCTCAGACAATAATTGCTCAATATTCTTTATTTTTATTTTTCGGAATAAACTCAAACCCCCAAAATCAACCGAGACAGTACGAAAATTTCCTTTCATTTTATAGCCGCCAGGGTTGTTTGTTTTACTCTACCAGACAACAGACCCAAAAACAGACAGACGACGACAATGACGGTAATGCAAAACTACATTCGTATATATTTTGCAATTATTTTTAATTCTTACAATGCCAGATATCAGAATATGAACAATATACGAATGTGTGTGTCTGTATAAACTCCCGGAATGTAATGGCAAGGAAACAAATAAAAAGGACATAAAATAAAAGCGCAACTCCAGCTTTCAGACATTGAATCAAAAAACTAAGGCAAGGGCAACTCTAAAAACAGAAAATGAATACGATAGCAGTGATGGAGTGAACGTGAACCAATACAACAACCAACAACAGCAACTTCAACAAGCGACGACAAGTAACGAAAGACTCCGTCCGCTTTAGTCGTCGACGTTGTCTAGGTTTACCAATTTCGTGGAATTTTGCAACCCCAAAAAAAAGAAAAAGGAATGGGAAGAAAGAACTGTTATTAAAAAGTAGAAAACTTGAGTTGGGTTGAAGAGACTTTGCGAGTCTCTGGAGGAGTATGAGAAGTGGGTGAATGATATGGTATTGATAAGGTGTGGTAAGAAGTTGCAATGACTACGTCGTCACTGTCTAATAACACCCAAACTTTGTCTCGTGAAATAATATTTTTTTTTATTAGTGATGTGCAGAATTCATGTTAGCATAATTCGAAAAGAGTTACATAGAGTTTAGTTTTTGGTCGGCAGCTACGGCTCAGGCTAAATGAGACCCACCTCTAATATTTAGTTACGATCGCGAAGAGAATCAACCACATGCTGCAGGCCCTACATAATGCGAAGTACGAGTATCACCTCAATTGTAAGGCCCACCAGGGTTGAAAAAATAAGAGCCACTGTAGTCCAGGGTTGGTTGTAGTACGCAGGAGCCATATAGGACTGTTTGTTCGGTGAATCGTGCATCCTAATAGAACGGTCTTTTAGGATATTTGAAGATCTACCGAAACCAAAAAATTAAAAAAGGCGTTAGTTTGGAAACTTTAGGAAAATCAGAAGATTCATTCATGAAGTCAATAAATAAAGCTTTCAAAAGCTTTATCAATCTCCAAATTCTGAATCTTTATTAATAACTAGCTGTGCCCCCGACTTCGTACGCGTGACATTCGGAATATGTTTGTAATAGCGTGTATTTTGTTATCCTTCTCACTAATTGTCAGATCTTTAATGTTGCCCCGCAGCTAAAGAGGAAAACATTTGGAAATCAGCCAAAAAGTAGGCAACAGAATTAAAAATATGAATATATTTTGATTTAGTAGGTCGATGTCGATAAAATAAAAGCTTGCTACAAAACACCAGTCAAAACCTCATTCAAATAGATTAAGCCGTTTCTGAGATTAGCGTGCAGAGACACGAAAAGGCTTACGATTATATATATACATATATAGATATAGATTAATTTGTAGTTTGCTGTTTATCCCGTAGAGCATCACATCATGATGATGATTTCATGATCTGTTCCTTTTTAAAACCAGTATACTGAATCTAGGTTCTATCGATAAAAGATTTTGAATGATTTATTTATAAAAAAAAAAATCGTGTATTTCGGGTTCAAGGTTGTGATTTAACTCCAAATTTTAAATGAATTAACAATAATCGGTGTTCAAGCATGTGAATTAAGTCTGTTAGATTAGTCTAAATAATTTCCCAAAGATACATACATTTAATATTTGTCTAGTTTATTTTGGTGAAATTACGTATAATAATCACGCACATCTCTAGAGTAAATTGTATATAGCAAATCGTTCTTCTTAGCTGCATTGCTTCGTTTCTGTTGTTGAGGTTGTAGATACTGCTGTGTGTATGTTGTTGTTGTAGCTGTGCTGTTCATTGCACCCCCAATGAATGTACATTGACTTCTCTAGTGTACGCTTTGTATCTGCATTCGTTCGTTTGTTCTTTCGTTCGTAGTTCGCTTCTTTATATCTTTTCTCTTGCTTTACGCTTTACGAGTAAAATACAAAAGCATTTCCACGACAAAAGTGATGATAATGACGACGAAGGTGACGGTGGTATTTGTTATTTTCGTCGTCGTCGTCGCCGTCGTCTACTTTACGTGCCACATACTCGTTTCCGTCTGTATCTACGATTGTGCTGCTAACTCTGCACTTGCAACAGACGCCGGCAAAGCTGAGGATGATGACGACGTTGGCAATGATGTTATTGTCATTGCCGTTGTTGCTGCTACAACTTTTTGCTGCTCATACCACGACCTACCTTACCCATACCCAAAGTGAGTTGAGCGTGCTTTTATTCTGAGTTCTCTGTGTTTAGTTTTGGTTTGGTTGTGTTCTTCCTTGCCCTTGGCTTCTTTATACAGCCCACAATAACCGCCCAGAAAATCTTCTGTTGTTCTTGTTGTTGTTGTTGTTGTTGTAGTTGTTGGTTTGTCTGCTGCATGTGTGAGTTGCTGCACAAATGTTGGTGTTGTTGTGTTTGTTCTTGTTCTCGTTGTTGCTGTTGTTCATGTTGAGTGTTGCTTTTTGTTGTCATGAATTCGTTTTCACATATTGAAAGTAGAATTTTTCACTTTTGCGAAAAATTCGTCTCGTTTAGTCTCGTTAACGACGTCATGTCGTTCGTTCGTTAGCTCTTTCGTATGTTTATTCTTAACTAAAAAACAAAACCAACCAAAAAACATATAAACTCGTTCATCAGAATCGGTTATTATTATATTTGTTATAAATATATTTGTTCTGTGAATTTTTTAAAAATTTCATATATACTTTCATTTGTATCTAAGCTTTTGTAAGTACGTGTATATCACTAAATATCGGTTGCTAATTCGAAATAAACGATTCTTTCAGATATCTATAATGTATCTAACAGTTTTCATAAGGTTTATTTATTTATAAACAAAGGTCTGTGTTGTTGTCCAAGATCTTTAATTGTAGATCATATTATGCGATGGTGTTTAATAGAAATCTACAATTAAAAGATGAAGTGAAGAAGTGAAAAATATTACAATTTTTTTAATTAAAAAATAATTAATAATTTACATAAATTAAATTACAAAAAATAAATAAATAAATAATTAAAATAATTATTATACAATAAATATTGAAATAAACTGAATAAAAAAATTTTAAAATCCAATAAAATACAAAATAAAATAATAAATAAATGCTTAATTAAATTAAAATAAAATTAAATTAAATAATGTGATGGCAGCACAAGATAATCTTGGATTTATCATCTTTGGAAGTATAAATGATGTGAATTAAATATTTTACATAAAAAATGGCATATAATATCATCATATAAAAAAGTAAGAAAAGTATAAAATAATTTATAGAGTGAATTATATAAAAAAATTTACAAATATTTTCAAAAACTCCAAAACAATTTGGAAAAACTAATTTTGATTTATGTTATTTAAAAATTGTATTATAGAAATTTTTTGTAAGAATCAGTCTATATATATATTTACAATCCCTTCAGTAAGGCATTCAATAAATAACGCGATTTAAAGTCAGACAGATCGGCAAAAAAGGTTATGAAGGAAAAAGGGATTTTGTTGATTGATTATCTTGAAAAAGTTAAATCAATTAACTCTGAATATTATTGCGACCTTTTGGATCAGCTGAATGAATAAAACAATATTTTTGTGGAAAGCGTTTTCCGTCGAATGAAGAAGATTTGCACGGACTATGCTATTATAGAAATTGAAATAAAATATCCATTTATTACAAATTAGTAAAAAAAAAGAAAAGTCGGCGATATTTGGTTCCAACAGGATGGGGCCACGGCACACACAGCGCGCGACACAATGGCTTTATTGACAAATCATTTTGGCGAGCAGTTAATTTCGTGTATCAGACCTGTCAATTGGTCGCCTAGATCGTGAAATATCACATCTTTGGACTTTTTTCTCTGGGGTTATGTGAAGTCAAAAGTCAGCTACGATCCAGGACTTGGAAATCAACATCGCTCGCGTAATTGGGCAGATAACGGTTGCAATGCTGGAAAGAGTGCTCCAAAATAGGTCCTCCCGATTGGACCACCTACGGCGTAGTCGCGGCCAGCATTTGAATGAAATTATTTTGAAAAAGTGAATGTCAAAGAATGTTCTTTCAGGACTTAATAAAGATTCGGCCATCCAAATTCTGTTTGTGTGTTTTATTTACAATTTATTTACAAAAAAAAAAAACTTCTAAATGAATAACCCTTTATAATACTAAACTTAATATTAAACGAGGACTTTCAACTTAACGTATTAATTTATTTATTATATTTACATTATTATATTTTTTAACTTGAAAAAATTTTTAAAAAAGGGACACATGTTAGAAACTGACGATCTTTCAGAAATGTAACAAAAACATGTCGCCAACATTTTTAAAATATCTCGTGACTCAAAAGCCGTAGCGCCAATATATTTATATATTCTGAAAATAGAGGAAGCGATGATAAAGTTAAATTTTTTATTCAAAAAACAAAAAAATATTGTGCAAATTTTTAAGCGTATCGCTACACTATCGTAATTGTTTTTTTTTTTTCGTGAAACGTATTTTGAGTTTTATTGTATTGCCAATTATTTGTTTTAATTAACTTGAACTTCTGATGCTCTGTTTCACAAGCCGAAGCTTACCACACAAGGCCATCAAGCAGTTACCATTTTTTTGCAGCGAATGCACGATCTAAGCTTGGTACTGATTTTGTGACAAATAATAACAAAAAGTACGTTGAACATTTAAGGAAAATTATGCTGTTTACAGAGCAGACAGAGAGTGCAAGCTTTGAATTTTGTTCTATCCTACTATTATTAGCTTCGTATCAGAAGTCCTGAAGAAATGATGTACCAGATTGTCATAAGGGACTAATTTTGATGGACCTGCATGTATGTGGACCTGGGGCACGGTGTATCCCATAGCTGGATACCATTTTCCAGGAAGGAACAGGGTTTGTTGCTGTTAGCCAGAGGCCAGTTCAGCTTTTTAATTTTTTGGGTCTTAATAATATAAAATTAGGTGAAATAAATAAATAAATTCTAAGGAAGTAAATATGTATGTAAATCTTTTATCCTGGACCCCTTTGCAATACTTGATAAAGTGTGTAGAAACTGGAAGTTAATTTGACTTCCAAAAAAGTCGTATCGTATGTTTGATTGTGGATATGTTGAAAAGAATTTTGCTCCAATACAACATAGGACAAAGTGACGTATGTATTGACAGTATAATCTCCTTACGGTTCCAATGAAATTATCCGGACACGGGAAATGTCCGCCCATTGTAATGTAATTTGTCCTTAAGACATACATAACTTGGGACTAAGAACTTTGTCCGACCACAAAAGATGTCCGCCTGGGGGAGATTTTACTGTATGTTGTACGTCCAAATATCAAATTATTTACCTTCCACTTTGGTTTATGATGCAACCTATAAATTAAATATTGTAGCAAAGAACTTTCTTATACTCAAATCTATCCAATGGACTATTTTAATCTTTCAATCTTGTTTGTTTTTAATTTTAATAACAAAACCAAATTAAACCAAATTTGTTGTCATCTATATAATGAGAATAAACTTCCAAAAAATCAACCATCCATCCATGGTCTTTGAACAACCCTCAATTGAAATTCCCTCAGACTCCCAATGTCTGCTTATAAACATACAATAGAACATACACAAATGTGCAATGGATCATTGAAACACAGACACACTCATACATATATAGAGGGACACACATTCATATATCCAACATTCAGATGATACTCATACCCAAAATAAAAACTCCAATTACCTACATACTCCCAATATAATAAATCGAATACAATCCATCCAACCCTTCAACCAGCTAACCTTACACCTTTAACAGAGCATGATTCTGTTAAAATAATAGTTGTCTGTCTGATTACAGAATATTTTACTGTAATTTACAGAAACATGTTATTTATAATACTTTTGTTGTCGTTGCCTTGGTGTATGTGAACTTGAATACACACACGTGCCGTTTGTTTTTGCATTAGTACGTACGTATGTTTGAATACTTATGTACCATGCGCTCTCCTTCACGCTCGCTCTCAGTTTCAATGAGTGAGTGGGTAAGTTTTCAAGTTCTTTTGGCGAGAACTTGAAATAATCGCAATGAGAATATGAATACATATGTATGCATGTGAAGATTGAACACTGAACTAAGCTAAACGCGCAATGTAGAGCAGCAATACAAAATTACACTAATACAATACACTCATACTAATAACAGCAATGAGCGTTCAGTGTTAAGGTCAATTTGCTTACTTCAAAATGTTATTTACATAGAGAATTACATATGTTTGTATGGATGTGTGTGTATTGTTTTGTTGGTGCAGCTGATTACTTTGGTATTGAACTAAGTTCTCGTGTCGCGTGTTTCTAGTCACCCGCGTTCATGTCACTCGCTCTCTCTCTCACTCGCTCACGTTTCGCTCAACGTAACATGAATGCATTGCATTCAAATTGTTTTTATTGTTTGATATTTTTTCTCTCTTTGCGTTTCAGTTTCAATTCAATGCAATTACATATTTGTAGTTGTACAATTTTTGTGTTTACGGAAGTGTTGAAAATGGTAACCATAGCAACATAGGCAAAGTCAAATGCGCACCTGTAATTTGTACTCTGATAGACAACTGATTTGACCTCCTCACTCTGTTAAAATAAAAATTTTAAAAAATATTCAGAGAAATTTTTAGAAATGCTTAAATTTGTCTATAAGGGAAAGGTTGTATTTAACTATTGATGTTACTATAAGGTGTGAATTCTAAAGGCTATAAAAAATGTATTTGACAAAAAAGCGAAATAATGACAGTTGTCTTAGAGTGTAGGTAATTTATAGGTACTAAAATTTAGTGTTCATAAAAGGAGCCTACGTCCTATTTGGCGTCCATGTACCCAAAGGTCATCGGTTGAAGATGCTTGGGTATGTATTGGTAGTCAGAGTGGTTGCTAGCCTGTTGACAGTAGTCTTTAGTCGGTCAATATATCGGCTTGTGTGACAATTGAGATACTCACAGAACGGAAGGATTTGCAGGTCCCGGGAAATGACATCATTACGCTCGTGTCAGTGTGCATTTACAAGCTGACGAAGGGCAGAGTATTGCATACTCTGGATACATCAGTACATGAGGCAAAGGTGTCAAGAGGAGGACATGGGCTTTCACAAAATTGTAAATTGTATTAGAGGAAATTAATGAAACATATTAATCTTTAAATGTTACCTCATAATTACGCAACTGCACTTGTAATAAGCGATGTCTTGAGTAACTAAAATTGGCAGATGTCTTGAGTTTTTAATGATAATAAACTACTTACTTACTACTTATATTCTTGGATCTTTCTTTTGGATTTTCAATTACAATAAAATCTTTTCTTTTTCATATAGTTTAGTTTTTTGATTTTACCATATTTTCAACACGTCTTTTGAATTTTTGTAGGGCGACCTACCTCAATATAGAAAAATGTTATTCATACGCAGACAAGAAATAAAACAAGACAAGTATGTATAACACAATGTGAGTGTGAGAAAATGAAAGAGTAAAACAGAGATGATGATGTGACACACCACTTGATAATGAAATTCTAACCACAACTTCCACCCACACAAAGTTTTACATGTTTTGTTTCAAACAATTAGCCCCATTAAGTAGTAGTGGAACTAAAGTGAAACCCATTGAAAGGGTTGCTAAGACAGAAAGTAGGTGGGAAGTGAGTATGTAACTAAAAAGAATAGAGAGAATGAAATGATAGAGAGTTTGATCTAAGGTTTCAATTCATACCGATGCACTTGACAACGACTAACTAACTTAATTCTTTTATATTATTTACGTGATTTTCTACTACATACTCTGTTAACCCTCAATTGAAGGCAAGCAAAAGAGAGCACAAATGAGAATAAATACAATACATACCCACTAAAGTATGTGTGTGAAAGTGTATGTGTAAGTGCGCGCAAAAATGCTTAGCGGCATTTCCGCTTTAGATTGATATTCGCATTTATTTTTGTTTATTTATGTTTTGCTTTGTTGATTCTTTACAGTTTCATTCTACACTCTGTTCTCTTTAAGAAACTCTCATTATTAAGTTCTTACTCTCTGTATTACTCTCCATTTGTTAATTTCCTCATTGTGCAGTGAGAGAGAAAGAGCTTCCAAGTTTACTAGTGTCTCTTGCTCTCTTGTTCTCTTCGTTCTAGACGTGCCCATTTGGGCACACATACACACAATCGCACACACCACAGCAACATGGTTTTCACTTTCATTGTGCAGCCAATGAGCAAAATACAGACTACTTCCTTTTCTGTTGTTGTAGGTTGTTGTTTTTCGCTTTTTGCTTTTTACTACTCTCAGTTTCTAGTTAGAACTTTTGTTGTTGCCATTTGTTGTTTTGCGAAAATTGCTCTCTCATGCGCGTAATTTACTCTCTTATTTTGGTCATTCATTCGTTGTCATGATATTTTGCAAGTTGTGGGTTCTTTGCTGTGGCAATTCTTATTGACAATTCAGTAAGAGAAAGTAATTCATACGCAGCGGTTATAATGAATTAATTTATCGGAAGCATGAGCGCACAGCACAGTAAGAACTGTTAGATTCTAACTGTTAATAACGAGAGTGTGTACATTAATAGTATAAAAATCAAAAATATCAAAGTTTATTTGAAAATTAATAATAAAAATTATATAAAAATGCAATTCAATGCTTGTGATTTGTGTTTAGTGTAGAAAATAAAAGAAAAATTAATAGAAAATAATAAAAAAATAGAAATGGAATAGAGGAAGAAGCAGCAACAAGGGGAAATATTGTTGTTTTTGAATATAAAAATAACCTTAACATTGACTGACTGCTGCCCAGCTGCTGCTACTGGCAAGGCATTGAGGTAGTCATCGTTGTTGGTTGCCGTGTCCTTGTCCTTGTGTGCAGCGTACAGTATGTTCAATCGTAGAAGCAGCGACAACATCATAATCACAATCATCATAATCAAAAGCACTAACAACAATCAAACAGTTTTCCGTATTCTTCACAAGCTTAGCTCTGCCGCTGCCACTGTTGCTGCTGCTGCCGCTGCTTTGATTTGCTTTGCTTTGCACATTCAAATGTTTGTTGGTTTGCTCGGCAACAGATTTTTATTTGGTTTCATTTTCTTCATCTTCTGTTGCCAGCTGTTGACCATCAAAGTCGTCATCATCCATATAATCATCATAATCATTCATTAGTGGCAGAAGCAGAAGCAGAATAGCAGTGGTGGCAGCATCAGCGTAGCAGCAGCAGCAGCATCAGTGTCAGTGAAGCTGCAATAACAACAATAACAGTAAATGTTGTTATTTTCTTTTGATTGAATTTCGTTCATGCAAGGGCAACATCAATAACAATAACAACAACAAGAACAAATAGAAGAAGAACAACAAGAACATTTAACATTCGCTCATTGTCAATGTCAAGTGTCAAATTTTAAATTTTTAAATTATTGAATTATTTAATCACGAAAATAATGACCAAAAAAAGTAATAAATAATGACAAAGTAATATTATAATTGTGGGAAGAAATTCTAAAATCAATTTTAGAAGAAAAAAAATACAAAATAAAAAAACAGCTGGATATGATTATTTAATTCATTATTTTTCTTACTCTTACATTCTCTATTAATTCTTAAAGAGTTTCCCACAATTTCTCTTCTTTGTTTTTCTTAATAAAAAATTGCACATTCAATTGACAATTTTTATTGTAAACAAATAATTTGTTGCTCTCCTTCATCATCATTATTGCCATCATCATCATCATTGCCATCATCATTTTGCCCTTCTGTTATGTAAAAATAAAAGAATATATGAAACCAACTGTTCTTCCTCTTGTTCTTTGTGACTCAAAACTTATAATCGAAAATAAAGTGAATTTTTTACCATTAAAATAAAAAACAAAGCACATGGGTTTTTTTTTGTAAATAACAAATAATTAAAAAAAACGTGCAATTTGCATTAAAAGTTTGAAAAGCCAAAAAAATTTACAAAAAATATATAAAAGCAAATTTTGAAAGAAATAAAAGAAATATTACGTATATACATATGTTTATATTTTAATGGTTAAAATATTTATTCAATCAAAATTCAAGGTTATCTTGTGTGTGTGTGTGTGTGTGCCAGTCATAAAAAATTAAATGCAATGAATAAATAAAAAAAAAAATTCTAAAATATTTTACCATAAAATGAATGCACTGAAATAAATTATAGACAAGAAAACAAAAATATTTATATATTTAATACAACATTAAAAATAAATAAATAAAATATTAAAAATAAATAAATAAAATAAAATTAAAATTAATAAAATATGCATATATTTAATTTAATAAAAAAAAAAAATTTAAAATATTAATTTGAAATTATTTATTAAAAAATAATTCAATTCAAAATAAATTAATAAATTTCATTAATTGATATAATAATATAAAAATATAAATACTGTAAATTAAGGCATATAGTACTTACTTTGGGGACTACTATATACTTACATGCTACCATATAACGTAACTACACCCTGATTGGTAGTAGGCATAATAAAGGAGCACGCATGCATGTGAAAAAAATAAATTAAATAAATATATCATAATAAAAACGATATTAATAGAAAAAAGTCAACTAAAAAATGATTTATGTATTAAATTTCAATTATTGCATTTTAGAATTAAGTTTTCTAATTTTCAATAAATAAATAAATAATATAAATAAATTTTACATAAAAATAATTTATGAAATAAAAATATTAAAAAAAATATTCAATTAAAAATTATTAATTAATAAAATGTATAAATAATGCCAAGTAAAGAAATACAAAATAAACAACAATATAAGCAAATAAATAAAATTCGTATATACTCATTAATAAAAGAAATTAATATTTACTATAAAATTTAATAAAAAATCAATTAAACTTACATAAAAGAAAAAAAGAAAATTTTAATGTGACTAAAAAAATATTACAAATAATATGTATGAAGATTATTCCAATATGTTTCTATTTTTCAGAACAAAAAACAAACAACTAAAATCATAAGTTTTTGTGCTTAAAAACAAAAAAACAATTAAACAACAAAATATATACATACATATATTTGAAACAACATGAAAAATATAAATATTTTTCAATAGTAAAACATACATAAAAATAAAAGAAATACATAAATATATTCATATATATTTCTCCATATAAATAAAATGTTTGTCATTTTGTTTGAAAGACAACAACGAAAAATAAAAAAATCAACAAGTAAAACAAAAAACCAACAAAAAACACAACAAATTTATCAAAAACATATTAATTAAAACAAACAAAAAAAAAAAAAAAGTAAAAATGCTTAATTCAATTTATTGACGCAATAAAAAATTTATGTGAATATAAAAAAAAAAAATAAATAAATAAATAAATAAAATATTGTCGCTTTAATAATTTCAATCAAATCATATTAATATATTAATTTAAAATTAAAAAATATAAACAATTATTTCATACGCATAAATATTTAATATATAAAAGAAATTAATTGTGTAATTATTTATATAGTATTTAAAAAATATATACATATATATTATTACTTTAACGATTTTCCATTTTTAACAATACAATTGAGTGTAAGTATAATACAACGTTATAAATGTTATTCTATTTTAAGTATTTTTATTTTATGTTTTATTACAAGTCTATCTAATAGTATCCTTTGATACTGAATCTCTGTTGGGTATGCAGGACAACTTAGTGCTGAGTGAGTGTGTGCTGTATTGGAATCGATTCAATATAAATGATTAAAGAAAATGTTAGGTTTTGATTTAGTTAACAGATAATGAGTAACATTGGTGTGTTTTATTAATTCATTTATTAATTTAAATAATAATCTTAGTTTCTGAAATACAAGGTATAAATTTTGCATAGTATTTGTTTTTTCTGGGGGTCAACTGACTCCGTTTCCGATATATCGACCGATATAATGAGGTAAACATACATACATCTAATAGTTCTCAAAAACTTTAAGTACAAAACAATGATCAACAAATCGCAGACAATCATTTAACTTTTTTTGTGCAATTTGGTATCAGTAATCAATAATAGATTTCATGAGGCAATTTGATTAAAGCAGCCCAAGAAGAGGAGAAGAATCTTTAAAACTGAAAGGAAGGTCTGACTTTTCGGGGTTGAATGAGCAAGTTGTCCGATCTCATCGGTGATTATTTAGTACTTTGAGAAAGCAAAAGTTATCTTGCATCCGATCTCGTCGGCATTCAATAATCAAGTAAAGTCAGAAGTAAAGTCAATTTAGGAAACTCACTTCCAAAGAACTATTGGCGTATTGGAGCGAAATTACCGAACTTATGAAGAGAAAACTTCCGCAAAAGTACTTATCTCACTTACCTCAAAACAAGATCTGCCAAAAGTGACCTTTTATTATTAAAATTTTTTTATACTCTTCACCGGAGTGAATAGTATTATAAGTTTGTCATGAAGTTTGTAACACACAAAAGGAGACATCGCAGACCATATAAAGTATATATATTTTTGATCAGCTCGATGAGACGAGTTGATTTAGCCATGTCCGTCTGTCCGTCTGTTTGTATGCAAACTAGTCCCTCAGTTTTTGAGCTAGAGAGCTGAACATAGGTTTCATTTTACCATACGCATTTGTCGGAATCAGCTGAATCGGACCACTGGGGGCGTACCTCCCATACAAACCCCCTTTTAAATTAATGTTCTTATTAGAAAAAGCTTTTTATTTTTTGACGTATCAAACTGAAACCTAGACACTATAAGTTTCTGATGCATATTCATCAACCATGTAAAATTCATGTTCTAGGGTTACCAGGAGGGGTACCTCCTATAGAAACCTCTATTTAAATTGATGTTCTTATTAGAAAAAGATTTTTGTTTTTTGACTTATCGAATTGAAATTTGAACACTACCAGTTTCTAATGCATATTCGTCAACCATATAAGTTTCATGATCCTAGGGTTATCAGGAGGGGTACCTGCTATACAAACCCCCTTTTAAATTAAAGTTTTTATTAGAAAAAGTTTTTTGTTTTTTGACTTATCGAACGGAAATTTGGACACTATTAGTTTCTGATGCATGTTCATTAACCATATAAGTTTCATAATCCTAGGGTTACCAGCAGGGGTACCTCCCATAGAAACCCCCATTTAAATTAATATTCTGATTAGAAAAAGTTTTTTGTGTTTAGACTTATCGAAATGAAATTCGGACAATATATGTTTCTGATCGATATTCATCAACCATGTTAATTTCATGATCCTAGGGTTAACAGGAGGGGTACCTCCCATACAAACCCACATTAAATGACAAACTTATAAAGAGTACAATAAAAGTGCCAATCAAACTGTGCTCATATTTGATACTCAAACTGTGTTCTTTGTTGATACTCAAACTGTAACAAAAAAAAATATAGTAATGCTAAGAAAGAAAGGTTGGATGCAACCCGGAGGAGCGTGAAGACTTTTATATCTTTGGCATGGCCAATGATAGCCTTCTTTCTGGTTTCTTTTTAAAATTTGAAGAAACCACATATTCATTGACTTTTGCCTTTCAATCTCAAAACACTTCTCAGGATAACTCAATTCAATAAAGTAAACATTATGGTATAGAGAATTATATGTATAGCTATGTCAACTCAAAAGCCTGAGAACATTTATGCTTAACTTTTAACTGAGTTAGTAAATTATAACTGTGAGCAATTCAGTTATTATAATACATACCTAGAATAGATTAGGGAAGGGTGGCCAACTGTAACAAACTCCACTGTTTTGAGGAGGTCAATTGTTTTATTGGGGGTGCCACAGAAACCACTAGTGTTTTCGTCATATTCCACTCGGCCACTCGGTGATTTTATCGAATAACCAAACCGCTTCAACTGAATGTTAATAGAGCTGTCAGCATATAAAAACACAAAAGGAGGAATCGAACACTCCCAAAAGAAATTTCTATGGAACCTAAAATCTGAAATCTGATGGAATAGAGGAGGAAGAGTTTTCTGTGGCACCCCTGATTGTCACCTTTTAATATGCTAAATATCATAGCATCAGGATGCAAAGTCTTATGGTTGAGTGGGTTGACTTGCATCCGATCTTGTCGGTGATTTAATTAGAATTGGACGGATCAGGAACAGCGCAAGTCGAAATAGTTGTTGCTATGATTGTTACTATTATTCTTACTGTCCATTGTCTCGTGTTTACTTAATGCTTAGAATTTACTAAGCTTGATTACAGTCCTGCTACCTACACCCATAATTACAATTCCTTTGATATTCTTTAAGACTTAGAATATTTTCTGGAGGGAAAAGTTTGCAATTTCTATTCCAAATAAGGACACCACAGTTAATGCTCTTTTTTACTACGAAATCTTTAAGGTTTTTAAGTCGTATTCAGAATATAAGAGCCTCATATCTCTACAATGTTCTTTTAAGAAGTGTGATGTTTTCCGAGTTTACCTTAATATCTCTTGTGTTGTTTTGCCAGAGATATGAGTCATGAAGGTTTTCACTACTCTTTCATACATATATTTTTTTGTATAATACCTTCCAATTAATAATCTAATTAACTTTTTGTCTGAATTTCTCTTTTCAGTTATATCATAAGAATCATAAGAAACCTCTCAAATTGGCTGCAATATTTACTGGAAACGGAACTTAGTATTATTAGTAATTTAACAAAGCAAAACTATAATTCTACGCATAAAGAACTAACTCATCTTATAGATTCTACATAGATATACATAACATACATATATAAACAAACAAATAAACATCTTTACATTCATACAAGTATTTTTTCGTCGCTGGATATTAGAATAAACAAAGCAAAATAAAACAAAATCTCCAAATATTTTCATAGACATTGAACAAATATACAAATACATAATTATCCATTAATCAATCAACAAATTTATAAAAAGATTGTATATTTTGATATCAACAAAGTGCAGGTTAAAGGACAACGCTTAAAGAAATATATTGAATATATATTTATACATACCTACTACCTAGGAATCTTTTGGATAAACATATAAAATAGATACATATATTGATACAGAAACACACTCAAAGTTTAGCCATTAAGGACAAACACACTTAAGATAGAGTATAGGATTTGTAAATGATAATGATAGCGTTAAAAACAATTGCAACTTGAAGGCTGACAAAACAGAAAACAAATTTTCGATAATCTTAATCTAAAAACTCAAAACAATTAAGACGAAGATAAACAGGATAAGGCGCACTTAATCAAGTAAAAATTTGCAAAACAAGGAAGAAGAGACTGATTTTTTTTTTCTACAAAACGAAAGAAGAAGTAAGCAGCAGCAGCATCTAATTCTCAAACACATAAGCATAAAACTAAGGCTAAACGTGATTCAGGATACAATCCAAGAAAAGATATTTGAAGAATATACAAAAAAAAAAAAAAACACAACACAAAAGGAAAAATATATTTTTTTAACGCGTTTACAAATCAAAATAGAAAACAAAATAAAAAACATTAAATCATGTTGAAGAAACTTAAATGTGTTGAGGCCACAGCAGCATTTGCAGCAGCCGCTGCTGCGGCAGCATCATCTAGCAACGTGAATTCGGTTGCAACAAAATCTTCCAGTAACAGCAGCAACAACAATGGCAATGGTGGCATTAGAATAATCAAAACTGAACCGATTGACTTTGAAATGTTGCATCTCGATGAAAAAGAACATAGGGAGCGACGTCTTACAACATGTGAGTCAGAATCATGCAACACATCGTCATCATCGTCATCGGGAGCAAATTCGTTCAATGCACAATCATCTTCAGCATCATCATCAACAACAACTTCAACAGCAACATCAACAGTAACAACAGTGCCACGCTATCAACATGTACAAGTGCAGACTGTGCCACCACGTCAACCCACAGGTTTAACGTTGCCTGGTGGCACTCAGAAGGTAATTCTAACGCCACGCGTTGAGTATGTGCAACGTTCGACGACTGGTGGCAATGCACCCACTGTTGGAGCGATTAAACATATTTATACCCAGCACATTGCCAATAGTGAACCAACGCAACAGCAACATCAGCATATTGTACGAAGAGCTGCACGCTCACCAAGCAATGGAGCCAATGATGCTGCAACAACCACCACAACAACAACAACAATACTCACAAGTGGTACAACACCACAGATCATAATCACACGCACATTGCCTGTTGGCAATGCTGGTGGAAACTCCAACAGCAGCCAACATATTTCGCGTCGTCACTCTTCAGCAAGTCCCTCACTTCATTATCAACGCATAGGCATCAGTAATGGTGGCGTTAACTCAGCACCGGCATCACCACCACCACTGCATCATCAACAACAGCCTCAGTCTCAGCCACATATTGTTGATGCAACATCTGCAGTGCCACAGCAACAACATGTTCGTGTAATACGTGATGGACGGTTATATGAAGAATCCATGTCATCATCATCATCATCGGTTGCCGCTGCTTCGGCAACCCCACCATCATTATCTGTGACACATGCCGTGCGTCGTCATTCGGTTTCGCCGCCGCCTTTATTACATCATTCGCGTTCCGCGTCGGTTTCGCCAGTTATCGCGCGTCGTTATATCGTTCATGAATCTCAGCAACAAAATCATATTGAACAACAGCCACCGTCGCCGTCATCATCATCGTCATCATCATCGGTGCAACAACATCATATAATAAATATAAAGCAACAACAGCAACATCAGATACAATATCAACAACGTGGAACACCATCTTCAGGACTACCACCACCACCGCCGCCACCGCCTCCTCCAACTTCAGGACAAACAGTTAATCAATCAAATCAACAGCAGCAACAGCAACAACAACAACATTATGTTTCTTCAACCCCTGCTGCACGTAAATATGTTGTTACGACAACCCGTCATGTGAATGTCATATCAACAAATAACATGCATCAACAACAGCAACAGCAATCGCAACATTATCAACTGCAACATCCAAATCCAACATCTTCTGCTGCTAATTCTGTATCTGTATCTACTTCTTCGTCTGCGTCATCATCATCATCAACAGCAGCAGCAGCAACTTCATCATCTTCGTCTTCAGTATCAAATCATGTCTTTCGTACGCCTGTTGTTTCAAGCAGCAGCAGCAACAGTAATAATAATAGTAATATTTTAAATCGTGATCATCATCTTCATCACAACCAACAACAACAACAACATCATCACCAACATCATCATCAACAACAACAACAACAGCAACAACATCATCATCACAGCAATAATAATACGTCAATGCGTCCTCCACCGCCGCCGCCACCACCTAAAATCAAAAATTCTTCGTCATCATCATCAATGGGCGGCGGCAATAGTGTCAACAGTTCCAGTAGCGGCAGTTGCTTAAACGAGGAACCATCAAGTTCAATTCCAGATTTAGGTAAGTGAATTCTTTACAATATTTTCCAATTTTTATTGTATTTTATTTTTTTATAGAATGTTTTAGATTCAATTTTAAATATTTAAATTTCAATTGAAATTCTGTTAGAATTTCCTTAAATCAAGTTATGTTGGGTTAGGTTAAACAGGCCGCTCGCCTTTGCTTGTGAGTATTAGAATGGAATTCCACTACTATCTAAGGTTGGCCTCAAAGGTCTCCCTCAGTTTCTAAAACCAACCTGAGGAGTTCACGAACAGAGCCAGGACCTCCCATGGATATTTTGGCAAGCATCGAAGAACGGTTTACCGTCGTGTTTTTCTAAATGTTCAGCTACGACAGAAGTCATGATGTGGATCCTTTGGGCCATCAGCCCGATTGCGCAGTGCCCCGTTAGTACTCCCTCCTTTTCTTGTTAAAGTGTAAGAACTCGAAGGTCCGTTTTGGTTGGTAGCAATGCCAGAGTAATTTAGCGACAGTGCAGCCAAGCTCATCCCCCACTTGGTTTGTACTTCTATTCGTAAAAGGTTGTCTTGAATGGGTCTATGAATATCGGCCATTGCTAGAGAAACAGTCAGGCTTGAAGTGCTGATGAAGTTTGTTTAGCAAGTCAATAAAAGAAGAAATATGTGGCACGTGAAAGTCTCAAATAAACTGTGGTTGTTCCCATCTTAAACGTATGAGTGTCTCAATTTACATACTTGCACATATTGATAGTAGTAGTAGTAGTATGAAAGACCTATCAAATCTTCACTAAAGTTTTTCCATCTATTGTAAATATATGTATCTTGATATTTACTATACTCAATAAACCAATTTCGTTATATAGTATGTTTGATGGGTAATGGTATATTACCAGAAGTTGTAAAAGCTAGAAACATCCACATACTACTACTTATTTACGTGTCTGCCAAGTATAAGTGGAAACAGACATGACGAAGTTCGTAGCTGGTTTCTATTTATGTGTTCTTAAAATTTAACTAAAAAACTTATTGATACTAAGTATAAAAAATTGTTTTAAATACCTAGTTTAAGTACAAACTACTTAACAGTACTTGATAAAAACCTCAAGCAATTTAAAGTTTGGTGTGTTCATTCTTGCGTAATATACATAAGATATTAGGAAAATACTTGGTGTAGTTAGAAGATGGTTACTTCAAACAGAAGGTTAGTTGATAAGTTCTGCAGTGAAAAACGAGTTTCTGACCGATTCGGGAAAAAGTGTTACTCAACTCTGAACTGAAATTGTTTAAACGACGTATCTTGGAGAAAAAAAAATCGTAGCCGAATGGTTAATACTGGAAATTGAAGGTGAAAAGACATGCTAAATGATGATTTATGTGGTTTTATGTAAAAAAATTTGCTGCTCATGTTACATTGGTTCGAAAATGGCTAAAAAAAACGTAATTTTCGCACCTTTGGGTCGGAATACCTGACGTGATAGAGCCCTTTCGAGGTCAGATTCGTTTTTAGGACTTCAAAATCCTCCGGAAACAACTAGTGCGGTCTCTGTTTCAAAATCTCGCAGGCCTGTGTTATTCTTCTTTATATTTGTCAATTCGATTCCGAATGAAGGTATTTAATAACAATACAATTATATCCTTTTATAATAATAATATTAAAATACAATGTCATGATACAATACTCTATATCACACATATCTGCATGATTGGTTTCGTTGTATGATTTTCTTGGATGAATACTCCAGTGGTTTCTCATTGCCTTCTGAAGGATTTAATAGTTTTCCATCTGTGTGCGCAACCAATTATTCTGTGTCATTCGCTGCAGAAGGGTATTGTTGGGCTTGGCGTTTATTTTGAGGTGACATTAACTCTCCTTGTCTGTGTATTAGTACTTGGCATTGTGGTTTTTTATAATTTAGGCTTTACAGTACCCGCTATTTGGCCTTCCACGTCTATGTATTTGTAAATGTTACCTATTCGCAGCTAATCTTTATATCTAAAGGTCGTTCTCTATCTACAACCCATGACCCATCCCGTACCCTTCACCTGGGCTCCCTCAGAACTCTTTCTATTCTATTATCCCGAGTATATAATTGAGTTACTTGAAAGAAGTTTAGGTTTACTAAGAGTTAAGTTAATTAAAAGTCAATTAAATGGTTTGAGGTAACTCAGTTTCACTAAAAAAAATGGGACCTGAACGACTTAGAAGGGAATGTAATTCTGGATCTTGTTTAGGTCATTTGTGCCTAAAATGAAGTAATGAGGGAATGAAGGTTTAGATCAGGGCTGTCCAACCTTTGGAAGAATCCGCAGTGAGTTGGGTCAACAGTGTGCTGCAGGTCCTACATAAAAAGCAATAAAGTCAAGTTGTGATTTCACTTGCAAAAAGAAAGCTGATAAGATCAGATGCGAGTTATGACTTTATCCATCATTATGAAATGAAACTAGACCCTCTGATCGCATACTACCATTTTTTCTTGACATTCCTACTGACTACTTTAAATTTAATATACTGATAAGTTCGACTTTGCTGGATATTATTTTTTCTGATTTTTACAGAATTTAGCTTGGGTTATCCCTTGAAAAACAAACAAATTTATTGTTTTTAGTAAAATTGGCAAAATTCATCAAAATATCAACAAAAAAGTGTAAAAGACCAAAACAGTTATGTTCATTTTTTTTCGAACATTGTTACTAGTATGTAGTATTTATTTTACTATTATTGAATTCCTTTGAAGCGTGGATTAGATTCAGAAGAAAAAAAAAAAACTAAGAAAATTAATCAGAAGATTACTCCCATTTTATTAGAAACTAAATCAAGATGTAGGCGTTTCGATAGCATAAATAAAAAATCCATTAAAATATTAATCCAAAAATTTAGATTATCATATTTATTTTTAACGGTATTTGCTGCTTAACTTGTGCATTTTTGCAATATGCTGGCTGGGGAGGGAAGGGAGGGCAATCAGCTTATTCACGTCAGCAACAACATGAACAGAACCAGAAACATTGAGACTTGAGACATTATATAAACAGTTAAAATGAATTTAAATTGAAAAAAAAAAAAAAAACACCAACAACAAAATGCAACGACTATAAAATAATGTAAAAATATAGTTGTTCGAAATAGTAGGAATAAAATAACTATACATATGTATGTATACAAGACAATATATAAACTTAAGTATATAAAACGTGAAACTAGTTGACCCTGATGTAAGGCAACAAATTACGGCACTTGTCACAAGTGAGAATATGACACGCTATAAAGACAGACCGATATAGAGAGACAGACAAATGGATATATAGACAGACAGACATATAGACATATACAAATAGAGAGGTAGTCAGTGAGACAGTGACTAACGGATAGTAAGTAGTAGGACAAAAAAAGTTCCGGACAGTAGGTGAACATGATTGACTGACTAACAGACAGACAGTTATTCAGACTAGTGTAGGTATATAAAAGCCGTTACAACCATATTTAGTCACTAGTCTACTAAATGACCGTCAGTCAGCAGGTTGATCCTCGTTAAGACGTATGAAGAGACATAGACAACGTGACTGACTAACTGACTGACTGAGTTTACTAAAGACACCTTGCTTGTTATATTGTATTATTCGCGTAATACAGGTTACCTAGGCATAGCATAGCATAGCATATCATGTCATATCATATCATATTGTTGTATTATAGTATTGTACAGTATAGTAAGAGTATAATACGAGAATAGTGGGTTTTTTATATCGTAATTTACTATGAAAATAGCATGAAGGAAATTTTTGTTAAATGCGCGTGGCTACTTTAAATTACATACTGACTGGAAATACAACTGAAAGTTAATCAACTCCCCCTACACTCTTTGTATGTATTGTATATTGTATTATTCTGACTTTGTTTAGTAATATGCATCATATTCTATTTGATTCTACTAAATGCATGTGTAACGGTAATGTACAGTACATTAGTTTTATACAATAATGTTAAAAAGGTCATTAAGAGGTGTGTTTTCATTTGTTCATGGAGAATGGCACATAAAGAAACAACTTTCAAAAATATCTTTAAAAGTAAATAAAAGTTTATAAGTTTTTGAATTTGTCATATTTTCTTTTTTAATTGGTTCAGGCGGTCAATGAGATCAAAATGAGACTTGAACTTTAATGACATATTTATGCACATAAATTTAAAATTGTAAATAAGGGGAAATTATTATATTTATTTTAGAAATATGACAGTACAAGTTTTTGAAAGTAGTTATAAGTTGAATTGTAGTTTTTGTCAATGAAAGTATCACCTTTAGTATATACAATATTATATTACTAAATGATACTTTGAGGAAGAGATTACACTTACTTAATGGTAAAGTACGTAATTTTCCATAGATATGGACCACTCACTTCTTTATCAAGGAAGCCCAATGTTATTAGAGCTTAAATATTCTTGAGTTACTAGAGTATGGCATAGTCCCTGATACATTAAAGTCGTGCATGCTATTGTATCCATCATAATATTGTCTTCACCTGGAATTTAAGAACATACTGGACATGGTTCTTTTAGTTCCTCTAACCAGGCTTCACTGGATATCATACTTATGATAGAAAACACATCATTTGAACTTATGAATGAACACTTACCTAATATGCATCAGTTTAGAAGTATTATTTCTGGAAGCGTTCTGGTCAGAGGATTCCAAAGTATCATACCTAGTTCCATATGAAGATTTAATAGCGAGAGGATACTTTATCTGTCAAAGGGTTGTTCCTTTATTCAGAATATAGGGTTTTATAATAAAGAAGTCCCACCTACACATTTCTTAAAATGACAAACTTGAAAAGATTATTGAAAACCCAGAGTAAGCTGTCAAAGAAACCATTTCAGGTGAAGGGGTGAGGCTGGCCCAAACCCCAGACCTCAATACGAGCGAAAATCTGGGGCCATTGAAGAAAGGAAGCTTTAAAAATTCCATAGAGCGTTCCCTACGGAAGAAATTGTTAGAAAATATATACTTTTATAAAAAACACCAAGGGATATTGGACCAAAAAAAAAGCCCCGATATTTGATTTTTTATTATCTCTTCCATCTTATTTCTTACTTAAGTGACTTTGGAAATCTTTTAGTCATGAATTAAGGAATATCAGATATATTTTGTCATAATATTCTATTCAGCCAAATTCAAAGTCACAAATATTTACTCACTTTTATTTCCCACCATATGTATGTATTATTTGTTCTAGTTTTAGAAATTCAATGATGTCTGGACAAAGCATTTCCATTTATTATTTTCATTTGCTGGAATGATTTCCATAATTATGTTCCGGATATTCGTTCCATAACCAAAAAACCATGACTCGTCACCAATTATGACCCTCTACAGCAAATTTGGGTCGTCGCGGTCCGAGTTCTGAGCTTCTGAGCAGTGTTAACGCGATGCTGTTTTTGGTCGAATTTGAACAATTTTGGCACGAATTTCGCGGCGACTTGTTTCACTCCCAAATCATTGGTTAAAATGGAATGGAACAAGCCAATCGATATGTTTAGGTTTTCAGCAACTTCTCTAATGCTAATTCGACGATTGCCAATACCATTTTCTTCACTTTATCAATGTTTTTGTCTGTTATTAACGTGCTCGGTCGTCCAGAAAAAATCGAAGACGAGCCATGACACGTCCAAGCTAAACAGCTGTCGCAAATTAACTAAACATTCACAATGGTCAGCATTGGTGAGGGACATGCGTACCAACATTATGCCACAAAAAAATTTAAAATCGAATATACGTAGCCCGCCTAAAATCCAAATTTGCGATAGTTTTTGAACAGACCTCGTATGCATGTACCCTGCAGCATGAATCATTGGTCCAAAACTTATTCGTGGCTAGTCCCTTTGGAACCAGTAGTAGTAGTTCCAACAATCTCCTTTTACATTCAACTGGTGGTCATTGGAACGGGTTAATTTCCACCACCTGTATTACCGATCACCAGTAATGTCACCATTCACTGCCACCGCCTGCATTATCGTTCTCTAGACGTGTCATTAGTCACTGCCACCTCCTGTGACTACGATTAGTGCATTCCCTAGCCACCAGTAAGGCGAAAAGGGGTTTCTGACTTACTATGTAAACACGTACTTACTGTTTCGCCTCTGCATAGTCTGCGACCAATGGAGTTACTTGCCACCAGGTAATAGGAAAAGGGGCTAGTGAATTACTATCGAAATGGTGACTTTTGCCACCTAATTTGTAATTTCGTAATATTTTGGCCTGATCTTATAAATATCTAAATAAATAAGTCCAAAGTGTTGATGGGCCTTTATGATTTATCGAAGTCGATGAAAAAGAACTTCTTCCATTAGTGTTTATAAATTTTTTTTTATTAATTATTTTATATGATTGACAATGGTACTGGAAACATATGCAACATGGTTGAAAATAATAGAGAAAGAATAAATGATGACTTATCATCAATTAAAACAATACATTCGTGACAATTTATTCAATCAAATTTACCATAAATACACCAATTAATTAATTTAGGATAGATTTTTGACTAGAATATGTTAAACTCATCATTAAAAATATAAACCAGTTTTAGGATATACGAGTATTTGTATTTTTGCAAGCATTCATTTCTAATCATTTATTCATTCGTAACCTTGATACTCTTCTATATGCAAAATAAATATTTGTTTATGAATGGAAATTTCCATTTCATAGCACAAATTTCAAACAAAACAATCATTTGAATCATGTTTCATTTAATGTTTATGCAAAAGTACGTGTATCTTATATATACAATAGTTTGAAGAACTAGAAAGAGGGTATATATATAATAATATGTTACTACTAAAAGATTGAAATGATTTCCAATTCATTTGTTATTTTAGTCACATTTTTATAGCATTGTAAGTACATAGTTGATTTGTGTTTTATCATCATCATCATCATTCAGATTTGTTAAACATTTTATAGTTTTATAATTATATAAGATACAATATAGTAGTAGGTATAGTATAGTATAGTAGTAAAAAATGGAATACTATTATGATAATATTGTGTTGACAAACAATTAAATACAATATAATGATAAATGACTTGTACAACAAGTAGAATTAGTTGATACGTACTGACTACAATATAAATATCTGTATATGACAATTTTTGCTACACTTACATAGTAGAAATTCTACACATTGTAGTAGATAGTTTTCGCTATCTTTATAAATATTTACTTTTTCTAACAAATAATGTAAAAAAAAAAACAAACTAATATTGTAATCATAATCTTGCCGTTACTTAACCTCGTAATTGAAAACTTATTCAACAGCGACAATATTTTGTATTGTACTTGGGATACAATATCTTCTCCTATTCATTTATTATATTATATTGTGTAGTATAGTATATTTTTTTCTATTTGTGATGTGATGATATTGCCCTTCTATTGTCGCGTTAATCTTAATTAAACTAAACTAACTAAAAATATACAAAATATGTATGTAAATATTTTTGCCTCATGGTTTATAAACACAGAATCTTTGTCATCATCATCATCATCATGATCATCAATGTCATTATTATTATATTTGTAATTATGATCATTTTACTAACGGTATTGAGCGTTGTTTGCCTTGTAAAATAGTTTACAAAATATTGTATCTCATGTGCTCATTTCCTCACCCGCCCACTAACCGCCATAAGATACATTTTGTATTTGTAATCAAATTCGCAAACTAATTGTCATAGTTTTTTTTTTGTTGTTGTCATTGTTCTCGTTGTTGTTGTTGTTGTTGTTGCTGCTGCCTAGTATTGTCATTCAGGAAGTGTTCTACATTTTCGCTTTTATAAACTTGGCACTACCTCATCATACACAAGCTCAGCAGCAGCAGCAACAGCAAATACATTTATTCAAACATACAATACAATACAATTGTTACAAACACATTCACCCAGTGAGTGCATGTGAGTATCTATGCATCTATTAGTTGTGTAGTATGTTCGTTTGCTAAGCACTAGAATATTTGTGTGCATTGTATTGCATTTTGTTGTGTTGTGCTTTTGTTATTGTATGGTGTATCTATGTATCTCCAATACTACCAGTACAACTATTACAATACGTATATGAGTATCTAGCAAATGGTGCTTAATAGTTATGTGCGCCTAGTTTTGTTCGTGTATCTATAAAGTGCACAGCTGTTGTTTTTGTTTTTGTTGCTTTGTTGTTGTGTTGTTGTATGATTATTTTTCTTCCGCTTCTCTAAAATGTTTGAAGCGTCAGACATTAACTGACCTTGTGGTTAGTTCTCTTTCTCTTCTTCTTCATTTTCTGGTTTTCGCCCACTTGTATGGCAATTTTTTCGCTTTTTTTATAATTTCATTGTATAATTTTATTCTTTTTTTTTATATTTGAGTATGTATAATTGTTTTCAGTTGTTTTTGTTGTTGTTATTGTGCAAAAAAAAAAAATAATGAAGAAAAAAAATAATCATAAAAAAATTTAGTCAGGTATGAATATTTTGTTTATTTTTGTTTTATTTTTAAATGGCATTTATTATACTATAAAAATTGTATTTGTTGTTTGTGTTATGTATTTGTCATGCTTTTATTTTATTTTTGTACAAATTTTATTGTTTTTATTTTTATTTTTTTTTGTGTATTTTTTTTTAATGTTTTATATTTGATTTGAATAAAATCATTTTATTTCATTTGAAATTTTCATTTATCAATTTTGACATACTACAACGTGTCTTCTTCCATCGTTTGTTGTTCTTTGTTTCATTTTGAATTGTGTTTTTTTTTTATTATTGATTTTTCCTTCATCGTTGTTACACTTTACATTTTGTTACGATCGATTGATTGTATTTTATTTCAGCTCAGTTCATTTGAAAGTGATGTAGGTCATTGTTTTTGCTGAGATTCTTCATGTTATTTATTCATCAGTAAGGAAAGAAATGGTTGAGCAGTAGAGACTTTTTCTATGAAGTAACTTTTTCTTATGAAACTTATTTACAATAAATCAATAAAGGATAAATGAAGGGAAAATGTTTTATAGGGAACTGAAGAGTGCATAATCAATTCCATGATTTGAATCATTAAGCAGCAAGAAGAGCACTAAAAGATGGCAGTGTCTTCCTTGATACGGAGACAGACAAATCTCGATGTGTTCAACCTACCAGAACTGCACATTGATATGCGCATGCACTTCACTAAACTTCATTGTAAGGTGAAATCAAAGCTGAAAAATGAGCTCAGCATCTGGAGCAAGTGCACTGCCACTCACTTAAATATATTTGGGCACTGCAATCATAGCGCACACTTCAACCGGCTGTCAGTATTCGGCTGAAATTCAATCTGTTGTTGAAGGAACCAATGTTTTTACGCTCGGGTAGTTCAAACTGGTCCCTATGCCAGCTCGGTGAACTTACTGAAAGACCATTTGGAGCATGGGTATCTTCGTTTAGCAAAGATTTTAGCCCAAGCGAAAATGAGCATTGATTGAGTTAACAATTTTGTCTCTAGAGATTAACTCTTTTCATCACTTTCAACGGAGAGGATTATGTAGAGTACAGTATTGTTATTAAGCTAAGTTAATTCTAAATTTTAAATCGTAAAGCAGCAGCAACAGCAACAGCTCCAAAAAAGGTAACACACTACAGAGTCTTCCTGAAAACACCAGCAAAATGTTTGACCATATGACCAAAAAATAGAATACACGAATTGCTGCATGTAAATATCGACTGTTCGTTACGAATTGAAATATATGTATATTGAAAATATCAAGTACTTCTTCTTATTACAAAAAAACTTACAATGTACAAAACAATGCAAAGCTTTATGTTAATACAAAAAACCTAGAGTAACCATAGCTATTCTCCGACATACTCCGCCAATTGAACGATCCAAGTTACATTCAATCTTCAGTTAGTTGCGGAAGGATCGGCATATAATTCCATTCTTCGACTTTATGTCCGTCACTCGGACTCGTTCATAAGCATTTGCATGCGTGGTGGTTATGCGTTCAAGGACCCATTGTTGGGGTGATGTATTGTCTTCTTGAACCAAGACAAATTGGCTCGACTTGATGTTGGCCTAAGGTTTAAGCCACTTGGGACCCTCTTGCAATATATCCAAATAAACGCGCCACCACACATCCCAAAAATGTTGGCAACGCGTGAGATATGATGGTCTGCTGTAATCTCACCTGCCGGCTCAGGTAGCGACATAAGGGAGGCTCCGGGTGTGCTATGGTCAGCGCTTTTCCGTTATTGGGGTCTTCAGAAGCAGGTGCAATATGTCGAGAATTCAATATCGACTCAGCCTTTATTGCAATTGTGCAGCTCCTCGTAATTCAGACCAGTGCTACTCAAATTCTTCACCAGTAGACTTTTCATCAACTTCACAGCAGCTTCCCATTAATTTGAATAGATAAACAATAAATATATCATTATTAGATATTTCCTGAAGTTTTTATTAAGAATTAATCCTTGGTAACTACTATCAGCTTTAAGTAGTAGCAGTGCTAAGTGGTTTTTATAAAATTCTAATCTATGGATGATCTATAGTGTGTAGAATCTAAGTAATTTTTCAAATCTAATGGCCAACAATGCTATACATAAATCAAAAGTACCTTTTCTTTTAAAGCTTTCAAAGTTGAGCTATGGCTTTTTGAATGCTAAATTCTATGTTTTGTCACCAGATTTAGAACTGGTAAATATGTATTGTAATTGATATTCGAATCTTGGTATATTTTTACCTTTACTAAGTTGCTCTTACATACATTTAAAGTCGGTGGGGTGTAAATCATTGGCCCCGGTTGTTCATCGCAAATTGAACTAACTTCCCGATAACACATCTATCTCATTTATATACATTTTTTTCGCGTGTCTCGGAAACGGAGCTACCGATCTTTTTTGTTGCGTTCACCTTATTACTGGGGTGTTTAAAGAAAAGGAAATTCGAAAAACCCAAAACGAACATTCAAAAAATTGGAAAATCTAAATCAAGGTATGCAAGTGAGATGGCA
The DNA here is from genome assembly GCA_037043315.1 of Amiota communis. Classification (NCBI taxonomy): domain Eukaryota; kingdom Metazoa; phylum Arthropoda; class Insecta; order Diptera; family Drosophilidae; genus Amiota; species Amiota communis. The sequence goes on from JBAMAV010001133.1 coordinate 1,280,425, forward strand.
TATGGCATGGTTGTAAGGATGAGAAAACTTTGGTCATGTGTTTGTTTAATGATGCAAAATTGCCGTATGCATCAGTAAAAGTTATTTTTGAAAATTAATTTGTATACCTTGATTTTTAATAATATATTTAATCAGTAATATAAATGTGATTAGTATTTACATGTATTTTCTGAACAACCAAGATACCCGAGTCCCCTGGTCCATATTAAGTATTAATAATACGCAATAAAAAAATGAATTTCTTTAGCAAAAAATTCCTTGACAAATCAAATGCAATTCTTTTTATGAAAATAATCGATTTTTCTATTTCTATAAAAATGATTTATTTGACAGATATCAATGGGTAACAATTTATTGGATTAGGGGAATTTTTTTATATGATTTGTTAAGTGCAGTTAGATTATCTTATACAAAAAAAAAAAAAAAAAACTCTTATTGATGATACAAACAATAAATGTGTGTATCTTTTTCCCTAAAAACCAAAGGGTGGGTGATTTTTACAGAAAAAATAATAATAAAAACGAACAACAAATAACAGAAATGCTAAACGTGCTTTTGACATATTTCAAAATGCTTCTGACAAATCAAATTATTGTTAAATTAAGTTAAAAAAAAATATAAATATAATAGAATATGTGAGAGTGAGTGGATGAGTGTTTTATATTTTGTAGAATAGAAGAAAGAGATGAAAAATATTACTCACATAAATAAATTTAATTTTGGTTTTGTTTATGATGAAAATAACTTAATAATTTGATTGTATATTTGAGTGCAACAACAAATTTTATTGTTTTTTATTTTTTGTTGTTATTCATAGAATGTGAAACTAAAAACAAAAAATAAAAAAATTATTTAGAATACATAATCATAAACAAACTCACTTCTCTTAGATATACACAAATACAAAAATGTTGTCATCTATCTTTATATGTAGGTAGGCATTTTTTTATCTATGCATATGTGTTTCTAAGTACTACGTATGTGCCTGTATTTATTTGATCACATTTTATGATGGCATTGACATTGAACTTTTTCCATTTATTGTTTTCATCAAATATGTATGTACACACACTGTCTTTCTCCTCTTACTCTCTTACTTTCTTGTTCTAATCTTATTTTTACTTTAATATATTTCATTTTTTTTGATTTGTCGTTACTCATTTTTCTGTTTTACTTATAAGATTTTGATGAAATCCAAAGTATTTATATAAAAAAATCTAAAATTCCAATAAACTTCTACTTCGTTCCCTTTCCTTCTTTTCTTGTCCATCAAAAAACAAACTTTATCTGTGTGTAAATATTATTTAGAATGCAAAATGAAAGAAGAATAAAAATCGGAAGAAAAAAAAAAACATCGCAATAATTATATAAAAGTCCAGACTCTCTCGCACATTCAGAACTTGTTGGCCTTGACTTTTATTTATTTAACTTTAAATAAATAAAAAAAAAATCATACGAAACTTGTTCAGACGACGAAGAAAAAATAAAAATTAATCAGAAAAAATAACTAAAAAAAATACATGCAAAAAGTAAAGAAAAAAAGATACAAACATTGTAGGTTTGATCTCTGGTCTCCTCTCTAAATGAATTAGAATTCAGCTACTGTCACTTTCGATACATTTGATTCTAATTTAGTTAGAACATAGTACGTACGTAGTAGCATTAAAGTGAGCCAACTGGGACAAAGGAACAGGTTTCATATGATTTCACTAGAAATAATATAAACAGAAAAAGAGAAAAACAAATAAATAAATAGTACATAGTAAATAATGAAATCAGATCAATTAAGAATTGTTAAGAAATAAGCAAACATGATATACTACTAATAGTACTATTCAATAGAGTAAGATGATTTAGATTTCATTGAGAATATTTTATATTGAGACGATGCAGCTGTTAATAATAATAATTAATAATTTATCATAATTATTTAAATCTAATGGCTTTTTATATATAAAGTATCAATAAAGCAGGTGTAGTAAGCCTAGTTATAAATGATGCAAATAGAATTAGATATCCAAATATGTGGATAGATATAGATTCATCAAATTGATTTGTACAGGGTCCATCATATTCAGTAGCATATATATACATAATTAGATAACATATCCCCAAAATTTATAGAACATTATCATAAGTAAAGAAGTTTAAAAGAACGAATGGCTTTCATTTAACCCCTTGCTTGGACTCTTGATTTCCTGAAATTATAGTACTTACAAGAAAATAAGTACATCATTCCTGTATAATAATTTGGAGAATTTCTTTTAAGTACAATAATTCTACCAAATACATTGTGATGTTACAACAAGTCAATATTTAGAAAAGACTAGATATCCAAGCAGACGTTGCTCTGACTCTCCTTCCCCAACATTTATTGGATACCAATTAATTAGTTAACTCCGGGAACTGCACTATGTGCATAGATTTATTTGGAATTTGCTACACTACATGCATTTGGTTTCTGGGAAAAGGCAATTACTGAAATTGGAAAAGGAAGCCAAAGCACGTTGAGCTTCCTTCAGCATTCATTTCAGACTGTAACAGTTGTATAATCAATTCTCGTTAAATATTTTAGAAAATCCTCTTGCTTGTATCCACTTTTTGCTATATCTCACCATATTATGTTCACCTTTTTCTTCCTTGCGAGCATTATTGAGTAAATGCAGGTTGTCATGGTTTTTATTTTAATACATTGCACATGACCACTGCTTAATACATGACCAAAGTTTGTCAAGTTTTACTATTATATTTTTTTTTTTTTATTTTTCGTCTATTCCTTTTTGAGTTTTCTTTCTTTATAAAACCGAGATTGAGAGGAACAAATCTTGACTTAATATACTCAATTTTCTAATATTAATTTGGTGATATTCTGGGATAATGATCAGTTCAAGTATTTAAGAAGATTATAGTAACCCCCACGTGATGTGATCTGTGATCGATTGTTTTCGCTAAAACACTCTCTTGCGGTAGCATTCGGCAACGTATAAGGGACATTCGGTAAGGGGGTTTTAGAGGGTTCGTTTCAAAGTTCATATGTGGTAGAGTGCCAGTCTCGCGGCCTGCACAACGCTGGTTCGAACTTATCTCAATTGTGAATGCATTTTTTTTTTTATTTTCTTCCAATTATTGAATTTAGCGTTTCTTCGCTTTTAGTAGTTCAAGAAAAAAGTTCTTGGAATCAACATTTATTTAATATTTCAAGTGGCATGTATGAAGTACTTAAGCTTCACTTTGCTTGTTCTTGAAGTTCTTCAAATAAATTTAGTTTACTTGTACATAAGTACATAAGACTTATTGATGCTTATGGCTACTTAAGAAGGTATTTACAATAGATACTTATAATTATTATTGTAGGGAGCAGAACTGTAATACAGCTTAGTCATTTGTAAGTTTTGAACCGTAATACACACAATTGGCATTATCAACAACAACAAAGTATCCATGCAATTACTTAACTGTTAGCTGTTAAGTGCAAGTAACGGTTTTGATAAAATTCAAAAGCAAACAAAATCACGTTATCCCTTAGGTGAAACAGAGACTGATATAATTAGTCGCAAGACAACTAGACTCAGTGTTTGAAATGCTGCAGTTGAAGTAATAAAAGTCATAAAATAACTTTACTGAGCATTGACAATTTTCATAATTTAAAACTGAGTGTTTCTTTGACTACTGCTTTGAAATAATCCGCAGTCGAGGCAGAAGCAAAATATCAAAAATGAAAAGCAGTGTAGTGTCATTATTGATAATTTGCATCTGCTTCACCTTCGACTGCTGAAACTGGCGACTGCTAATGTGCTAAGCAGTTTACAGTATTGATACTTTGCTTTAGCTATTGCTTCGACTGCTGCTTTGAAAACTTCCACAGTCGCAGTCGAAGCAATAGCAAAAGGAATGAAAATGACTGACAGTTTTTAAGCGCTGACTAGACTTTACTTGCAATAGGAACAGCGCCAAGAAAGGCCATAAGTCATCTCGACTATGCTATGACTTTATCATATCCTGACACATGAAATGAAACTCGATCTTATGATCATAAAATAATGTGACACAGAACAGTGTCTTCCTCAAAAAATCATAATAAATCTAACTGCTATTATTCTAAGTATGGAAAAGGAACTTTTTATATATAAGAACAAGTACCTATATTGAATAATTTTTTTTTATTTTTTATTTATTAATATCAACAACATTTAAATGTATTGAATGAATAGAAAAAACTTGCAGTCCATATATAGAGATCAACAATTTCTTTTAACCTTTTATATGTTCTCTATGTACCCGTATTTAATTTTGTTAGTTAAAACTTGTTCAAATCACTCAATATGTCAAGTCTTACGTTATACGAGTATATATGAAACAGTTGGCAAGTGTTAAATTGAATTTTGAATCATTGTAGTATGAGTTATACTTTTCCGGTATTCTACAGACCTTGGTGTGGCATAACATAACCCTATAATAAAAAATAGAAATTATTGAACAACAAGTAGATAAATACACACATATACTAATAGTACAGTCAATCAGTCAGTCAGTAAGTGAGTCAAGAAAGCTTAATATTATGTAATTTGTATTTAAGTATGTACTATGTTTGTATTTAAGTCATACGAGTAATGGGGAAATAAGCAACAAATTAGTCAAAGTAATAAAATTTCAAGAAACCGTGGGAAAGGGGAGAGAAGTGAGTGATTATACCAATTCAGTAAACAACCTTGAGTGATTTAATTAGAATTTTAATGATGAGTAATTCAATTGATTTTATATTTTGAAACAATTTTAATTATTTTTTTATATAATCATACATTTTTTTACTTTTTATGACACAAAATATATTCTAGAATTTGTTTTTATTTTTACCCAATTTTTTGTTTATTTAATTTAAATCAAAACGAATATCAAAGATCATCCAAAAAAAAAAAAAAAAAAACAAAAAAAGAATAAATTGGATTGCAAAAAATTAAGAAATTCTTAATATGATTTATTTATTTATTAATTTATTTGATTTGATGATATTTATTTTTTTTTTCTTCTAATTTTATTATTTATTATTATAATTTTCGTTGTTATTTATTATATTTTGTAATCTGTGCTTCTCTTTGCTTGTGTGCTTCTCTCTTTTGTATACAATATTTGTGCACTCTTCATTCTCTCTGTAAAATGTGAGTTTATTCTAGTTTAAGTTCAAGGTAAATAAATGTATGTGAGTGTGTGTTAGAGTGGGTATCTGTGTCTATGTGCGCATGAATCTACATGCTACAAAATAATAAAAACAACGTCAGCAGATTAAAAATAACAAACAAAAAACAAAAAAAAAAAGCAGAAATACACAAAAAAAAATATTAAAATAAATAATAAAAAAAAAAGAGATAAGTATCATGACAGTTCCACCGAAACTTACATACCTTTCACACCCTAACTAACAACATGAAGAGTAATTGTAAAGTTTTGATACTCAAACAAAAACATTGTCTTAGATAAGTTAGAGTTCAAAACTATTCTTCAATTAATCAAGGAACTTCAAGTACAAAACTTATTATCAGCAACAAAATATGTGTGCCATATTTCAACTCGATATTAGCTCCAAATATAAGGACTTAGTTTTGCCTAGAAAGGCACAGACTGTTCGATTCTATTCTCCGCATGACACTAATAATTTCCTTATGGAGACTCTTCACTGCTTAATTCCGTGTGTTGTAAACTTTATGACAAAGTGATAATACATCACCCACTTTAAGTGTTTGGTATGTGAAAGTTATGAAAACATAAAACAACCTTGACTAAGTCATGTGTGTGTGTTTGTGTTTGAAAGTGTTTTAAATATTTTAAAATATAATAATATTATTTATATATGTTAGTAGAATTAAAGTAATTTTGGTTTTTGTATAAGGATTTAAATTAGTAAATACATAGATGTAATGTTATTATTATAATTAAAATTGATGATGCATTTAATCACATTTTAACAATTTATTCTATTTAGTGATGTGGTTTAGGTTAAGGTAAGTATTGTGTACACTAATTGAATGTTCAAGATGATTGTTGAGATGAACAGATAATGGAAAATAGTAAATACTACATATTGAAAACGTGATGTATTACATTGTTGCTTTGTTTAGGTACTTACTTAGTACATACAAGAGGTTATTCAATAGGGAATGATTTAAAGGCTTCAGAGTTTGACGCACAGCTTATCTCGAATCTTTTTTAACAAACACTAAGTATGATGAGGGTATTCAATAGATAACCATTTTAATTTATTTTATGCAAAAATAAAAAAAAGGTGACTAGAATTTATATACTTGAATTACAAGCCAATTTCTATAGTTATTTTATTGTAGCCAAATATTTGAAGAAGTTTGTGTCTTTTCTTAAAGAAAAGATATTTTTTTCGTCTTCTTTATATGATAACAGTAGGCTTTTTTGAATGATGGATCACTCGTCCAGGAAGCGGAATGGTTAATCTGAAGCACTATGGGGAATTTGACCCTTTTTGTGTAAAAGAGACGTTTTTAATAGTGTTCAAAACAACGTTTCTCCAATATTATTGTATCAGAAATACAATCAACTATAGTGCTACATAACAGGAATTATGATTAAATGGTATATTCCATATGTACAAAAATTTAACTGGTCTCTTTATAATGGATCTTTTCTAGGGGTCGAAGGAAATAAGCTAAAAATTTATCAATTTCTAAATGAAATAATGTGCGTTTATTGGTTCAAGTAAGCGAATACAAGTTGACCTTCAAGCGGTACTTAAGTTAATTCTAACTTGTCTAGAAAGGGCGAAAATGATCCGCGAAATAATGCCACAATCCACTGAAAGTATAATGGATATACCATTTTAAATAAGCTCCAGATTTTTGAGCAATAAAATAAATATAAAGAAAAAACTTGTTTTCGTGGTATTAATCTGATTTTTATTATAAAATTAATATATAAATTCATTTAATAAAGAAGGAGAAGAAGAAAAATTGTTTTTAAGGACGGGGTGCCGCGCCCACTTTTTCCTATGGGTATGTAGAACCTTACGCAAAAAACCGGACCTTAAAATCTTGCTTAATCTTTGAGTTAGTACACAAAAAAGGGTCAAATTTCCCATAGTGCAAAGAGTGTTGCCTTTTCAGGCGACGCGTGTGTCTGCAGTTGTCCAACAAGTTCATTACCATGGTACTCCAATCGTGACATGTGCCTATTGCTATGCCTAACGATCACCATCTCTGATTGTTGGATTCTTCAAGTCAAGGTAAATGACCAAGTTTCTGACGTACCACGGCGCACCGACAAACATTCGCAGCAGCTTGAATCTTTGACGAATTTCCAAATTAATGTAGGAATCAGTGCCCCAAAGCTATATACCTGTTCATACAGCTTGTTATGTAAGTTCAGAGGAGATATGTATGAACGTATACTTACTTTTAAATTTCAATTGACAGTTTAGTAAGTATGACTGAATTGATGTTTCCCTTAAACTTCAATTACAGTATAATTTAACTAAGAACTGAACGATGTTGATATTAATTTCTCACATCTAAGCATTTATTTATTGATATAAATGAATTTATTCCCAGAAACAAATCATACTTATTTATACTTCCTTCGAAAAAGAATATAAAGCTTTTAAGAAATTCTAATAAAAATAATATAAACAAACTACGAAATAACTTGATTCTCATGAATAGATTCCCCACAAACAATTGACAATAATAAATATGATTTTTATTGACAGCAAAAAAATTATGAATAAAAATCAATACATAAAGTTGATTGGCTTCTGGTTTCATGGGAATATTGAATTGTTTTTAAGAGTTTGAGGGAGTTAATTATTATACTACCGGAAATACTATAAAAACAAAATAGAAATCCAATAAATTGAGGTGTTTTGTTCCACATAATAAATACAATATCTTGTTACTTCTTAGGTTTTTTTTTTAGTTTTTTAATTATTTTAACTTTATAATGTCCAAACAACAGGATGGGTTTTGAAAAACATTTGTTGCATCATATTTAGGATATTTATATGAGCTTAGATAAACATGACATCTACTAAGGAGATCATTGGTATGAAGTCTTTTCAACTGACCGTTGATTGTGTTGTGTGTTAGACATCTTTGCAGGGGATTTGGGTGCTTCAGTAAAGGTTCATTGCATTGGCTGCTAAAGAAATTGATTTCCTCGATCACTGTTGGCACCATAAGGTCACGATATAATATGATGCACAAGTTATGCGTCGTAGGGCCTTGTTTTGTATATCATTAATTTATTGTTGATTGACAGTTTACTGTTCGCACGTAGTAGCCAGTCCAATTTCCTCATTTTTTGATTGCAGCACACTGTAATAATCTTCACATGGGCGCGCTAAGTAAGACACTTGTTCAGGATCAGACCTAGGCATCGAATATGATTCACCTGAGGAATGTTTCTAGTGTCATACGATATAACTGGTCATGCGCCATTCCTCAATGTGTACGTGCAGTTAGCGGATTTGAGGGGATTTATGCCAATGTTCCATTGCTTGGCCCATGTTTGAAACTGCTGTAGATAGTTTAAGTCATTTCCTCTGCTTCAATGGGGGAAGTTGAGTTCGCGAGTATGTCGGTTTCATCTGCATAAGTTGTTGTTTCAATTTTGTTTATATTATTATTTATTTATTTGTTTATAGAGTTTTTAAAATTCCATGTGTCCCCCATGATTTCTTTTTATAATATTTGATAACTTGATGTCTTTAAGCTTCTATAAACATAGGTACATATTTGTAGATGATCAAATTATGGATTGATATGAACAAAATTAATTTTGGTTTCTTTAAGACACTTTAGTAAGTGATCTTCTAACTGGTAAAAATCCCTAATTCTTATTATCATTTAAATTTTGAAATTATCAATTACCAAAATAACAAATATCTTGAAAGTTCCCTTCTATGTTCATTGTTTATTGGTCGATACTATATATCCATTTCATAACAATTACACTATTGATCCAGGTTTATTTTGTTTTCAGATCCACTCTCTTTGTTTTCTCAACTATTATAGTATGATAGCTCTTAATATATTTTTTTCTATATAACATATTTTTCTCTTAAGTTTCCTGGCAATAAGATCATCATTGTTTCTATGTTATTGACCTAAGTCAAGGGCACTGCACTTGCAACACAAACGCATACATAAACACAATATAAAGTAGTATACCCTACAAACACAATCAACTGACTCACTGAATCTTCATCTCAGATACATGTGTGAGCCCATGTAAGTGAAGTACAGCAAACTGCAAAACTTGCTCAATGTTACACAAAAAAGAAGGGGGGAGTCGTCATGGCTAAAGTATTTTCTTTTTATTTCTTTGCTTAATATAAGAATAAGATATTCATAGACCAAGTCAGTCACATGAATACATACTAAGCCCACTTATTGTATTGTATATTTTTCTTGGACTAAGCTGGTTTTGCCTTATTTGTTTGTTTTTTTTGTTAATTTTATAGCGCGCGAATTGCGAAAGCAAAACAAAAATGAGCAACTTTGCAATTTGCAATTTTTCCTATATAAAAATAGAGTCCTGTGTGTGCGCGCGCAAAACTAGTCAAAGTCTGTGTGACGCCTCCAAAACAAGGTTGACTTTAGTTTCAATAGAAGAAGAAGAAAAAAAAGAATCTGTGAAGCAACAAAGTCGTTGACAATATCCAAGGTCTTTTCGTTTTGGTGTTGCAAAATCAGAGTGTATATCTCTCTCTCGATCTGCCCAATCTCTCTCTCTTTGTTTGTCTATCTCGATTCTACTTAGAGTTGCAAGTTAAAAATGCGCATGCGTGTCCCTTCGATGGTGTGTTCGTGCCACACAAAAAGGCAACGACATTCGCTTGTAGGTCAATAACACTTCAGACTCGAACTTAATAAACTTGTGTGCGCGTGTGCGTCGTTCGCGTCTACTTCCAACTTGTTCCTTTTGTTGTTTCTTCTTCCACACTTCCACATTGAATTCTTCTTTTTCAGTCAGACCAAACATAACAAAAGTGATCCTGCTAATAACAGACGTGCGCTGTATATTTACCTTTTAGTCTTCTGCATCTCAGACGTCTGCAGTGCCCCAGATTAACTTGACTGTTGCTGGTGGTGGTGCTCATTTTATTTGTGCCTTTGATTTAAAACTTGCTTCCATTCCATTCTTTCCTTTATTTAATCTTCGATGTTGTGCATACTTTGTCCATATTCTTTGTGTCTTTTGCTTTGATTTGCTTTGTAGCGCTAGTGTTGCGCAGAAGTTCATTTCATGCGTTTTCACAAAGTTCAAGGTCTCTTTGGAGTAGTTCATCGCTTGTCTTCTTTAACTCAACTCAACTTGACTCGACTTATTTAATGTCTGTTGCCTCTGATCTCCTTCTTCATGAACCTCATGTCTACTTAACATACTATAACTAACTAACTATCTCTATATATATGGTATGGTATACTTAAATGTATGTAGTAGGTATATAATCTCTGATTCCAATGGTTGATTTACAAACATATATAGTACATCGAATCAGATCTTCTTTCGCTTGTGTTAAACTGCTGAGTTCCTGTCCCTTTGTTCCTTTTCATTATATTTGTCTGCTTTTGGTTTCGATTTTATATTTTGCCTTTTTTTTATGTATTTATTTTAATTTTGTCTCAATAACTTGGCTTTTGTGTTGTGAGTTGGAATTATTGTAAATTGTGCCCTTTTTTTTTTCTTCATCCTCATCATCGGCGTGTGTTGTATGTTGCTGTTGTTGGTTCCATTCGAGTCCGTTCAAGTTCTGCTTCGTTGCGTGCCTTAATTATTCGCAAATGAAGAAAATATAAAAAATAAAAAAAAATACAAAAAATAATGGACAGAAAAATGAAGAAAAATAACATGGAAAATGATGTTGTTTGTGTGAGTTTGAGTTGTTTTTTCTTTATTTGCTTTTAAGTTTTCGATTTTATTGCATTTTAAATGCAAATTGGTTTTGGGCTTGACTTATTATTATATTGTATTATATCTGCCATTGTCAACAAAGCTTTTTGTTGGGTGATGATTTTATCCTCAACCTCAACACCGTCATCAAAATCATCATCATCATAATCATCATTATCATTGTCGTTGTTGTCTGTAATTAAGACATTTCCGGTTGTTGACCCGACAAAACAAAACAAAACAAGTTTATTCATCAATGATTTGCATTTACATATAACATCCATACATCTGTTGATATTTTAAGGTGTGAACATATCACTTTGGAACCCCTTAATATGATGATTCAGTATTAAAACTTTTCAAAAAATTAAAGTTCAATAAAATTATTAAGAGAAAATAAGTAAAAAATTTAGATTTGAATGAGGATCCTTTTTAGTCATTTTATTGAAACTGAACTTTTTTCGTTTAAAGTTAATGAACTTATGGGTTCAAAACTGAGTAGCGATTATACCAGGTAACTTTTGGGTGTGTGTCTTCAAATATTAAAAATCAAGACACTTAAGTTCAAAAAACTAAAACCCGACTACAAAAAAATAACGCTGTAAAAAGGATTAAACAAGAAAATATTCTCATCTAAAATTGTTATGTGCAAACTATTCAATATTTATTGTCTATTAAGTAAACAACATTAATGTACTTATTGTATTTAATACATATTTATAGTGATGTTCAGAGAATAGCCGTGGTCATATGGCACCTGCACCCTAACAAAACAATACATTCTAACAGTAGTAATGCATGTAGGTTGTACGTATGAATGTTAATCTATTGGTTGGACCTACCAAGTGGTATACGACCACGGCTATTCTCTGAATTTTTTTTTAATTCATTCTTTTATGTCCTCTGAGGGCGCCATATTCAATTTAATGTGACTTCACAGCCTATAACCTGCGGAGGATGAAGACAGTTTCACTGATACCTCATTTGCCAAATTATGATAAGTAGTTTTGAAGTTATGAGGGAACAAATGAACATTATGCTTCGCCATAGTCAGCTAATAAATGTTTATCTATTATCAAATTGAATTTCTTATTATAAACAAATGGTATATTTTTGGAATCTTAAAACTTATGGGATCAATAAAGTACATATACTTATTATTATTTGCCAAAATGAACTCTTATATGTCTTCTTACATCTCGAAATGTGTGTATAGTTTAGAAAACAATACAATTTCAAAATTATAAGACCTGCAATAAGCTAAATTTCATCAAATCTTCAAATATGTAAGAGGAATTTCTTTTTTTTTAATATCTAAGACTTCTGCAGATAATAAACATTTTTAATATTAAGGGACAAAACCAACTTAAATTAACCTGCTTATACCTTCAAATCTGTACTCCATTTCTAAAAATAGAAGCATTTTAAAATTCAAAGGACTTCAAAAACCGAAAGTTTCTTTCTTATTGCGCCAAAAGTGTGTTGAATGAGTCAACAAATCATCAGATAATCTTAGTCATCAGATAATCTAAGTTATCAGGTAATATACATACATAAGTCAGCACATCTTTAATGAAAAGTGAAAAAGAGAGTAAATACAATATAAGCGCCCAGACATGGCAACTTATTATAGTACATAATTCCTTTTGTTTCTTTACTTAGGTACTCTTAAAAATATCGCTGAAGTGAAGTGTGAAAATCATGGATTAAATATTCTCAGATTCCACACCTGAACAATGTGGGTTTTTTTTTATTGCGGTACTATGTAATGTTATTGTACATAAAACTTAACAGTTCTCTTCTTTTATGTTTCATGTTATGGTTAGATTTGTTTTGTATATTATACTTGTGCTCCCTTTATGTTATTTAATAATTACTGCGTTGTTTTCCTATGTTGCTTATCAGAGATTCATTCAAAATTTAAATTCACTTAGGTCTTAACTTGCGCAAAGAACACCGATGAGATCAGTCGCAAGGTAACTTAACTATGTCAGGAATTTATGCACCTCGTAAAATAAAAACTCTACCATTCGTTCCAACCATAAATAAATAGACAATTCATATTCCTGGAAAATATTTGGCTGGACTTAACTTTATATTTCTCACTTATCGTGATAACTTGAAGTTGGATTTTAAAGGGCGTTGTTACTCTATACCAAGCCCCCCTAGCTCTTACTATTCTCATAACTCGACTTGAAAATATATTACTCGACTTTAAAGATCCATGTGTTCATTTTGCCCTTTTACCCTTAATGCTTTTCTAATCTTTAAATATCGACCTCCATGGTATTTAAAGAACTTTGCTCAGTGTTACCCCTAGCAAATGTTTACACATGTATTTTATGCTTAAATCTTAACATCCGTTGGTTTACCTTGTTATCCATACATTGCCATTCTTCTCTCTATTTAACAACAACTCTCTATAATGCCGTAAAATGTCCAGTCCCTTAAGAATAGCTATTTAGAGTTTACATAGTATATTTGTAATGAAATTGATATTGTAGATTTTTGCCAGTTTTAATAATTCAAACAGGGTTCGTGAATGTAGTAAAATTCTGTTTTCAATGCATTCAAACAGTTATCTACAATACTTTGAACCAGAGAATTTCAAAAATTATATTTGTTTGATTTTATTCACATCCCAAAATTTACACTCACAATCAATCAAACCACATTAAACTAAGTTTTGAGTTTATTCATTGTCATTAAAACGAATGTGAATGAACAAATTTCAAATCACCAAATGCTGTTCTCTGCTTTGAACATATGTAGGAACTAGCTGTGCCCATGAATTCGTACGCGTGGTATTCGAAATATGTTGTAATAGCGTGTGTTTTGTTACCTTTTTTCCTAATTATCAGATGTTTAACGTTGGCGCGCAGTAAAAGAGGAAAACTTTCGAAAATCAGCCAAAAAGTCGGCATCAGAATTAAAAATATGAATATCTTTTGATTTAGTAAGTCGAGGTCGCCGTAGCCTAGTGGATAGTGTGCTGGTCTACTATGCGGCCGCCGCAGGTTCGAATACCAGCGGCGGTAACACCTTATAGAAATAAAAAAAAAAAAAAAATAAAAAATTATTTCTAACGGCGATTCTCCTCTCAGCAGTCTTCTGGCAAAAGCTCTGAGAGTAACAAAAAAACTGCCATGAAAAAGCTTCTCACAAAAAAGTCGTTCGGATTCGACTATAAACTGTAGGTCCCCCCACTCATGGATAAAATTTAGCGCACACACCATGAGTGGCAGCCGAGAAGCTAAGGCCGTAACCCGGTAAACGGGTTGTTATGGCCAGCTAAGTAAGTAAGTAAGTAAGTCGATAAAATAAACGCTAATTACACGAAGCTTGCTACAATACACCAGTCAAACCCGTATTTAAATAGCCGTTTCTGAGATTAGCGTGCACAGACAGGAAAAGAATTTTATATACCATATATATAGATGTTCTCGTATCTGTGAATGCATACATTACACTTTCATACACACATATGAACAATGGATTTAGCTAGCAGGAAACACCATTTTCCAAATAAAAAGTATTGAAAGCATTTTTAATATCTTATTAATTGAATGACTGAAATTAACTTGTGCATATCTCCAAAATTCATATTTCTGTTCCCTTTATGGACACTCTCATATGGCACAAAAAATTTGGGTTGAGAGATTCAAAAATCAACTTAATAAACTGTTCTTATTTCCAATCATTTGAAATTATTATTATCATTGTTATTTAAGCTTAAAAAATAAAACAAACAGAAAGGATATATCATTACTGGCTGATAAGGCCTTCGGCTACTCATTCATTTACTTCTTGTGCTTAGTATTCTTAAGGAGTGTCAAGTTGAATTGATCTAAGTATGAAAAAAATAATGATAATAACCCTTATATTAGTTAATATTCTATCTATTATATTTCCTTAAGTATCCAAGTAATTTATCTATATTACTTTCTCTGCATCTATGGATCTCATAAACTTGTTTTCTTTATTAATAGTCCTTGTTGTTGACCTCTTCACTACTAATCATGATTGTTTTTTTATCACAATAAAGTAAATTTAATCATCATTTTTTCTTTCTTTAGCACTTTCAATCAATTTCAATTCAAAAATATTCATAAACAAGTGGAAAGAAACAAACTTAGTTCTGTATAAACACAAATGTCAAGTATTTTAGCCATGACCTGACCTCTAAATTGGAAAATTCACCAATGACGCCCTTTACAAAAATACACCAAAACACCAAGCTATCTGCACTACCCTCACTTCCTTACTAATCGTCATCATCATCATCATCTCTTTTCTGTATACAATTGACTAATCAAACATGCATTTACTATTGCTATTTTATTCACTCGCATTTGCTGAATATTACGTGAGACCGGGAATGTATTTCGACACAAGAAATTTTCACAAAGAAAAACATAGAGAAATTCATGAACAAATTTTCATTGCCAATGCATTCACGTTCAATGTCATGTACATTGCCATTCGTTGCTGCTTACTTTGTTTTCCCGCTTACAAACCAAAAGGTTTAATATTTGCGTCGTCTGCAAAGGTTATGGCGTGCCATCGAGTATGTCTGAGGTGGCAACAACAACAACAAAAAGCTGAAAAAACGAAAAAAATATCTAAAAAAGTATGGATTTTTGAAGAAAAATGTGAGAAAAAAAAAAAGTATATACAGAGTAAGGTCACTGTCAAGTGGCAAAAATCTACACTGGCAATGTTTATGACATACAAATACAAACATGGCAGTACTCATGTAAAGGTGACATTTAGGGTGACCAGATTGATATTTTTTTCATCAGAAATAGAAATGGAATGTAGGTCATTGAGGTAAAGATCTTTAGTATTCTTCTTTATCTAATAGTAACTTACTAATTTAACTAAAAGAATAAAAATAATAACGGCCCCGAAAGCACAGCGACCAATAAGATCTATTGTACATGGCCTTATTTTATAGAAACCCTATATGCTTAGACTTTTGATGAGTCTTAACATTACTTGGGGTTTGTTGTTCCCCAATTTGTGTGGATTAACAACAGTGTCACCAAGGTGGTGAAGTCTTTGTCTACCGAGTGCAGGACATTTGCAGAGTATATGCTCTGAACTTTCTTTATCCATTTCACAAAATCGGCATACGTCAGTGTCGGAAAGATCTAACTTATTTTGATGATACCTTAGGTTGCAATGACCCGTGAAGTATCCAGTCAAAATGCGAAAGTCTTCTCTACTGAGTGAGAGAAGCTTATTCGAGATACCCTTTGAAAGGGTGAGGAATTGTTTTGCCTTGCGTTGTCCAGTGGTTTAGAAATTTCTTTTCCTCAAGTTTCCTGATTGCTTCGTTTTTGAGGCTTTTCGAGAGACCACAGAATGGGTCAGGATCGAAAAAATGCATGATCGCCCGTTGTTTAGCCTAAAAAAACTAAAAGAAAGTCTTGATTGGGTATTGTAATGAATATTTATTGTTTTCACACTTGAGTAAATGGGTATTGAACTTTGGGGGAATGTGAGGAAGCATAGAACTGTGCATTGGAGTTCCTAGTATCATATGTGTGGTAATGATTAGCTTCACATGGAAAATCTATTAGCTTTCTGTGAATACAGGTTTTTAATCTGTTGAACCACCGACTGCCATTAGGTGCTGATACAGGTTATTGTTCTATTCAGATCATCTATCGGAACTTGAGTATCCCGATTACTTAAAGAGTGAAAGCCATTATGACAAAAAATGAGACTAGGGTTTCAAACTACTGTATTTTGGTATTGAAAGCTTTTGCATATTTTAAGATTGTATGCCTATTTACATAACATATGCATCTAAAATTGAACCAAAAATTGTTGTGCATAGCTGAAATGATGCATGTTTTCGGTGATTTTGTAAAAGTTGGTTACCCTAATCAGTAAGAAAACAAATACACTACCAACAAAATATGCTGCCGTCAATAAACTTTTTACAAGCTCAGCTCATTTAGTCAGTCAGTCCATCAGTCAGTCAAGTTAGTCAGTAGTCATGCCAATCAGTCAGTGAATGTTTCTTGTTCACTGACATCAATATTCATACTCTTAGCTAAGAACTCAAACCAAAAGCAACAACAACAACAACAATTACAAGTGTGGCAACAATAAATTTGACCTTACTTAAATAAGTAAGCGCCATCGCATGCATTTTTCATTAATAAAATGTAAACAAAATTACATTTTGGCTCACTTATACACACACATATACAGAAGAAAGAATTTTTATCAAATGCGATTACATTGACAAAGTCTATTAAGCGGTTTCCTCAAGCCACAAATTCATATAAACACAATCACACACACTCACATTCACTTAAACTCATTCACCCACAAAAACACAGATATACAGATATACAGACATAAACACAAAGTAAACTACGATTACAATATACATAAGTATACGAGGAAATACTCTCAGCATTCTTTATAGTAGTATCTTCATCATCATTGTTGCTGTGCTCGTATGAATTTTACAATACTATGTGCATGCAACCTTCTGAAATTGACAAGTTCTTGTTCATGGTCATGGATGCGGCAAAATATTTTCACAACACCAACAGCATCATCGTCATCATCGTTATCGTCAACAGGGCGGCAAGCAGAGCAAGGTTTCATCAACCAGGCGTACAGGCTGTCAACAATTGGACGATAAACTGAGAGAATGGGCAACTAACTGAGAGAGTGCAGTGTAGTGTACTATATATTAGTGTTATGTAGTGCATTTCAATGCACACAAAGAGA
This sequence comes from Amiota communis, assembly GCA_037043315.1. Classification (NCBI taxonomy): domain Eukaryota; kingdom Metazoa; phylum Arthropoda; class Insecta; order Diptera; family Drosophilidae; genus Amiota; species Amiota communis. The sequence continues at coordinate 1,298,092 of JBAMAV010001133.1, forward strand.
GAGAGATAGAGAGAGAGAAAATGACATTGTATAATCAACATACAAGGCCAAGGATAATGGGCGTCAATGGGCTAAATTGTAACAACAGCAACTAACAAACAAACAAATAATAGTTTAAAGGATCTCTGTGTGTGTGTGTGAGTGTGAGAGAGTGTGTGTTTAGGTCACTCAAGGTTTTTTGTTTTCTTGCTTTTTCATTTCCTCTTAAACATTACACTTGATGAGTTTAAGTTTATTTTTAATTATAATGATGATGATGATGATTGTAAAATTATTGAAAACAACAGAACAGAAATTTTGTTTTGTTAAAGTGCAATTTTCAAATTATAAAATAATATTAGACGTACGTATGCGTAATATTATTCTTAATACTCCTATATGTCCTTATGTTACGTATGCGTATGCGTAATTACAATCTTATAAGACAAATTGCACTTTCATAATATACTTAGTATTATAAACATTGTCAATGTGTTCAATGATACATGGATTTCACCTATGTCCTTGATTTTCTTATATTTTTTAAAATAAATCTTCAATATTTATTGATATATGTTGTGTATATGGTCTCTAAGATAAAATGCAAGAGCTTCTCTCCTTACACATCAATAATACATTGAAAGAACTCTTTTTATTAGAAATCCTTTAAAAATCCCAATGAATGCCTTTACTTTGTGTATTCTTAATGCAACTTAAGTCCGTTCAGTTGCATTTATTATAATCTTCTTACTTGATTCCTTTTATTATAAATTTTTATCCTTCAATATGTGATACACAGTATACATAAAATTCTAAAAAATCCTCAACATTTTTCTTCTTTTGTATTGTACATTTTCTTCATCGATTATATTTTTTTTATATCTTTTTTCTTCATTTTATCGTCTTTTTCTTTTATATATTATATGAAGATTTTTGCCCAACTAACCTAATTTCATCAGTCATTTTGTTATTTGTGCATTTTCTGTATATTCTCATTCTCATTTTGTTTTACTTTTCTCTGCTTTGTTTTTGTAATTTTATTTTCGTTGAATGGTTTTCACTTTCGCTTGACATTACACTCTAATGCTTTCTTTTTATTTTTATTTTGCATTTTTATTGTGTTCAATCGTTTTTACGCTCTCCCTGCCTCTGTCTTACTTCTTTCTATTTCTTTCTATATTATTGCCTTACATTTTGTGTTTGCCTTCAAATTTATTTCATTTCATTTCACTTCACTGTATTCGCCTTTACTTCCGTTTTACCTTAACATATGTCAATCTCTACTTCCTGCCACCGCCATTCTATTAACAATTTGTGTGCCTCTCGATTTTTGTTTTTTGCATTTTATCATTCAAGGCACGTAAAATAAATAAATATTTTTACATATTTCTTTTTTTCAAAATTATTTGACTTGGAATTTTTAGGTGAAATTAGCAAAAGTATAAAATTACTATCTTAATTATTCTTGGCACATATTTCTTTTTAATTTTTTTTTTTCCTAAGTAGAAAAACGGAATTTAAAGAAACAACCTACCTTAATAATATTCCTGTGATATATTATTTTAAAGCGTTAATTTGGTTGGAAGAGAAGTATTTTCTTAATTATTTTTGCCAACAATAATATTAAATTAAAATTCTTAAACATTGGTTAGTCAAAAAAAATATAAAACAAGGAGATTCTGTGAGCCCACAATGGTTTCCATGATATAAATTTCACGAGAGCAAGCTAAGCTAAGCTTTTTGATCAATATTTATTCAATTAAACTATCACAAGTTACAGTGGGCGATATCTCAGGAGAGAGGATGTGATAAATTTTATTGTTATTATCACATAATACACGAAATGGATCATGTGATGCTAAGTTAGTTGTGTACCTATCTAGATCAAAAGGAACGAAATTTCTAGTGATACGACTAGGGACAGAGAAACAAAGTTGACTCAAAAGCCCTGGAGAATCAACAATACCAGTTCCAATTTAAACCACGAAGTGCAACAAGAAGGAACTGCTTCTGTACTGACTCAATACGTTCTTGATGTATTTTTTATTGAGACGTACGAACAGCTTGGTAATGTAGGGGTAAAACCAATAGTACTTTTAGAGTTATTAATAGTTGAAGAAATGCGATGGATAAAGCTCAGTTTAGGGTCAAAAATGACTCCAAGGTCACTGAAACTAGAGACACGTGCCACTTCGCTCGTGTTAGACAAAAAATAAGGTTTCCGGCGATGAAAAGTCATAAAAATGCATATGATTGCATATATTTACTCAAAGTTGTCATTAATCGATCTGATAAATATTGTTTTATATCCTTTTTATCTGCATAAATTTATCAATACAAAAGATAAGGAATATATTAATATTCTTGCTCATTCAACTAAAGTTAATTATTACGAAAAATAATAGAGAAACACAATGCAAAATGATAAATTGTTAAATTTTATAAAATAACTGATAAGTTAAAAAGTTACATAAAAATTGCAAAATTTGTCTAATACAATACGATGTGAAATTCTCTACTAATCAAAGAAATATTGATAAGATTTCGGTATAAATTTTATAAATAACTAGAAGAGAATGTACAATAAGACTGAATACTGAAATACCTATTTTTAATTATTTATTGTTTGTTTATTTTTTTAAGAAATATTGGATAATAATAACGTGGGCGTTATTTACGCAGACAAATTATACAATTGTATGAATCCCTTCTTCTTTGTAAAAGGTTTTTTGGGTGAGGTCTATTCAGCTTTCATTGTGTCGCATTTTAGTTGAGAGCTATCGCTATTTTATTTGGATGATTATAAATTCGTTGATCAACAAGTCTATTTGCCAGTAAATCAGTTTTTTGTTCCGAAACTTTACGAAGTAGCATGCCGTTATGGATTTTACATGTGCACGCTAGATGAATCGTTTGTCTATAAGCCGAATGCGACAAAAGCCGCGCCTGAGCATAAAGTCACAATTGAATGATTTGCTTGAGTTCATGGTGATATTTCAGCACTTGGCCTAAGCATGGAATCGCTGCAGGCAATTGGTGATCATCTCTACGGCTTCTTGGGATAAGCCAGCGTTGTACAGAATACAAGTGTCAACCTGAGCCAGCTAGGATCTTTGAACATCGGTTTGTATGCATTAAATATTGTATGAGTGTACAGCACTGCTGCCAGTTCAACGCCTTGTGGCACACCAGCCCAGACCTACCTATTTGATGAATGGATATCCATAACTCTCACATGGAAGGAGCTGTCTAAGAGATAATTTTTAAGCAATTAATATTGGTTTTTGGGGAGTATAATTTTGATTTTATGAAGTAGTCCGTCTGTCCATACCCTGTGAAAGGCTTGCTTAACATTTAAGAAGACAGCAGAGCAATACTGCTTACTCTCAAACGTACTTATGTAGTAAAAATTTGCTGCACAACTCGAATTAATTCCTTTAATGGCATTCCATGCTGAGCTCTAAAACCAAATTGATGGTACAGTATGCTTCTTTTAACGCATTATACTTTCCACAATCTGGATATGTATGTAGTTAAAAATATTCTTTTAAATATCTTGAAGAATGTCGAAATCAAACGATAAGGTTCTCTGACATAACAAGTTAAGAAAATGACAATTTTAAATATAAATGAGATCACAAATGATTCTGTATCAACTACAATAGTTTTACTCATACACAAATAATCCATAGAAATGCGTTTAACCTTTAAAATGACATCAATATTTTTGTCCTTTTATTTCGTTGTTTCCTTTCATAATGAAATGATGTTTTGAATTCTTGCTTACACAACCAGTATTACATTGACTAAACTTAACCCTTAAATAATTTCGTATGACAGTTATTTAAATAACTAAATTAATAAACCAATTTAATCCTATGTATTTATATTTATTATGTCATCTAATTGAATTGGTCTTATTAAAATCATTTTATTCTTGTCTATTCTATTCTATTGCAATTTATCACTTGATACATGTAATTTTTGAATGTTTCTTTCTTATACGAGTAGAAATATATTTTGGCTATCACATCACGTGCTCAATCATCGAACTGCATCATCACATTGACATTGAAATTTATTTTTGAATATTTTCCGTTGTCTCTTGTGAATTAAATAAAATGCAAAAAAAAAAAAGATCAAAAGCATCAAACACAACTTAACTTATGTCACTCATACAAAGAGAAAAAAATTAAAAATAATTTTAAAAATTTTCTTAATAAAATTTTCTTTAAAATCAACAAATTTCACTTCCTTGTATGTATTATTATATGTTTTATTTATTTTTGATTTTTAAGAAAATAATATACAATTTTCTATTATTTTTTGTGTCATTTTGTGACGGTCAACCAGGTGTTGAACAAATTGCGCACATGTTGTCAAGCTGCTGTGATATTTTTGTACTTATTATTATTAAATTGTAACAATTTGTTCGAAAATATTTCTTCCTCAATCTTTTTCATTTTCATCATCAACACAACAAATGTGATAATTTGTAAATTTCATTTTGTATTATTTTGTTGATGATTCTTGTACTTTTTTTTTTTATTTTCATTTTCATTATTTTCAATTGATTGATTGCGGCGGATTGTACGATGTGCATGATGATGATTGGGGGTGAATATGGGGCCAAGTGTTTGAAAGAATAAATGTAGAAAGAAAACGACACAACGATGATGACAATGATGATAACAATGTGGTAAGGTGTATGAAGAGAATGAAGCAAAATGAATGTAAATGAGTGTGTGTATGTGTAGCGCCAAGGCGTGGAAAAGTAAAGTGAAAATATAAAAAAAATTGTGATGGTCAAGGTCGTTTGATGTGCGCAAAATGTGCAAATAAAAGTTGATAGATAAATTTATTATAGTATACAAACACAAATACAAACACTTATAAACACATCGACATGTATATTCACTGAGAAAAAAGAGGAAGCAGAAATGTAAGGCAAATATATGTACATTGACATACTTATTTATATTGAGATTCATATGCATACTATAGTCAGATAGATACATTCATGGATATTGAAATATGATGTCAAATGAATTTTCTTGGAATTTTTAGCACAAGTGAGTTTTTTTTTTCTATATATTATTTCTATGGTTGATGATGAAAATTGTTTGCTTTATGTAGGAATTGGGAAATATTATATAAACCTCAATTTATTTATAAACAAACCAATATCACGTATACGTAGTTATAACCATAAGTGATCATAATAAAATGATTTCATGAAATTGTTTTTTGTTTTTATTATATGCTGATGATATAATCAATTTTGTCTCCTTATGACATTAAATTGTCTCTTCTTTCCTTTAATTTTAATTGATTAATTTTCTTTATTAAATGTAAGATTCTTTTCTTAAATTTTTGTTAAATTTTCCAGGAAAAATATTAAGTATACTCTTTTACTTAAATTATCTTTAATTTATTCTATTTTATCTATTTTACTTTCAGGTATGTAAATTCATTATTCACTTTATATACTTCAATTACTATCAACTCAAAAGTAAGTACACACTTTAAAGTTACTTGTCCTACTTTAATTTCTTTACTCAAACAGTAACTTCTACTGTTCTTAAAGTGTATACAATTAAATTCCAATTTGATTTAATTTAATATCAATAGAAAGATAATAGAGAAAAGAGACACGGTAGTTAATTAGTGTTAACATCAATTTCATCATAAGCATCATCTTGATGATTTTCACCTCGCCTTGATGAACTCAAAGTCAAGTGTTCGTTTGATTGTTTAATATGTCTTTTTTAGTTCATTATTATCCTTCCACCATCAGTATGATGCCTTGATTCTGCCATGAGTTTCCCTAATGAAGGTTATTTACGATCAAGGGCGGTTCAAAGTCAGATCCTTGTGCAGAGTTAAACGTGTGCGACAAGACAACAACTCTCTACTGTATGCTATACTGTGCTGTGCTACTACCAATTGTAGTCTGAATAACCTTTAAAAAAGAAAACTGCACAAGGTAATTCTTTTCTATTCACATATACACACTCAATTATATATACAAACACACACAGAGACAGACAATTACTACATATACTCTCATACTCATACGCATTTGGTGTGCTTTTGTAAAATCAATCATACGCCCCATTGCTATACGCTCAGTTGCTGTGTTGTTGTGTTTGTTGAAATGTGACTTGCTACAATCAGCTGTTTGCCTGTTCAATGCATTTCTTTTAGAATTTTTCTTTTTCAATAGTATCATGAACTCTTTCCCTCTCTCCCCCGGAACTCATTTTCACTCTCACTCTCTCTCATCATACTAGTAGAGGAAACTACTTTTTCTTTTATTTTCTCTCACACTCTCTCTCTTAAGTGCTTTGGCTTTTTGCAACTGTTGCTTGTATTTTTTCTTTTTTTTTGTTGTTTTGTTTGAAAATTCTTTTCTTTTCTTTCCTTTTTTTATTTACATTATTTTGTTGCTGCATCTGCCTATCACTTCGTTGCCATTTAATGCCGGCGAATATTGCAACTTGTGGATTTTTCTCCAAGGTGTGGGTAATCGCTCTAAGCCGTCGAACACTCGGTTAGTTTTTTCTTTAGCAAGAGGTTTGGGGTGTTGTGATGTGTTAGTTGTGAGGGACAAAGTGCAATGATTACACTTTGCAGACACATTTTTCTTCCTCCATGCGCTTACTCAGTATTTTCACCAAACTGCAATCAGAGACAGAGAAAGAGAGAGAGAGAGATAGAAAGGACAACCAGGGCTGCGAAAATTTGTTAAAATTAAACATTTAAAATTGAAAAATTATTATTAATTTTTTTTCATTAAACAAAAATAGTTTATTCTAATTTTACACCAAAGTAATTTTTAAATTAATAAAATAACAAAATTTAATCAAAATATTTTTTGATTAAATATTTATTTCATTTTATTCTACTTATTTAATTTTTAATTTAATAAGTTTAATGAACTTCAATTAATTGTATATAATTGTATATTTTTTAAATTTTGAATTATAAACAACAAATGAATGAATAAAATGAATTTTAGTTATTTTTCTATTTGCTTCACCTGAAAATTTAAAAATCTTCTTCCGTTAAGTTGAATAATATGAAATCTTGCACTTGCAGCTTACAGAAAAGCGCATTTCATAAGCTTTTTTTCTCTTCTAATATTGCAAAGTTTTTTTCTTTATCTTTTTTGTTGCCGTCAGTCGTCTATTGCAAAAGTTTCACTGCATTTTGCAAGCTTTTTTATTTGCTGTAATGCAAAGCTTATGCACAAACCTTGCGCAATTGAATGAATTATGCAATTAAAGAAGCTTTCAAATGCATTTCATTGTTTATTCGCCTTCAAACGATAGATGACGCAAGTTGTATTGAAATCACACAATTGAGAAATATGTACTTATTGGATTAAGATGTTTTGGAGTAAATATCAATTGAAAATTGATTTGTTTCAAGGATTTGGATACATGCAAATATGTTAAATAATTTATAGACTATTGTTAAGGTAATTTAAAAAAGACTTGGAGAAGCTTCTCGTCATACGAGGTAAAATAATGTAAATGAAGAAGTAAAAGGCAAACTACATAGCACGTATAAAACAGACTTTTATGAGCGCCGAGTATAAAAGTTTCATTGCTATGCACCAAACTCCATGGCCTACCATCGAGCCTGTCTGTCGTCAAAAATGGTGCTAATTTCAACTCTTCTCTGGAGCTGTTGAATGTTTTAGTGATGTTAAAGTTGTGGGCGTGGGTAATTTCGGTATTTCTGATTACAAAATGCAAGAAGCTGACACTCCCCACTCGTGTTGTGGAGCACGCACTAATTAGTGTTAACAGTAGGCAAATACATTGTGCACACGAGTCATGTGTGTTTTGAAAGTGCTTTTTGCTTTGCTGATTCATTGACTTGAATCTTTGATGTTTAACTCGTGACTTCTGGTATGGCTCGGTGTGACTCACACTATTATAAAAAATTAAATAAATATTATGCATTCGCTTACAAAGCAAGTGTGAGTGCGAGAAAAAGAAATGGCAGAGCATGCATGGGATAACTATACTGTACACAGTATCAGAAAACGATTCATGTTCTTGCAACGAGTCATGCAACTCATGCTGTAATTCGACTCGTGTGTTCTGTTTTGCCTCGGTGTCACACTGTTTTTGTTAGAGCCCATTTACACGATATGCTCAGTGACTGCGAATTCGAGGCAGTGGGGAGGCTGTGACGTTATGAAAACGCAATCTAAAAGTCTGTGCTGACGTTCCTTTTGCGTCTTTCATGTTCGTTCATAATTTTGTGGCTTGCGTAGATTAAGGATGCATGCGAAATGAAGAATATAATAGTCAATAGGAGAGGTAACTGAAGAAATTTGAAGACAGAATGCACAGCTGCATAAAGAAACATAAATGAAAGGAATTAGAAAAAATTTGATTTTCATGCGTGCCGTTCTTGTGAACAGAAGCAAAAATCACCAAAGAGGAAAACTCAACTAGATCATTGTAAGACTTTTTATAGTGTTGCATGTAAGACATGATTCGTTGGAGCGAGAGAGGATAATTATTTGTTTAGTGTTGACTCGTGCAGTGCTCTAATATACAAACATTTAGTTATGATCCCTCATCATCATCTTAGATCATTATTTCTCTGAAGACTAATTTATTAAAAATATATTTCTGACTTACGCAATAAATTTTGATTTAATGTTCACATATTTCATTAATTGACAAACTTTGAACAATAAATAAACCAATTGTATCCAAAATTATTACAAAATCTTGTCTCACATTGATTTTTTTCTTATAAAATTTTATTCTTGAACAACCTTAAGAAACATTTATTTATTTATATCACCACCATCACCACCTTAAGTAATAAAAGGGCAGTAAAGATTTACTTAAGAGGGTGTGTTCTAGCAACCCTTAAAAGAAATTACGCACAATCTTTCTTATGTATCTTGTTAACCTTAACCTTGAATTTGCAAATAAGTAGTCAAAGAAGGATAGAGGAACATAAAATTGTTTAGTTTTATTGCAAAATTCATACAACAACAACACCAATGATGATGGCAACCCTTAAATTAATTTCTAATGATTTCATAGTATGTTTGTAAATTCGTACAATCTTATTGCGTATTAAGTAAGTTGACAAAGGGAACATTAACCAAAGATAAAAGGCAAACAACCAAAATGGGGGAAATATATTTAGAAAGGTCGCTAAAGTTTTGAATAAAAATTGGCTTAGAACATGACATTATTAGGCCATAAAAGCTTTGAACAAACAAATTGACAATTACGAAACGAAAAACGAAGTAAACTGACATCATCATCATCATTACATTGTAAGGCCTCTCGAATTTAGTTAGTGATTTTATTAAATAAATCAGTTATTTTACTGCTTTCATTGAACAAAATAAAGTGATGCAATCTCATACACACATCCTGAGCAGATCTATTGTAAGGGTGCGATTTATCACTATGACAATATGATACTGTGGTACACACAAGTTAAGTCAGTCGGAAAAAATTGTTGCAGCTTGGTTGGGGTGTATTGCCAGAACCACCGTATAGCCCAAACCTGACGTCATTAGACTTATGTATAATTATTTGAGTCCTTGCAAAACTTCCTCAATGGTTTCCTCATTAATAATTCCTGGAAAAGTTTCTTGCACCGAAAGATAAAATGTTGTTTTTTAACGCTTTGTTATGAACTTTCCGGAGATATGGAGACAGTTTTGCTTATTTTCGAATCAATTAAACCATTCCAAGAAAGTTAATATTTCAATGAAACAACGAATTATGATCCATTAACATTATTGACAACGAATCACATCGCTTTAAAACCAAAATTTTTTGCATAAAGTTTCATAAGAAATACCAACTTGATGCGAACCATGATACATTGACATAGTTTATAACAGGGATCTCAGGCAAACTCATGCAAACTACGATTTGAAACAATTAATAGTAGAAGGTCCAAGCTATAGCTAGAAATTTAGAAATGACGGGAAGTTGCACTATTGAATTAAAATGTATCCACAAGATTAGGCTTTCATATGCTTCGTCGTCCACATTCTGTTATCTTAATTTCTTGTTACGTTACTGATGCAATTTCACTAATCCATCCATTTCTAAAAAAAAGCTTTCCAATACCTGGTTAAGATTGATAAAGTTTTCATGAAACTGTATAAAAATACAAATTACTTAGGCTTGTGTTCAGGGCTTTAATGCCTATTATAGACATTAGTAAGACATATTGATTGATTGTCTTTATAATTTGAATTTTTTGATTGAGCTAAGATATTTCTGAACTATGTTCAACGTTTTTGAGAAACTCCATGATTTGAGTCGCCTTTTTACTGATCAAATGATTCATATGTTTTTGTTTTATTGTTGTCATTAGTACTTTGGTTTGTTTAGAATAACTATGTAAATAAGAGAACATAAATTTCGACCAAATGCAAGAAGAAGGATATTTAAGTGTTGAGCAGCAATTGGCTTGCTATTAGAACTATGTCATTTGCATGCACTTTTTGAAGTGAGCTGAAAGATAGTAAATAATATAGAGATCATAAAATAATATGATGGGAATGATGACTTCGGTCCCCCTTCAGCGGTATTCAATTCACAAATGATTAAAGTCGGAAACACTTGTGTTTGAACAGTCTAAACGCTCTGTTGTTGAAACTCTCAACTTGTCTTGTGTTCCTTTATAGATCAAAGCTTAGAATTTATAAGACTTCATTACATTCGTGCTTCCTACATTGACTATACCATCTAAATCGAGTGCTTGTAATAGAATAAGAAGGGTATAGTGCACTTAATTCCAATCTCTATCGGCAGCAAATGATAAAAAAAAGAAGCTGAATGGGCTAGAAAGTACAGCAAAGTCAATTTGGAACATATCAACGCTCCTGGACATTCTGGCAAACTGGTTAAAGACACCATTTCTGCCCTTGGTTGGGAACTTTTACTCCACCCGCCGTATTTACCAGACATGGCATCTTCAGTCTTTTATACACTTCACGGGAGTGAATAGTATTATAAGTTTGTCATGAAGTTTGTAACACACAGGAGGAGACCGCATAAAGTATATATATTTGTGATTACCTCGATGAGACGAGTTGATTTAGCCATGTCCGTCTGTCCGTCCGTCCGTCTGTATCAAAACTACTCCCTCAGAGCTAGAGAGCTGAAATATTGGTTTTAGGTTTCTTTTTACCATATGCTGTTCATTTGGCGGAATCAGCCGAATAAGATCACTTATTAGAAAAAGTTTTTTATTTTTCAACGTATCGAACTGAAATCTAGACAAATTAAGTTTCTGGGCCATATCCATCAGTTTTGTAAATTTCATGGTCCTAGGATTACCAGGAGGGATACCTCCCAAACAAACCACAATTTAAATAAATGTTCTTATTTGGAAAAATTTTTTGTTTTTTAACTTATCGAACTGAAATTGAAACACTATAAGTTTCTGATCCATATTCATCTACCATGTCAATTTTATGATCTTAGGGTTACCAGGAGGGGTAACTCCCATACAAACCCAAATCAAATGACAAACTTTTAAAGAATAAAAGCACAATAAAAGTGCCACTCAAACTGTGTTCTTTGTTGATAATTAAACTGAAACAGAGAGAATAAAGTGATGCTAAGAAAGGAAGGTTGGATGCAACCCGGAGGAGCGTGAAGAGTATTACATATTTGGCATAACTAATGATAGCCTTCTTTCTGGTTTCTTCATAATTTTTATAGAAGTTTTTTAATACATAAAACTAATTCACTTCCTTGTCTCTGTATTTTTCCATTAATTTTTGTTTTCTAACCAGAAACTAACGTTGGTTGTGGCATTGAACTCATTGAGTTTGCTAAGTTCAAGGTTGAAATTTACTTAAGCACTTCAATTTCTATAGAAAGGAAGTTTTGACTTTGTTTAATTAATGAAAATTTCATATTTCCGTTAAGTTATATTTTTGTTTTGTATTTTTCCTAAGTTGAATCTTAACAAATTTTTTCCCTTAATTTACGCCTCAAAGTTTCACCTACTACTTATAATATATGACTTAATATACACTTACATATTTTGTTCTTGTTGTTGTTACAAACAGTTATTAAGTTAAACACGCACAAAAAACACTTTATTTTTCTATACACAGATATATACACACATTAACATAGAAAAAGTATAATAATTTTTTGGAACATTTTTTTTGTTTCCTTTCTTTCTATTCTATTACCATAAACAAAGAAAACTTGACAAGTAGATACAAATACTCTTACTTATGGTATATCTAAGTTACCTAGTATAATATACTAGATATTTTTTCAAACACAGATACATAGATATTACGAACTAACTCACGCATTAACACTTTGTCAATTTTATTTACGCGCTTTTTTTTTTGTTTCATTTTCTACAAACACTTTTCTCACACATCGTCTTGATGGTTGGTAGCTCTCCTTCATTGACTTTGACTAACTTTCAATCTCTTCTCAACCATTTTGTTTGTTTGTTTCTTTTTTTATTTATTTGCTTGCGTGCGATAGTCGTCGATTGCTTTTTGTCTTCCTTTCTTTCATTCATTCATTTATGTATGTGTGTATTTTATTTCTATTCAGTTTCATTTGTATTATATTCTATTGTAGATTGATATATTCTTTTGAGAGTGGCGGCCTTGACTTAAAGTAACCTCAAATAATATTAAGTGATATAAATAATGAATGGACAGATGATGATAGTAGCAACAAAACCACGAAATAAAAGAAATTCTATTTTCTAAATAAGATTCACAAAAAAAAAACCGAGATTTGTTTTTGTTATTTTTGCTGTTGGCTTATTTAGTTTAGTTTTGTTGTTTGTGGCAATTGAATTACTTTTATTAATAATTGATTATGGTTTTTATTTTTTCTATGTGGTATACTCATAGATAAATACATTAATATTAGTAGATTAACCTAAATTATAAATGGAAATGCATTAAGGAAATTTGTGTGTTTGTAATGAAAAAAAAAATAAAATAAAAATAAACGAAGGATTCTTTTCAAGGCTCAAAGGTTCAACACAGTTTACCCTTTCAGAATAAGAATTTCGGTCGTTTATGTTTTTCATAATCAGCTCATCCACCGCGAACAAGACTGAGTACCAACCACAAGTCACTTCAATACTGAACTACTGGGTTCAGTGGACAGGACATGAAATACAAATTTAGTCACTACTTTGTAGCTACTAACCTATCATCAATAGTCACATTTACTAATCATGCACCATAAAGTTAAAATTAGGACGTAAACATAAATTCATATTACCAAAAAATTAAGCGTTAGAGATAAAGATAATATCTAAATAGAATGCTAAGTGTTCAGATGAGTTAAAAGATTTGATTTTAGCTTATAGAAAGAAATACAGTTAAATACCAGGTCGTAACACAAGTTGTAAGATTGACATACATTTGCAATTTCTCTATAAGAAAGATTGAGATCCCTACGTAGAGATTCTTTCTTTTTCGTCCGTCGTAAGGACACTTTATCGACCCATTATTAATAAAAATAGAATTTAAATACCAGGAACTAATATCAAAATATTTTTGCAAAACCAATCACTTCAAAAATCTGCAACAAACAAGCACAATTGTCAATGTTCTTATTCAAGTGAGCCGAAAAAATACACAAATTTCGTGGAAATTGAAAAGAAACCACAAATAAAATTTAACGGTAATCGCTATTGTCTTATCTTTATTTCTAAAAATAACATAATGAACGCTACTTTAAGGATAAAAATATAAAGGGTCGGTACAACTAAAGGAGTTAATTTGCAAGAACATAAACAACATGAAACTAGTCAAGTTATTATTCAAGTGAGCTGCAGTGTATAACACGAAATGGGTCATGCTGAAGATAAGTGGTCTAACAGGAGCCTAAAAACAAAAGGGAAAAATTCCTTATAACCCGAGTAGGAACATTAAAATGTATACTACCCAGCAAAGATGGGGAAAAGATACTGCCACAAATAAGATTGAACAAGAACGTGACTTTAAAAGCCATTGTACAACTCGATGGATGAACTTAAGGCTTCTTTCAGTTTCCTTTCTCTTTTCTAATCAAGAACTTGAAACTTAAAGACTGGAAGTAAATATTTAAACAGCATATTACATTTTTTATTTAAATATTCATCAAGAGACATCCAAAGTATTAGATCACTACAGAGCGGTGGTGTAAAAATATGAGTCCAGCTCGTAGGACCAAGTGAAAATATGGATCTGACTCGAAGGACCATGGAATGTGATTTATAATTGGAACGGTGGAATGTTTTAATGAGATAGAATGGATTGTCATGTACTTATATGAGTAAATTCGAGTAGAATTTGAGTGTTATAAGTTTAGGACACAGGAGAGAACAATTCGATTGTGACTTGTCACAAGGACTGGTCATCAATAATGAAATTAAATTGAATAGTAGTCACCTTTTTAATGTGACCACGAAAACACTGCCTCCCGGCAGAACTTTCGCCTGCTACATAACAAACATTAACCGTCGATGCTAGCGGCGAATGTCCGCTATCTAGAGGGATACACAATGAGTCGGTGGACGGGGTCTGAACAGATAATATGAGCTTTAAACTTGCTGACGTTTACTAATCAAAAATTCATCATCATCTTAAATCAAAGAATCATTACACAACAATTAAAAATTTGTGAGGCTGAAGTACGAAACGAATCTTTTTACAAATTAGCAAAAGCTACTCAAAACAAAAAGAACTCACCCTTCTCCTGATTATTTAAATGTTATAAGATCTTATTCAGACTGTTGATAGTTCAAGTACTTACTATCATATTTTGGAAGCTTTGAGCTTATTGAAAATTAGGGACATTCTTATCAAGCATTAAAAATCGTTTTCTGGAAAATTTGTTTAGAATTTGATATCATTTTTGTTGTTTGTTTGCAGAGTGTGATGTAATTTAATTTCAAAGATTGTTTCTAGGTCAATGAGATAACGATGAATTGTAATTGTTTTGCCGGGTTGTTAAATAATTTTTGGCAACTTCAGTAACTTATAATGTTAACAGTCAACATAATGACAGTCTAAAGCGCCTTCAAGGCCACTTGGTTATTGAAAAATATTAAGAAACAATATTTGCTGCCTTCTAAGAAGAAAATATTATTTCTTCATTTCCACAACTTTATTATTTTACTAGTATCACACACATGTCACATGTTCGTTCTTTTGTTATCCTTTTCTTTTTTTGAACAATAAATTTTTCAGCATCATTGAATTTTCATGGGTCAATAGAAAAAATAACAATATCTAAGCGGATTAATTATGATAAATTAACAAAGAAATATAAAAAATACGCGTATAAATAAAATCGACAAAAAAAATAGTAGAATGTTAAAAAATTTGCAAGTTTTTGCCTTTTTTTTTGGTGCTGTTGCTCAATAAAATGTAAATTTATCCTGCCCCAATCGATGGTGTGTTGGGGCACGTGGCACACGCACTTCTATTATCCTAAATACATATACACACACAATCTATACATACATACATATATAATTTTCTTCTTATTTTCTTTTATATATACCTTCTTGATGGTGGTAAAGATACTTAAAGAAAAAGTAAAAGAGCAGAGAAGAGAAGAGAAAAGAAAATTGTATCAAGCAAAAAAAAAAAAGAGAAGAAAAAATATTCATGGTCAATGTGTCAACCCACAACGAAGTGTTGAGCCCTAACAGAAGGAGACTTACACTCACAGAAACTCAAGCACACACACACACACGCATATAAGTTAACATTTGTAAGTGTTTTGTTGCTTCTTGACGTTTGTGTATCTAAATATAGACAGAACAACCTACCTACCCTAAGCTTTTTTGTAGTAAGGACCTACCATATTTCCTGTTTTCCTTCTTCTTGCATTTGCTCTTCTACTTTTTGGTATATGCTGTTGCTACCCTAACCCAACTTTTCTTCTTCTTCTTCATTAAGCTAAAACAACAAAAACAACCACAATAAAGGAAAGAAAATTTCACTCTGTCTATCTCTCTCGCTCTTAAGCTTTCCCACATTTCTTGTGACTACGCACTTTTTTTGGTATCTCCCACAACAAACCAAACAAAATAATGACACGCATTTCTAGTAGCCCTTGTGTTTTGGGGGTTGGTTTTTCCTGGTTTCCGCGTTCCCTGTCATTCGTTCCTTTCTTCCTTCGTTAGTTGTTGGTTTACATTTTGCGCCTTTTTCATTTTGATTTTTGTTTGATATTTTATTTTTAACATTTTTAATGGCGTTTGATTTTTCAAAGCTCATCATTTCTACTGCCATATAAAGTGTGTAGTACGTAGTCTGTAAGTATATCATTGTGTATTTGAGTGTGTGGGTATGCTTGATTTACTAATTTCATTATAAACATGCAAATTGATACATGATTCAAGTGAGTAAGTGAGTGAGTGAATGAATGGTGATTTCTATATAAATACATTTTGAATATGCAATTGTGTGTGTTGGTTTTCAATTCAAATAAAATGATAATAGAGAAAGATAATATTGATACAATTTTACTGTGATAATTATTAGATTATTAAATGATGATAGATGATTCAAAAGGATTGGGTTGCATGGCATTCAGTGTTATAAGATATTCTTCCTTAAATTATAATAATACCTTATAACAAGATTCAAATAAATTACAAATATCATCGATACAAAGGGTTCGGTTTAATTAAATTCTGTCTTCCCGTAAACATCTCTTAGACGCTTAGCCATTTAGCGATATTTTGAAATGAAATAAGGTCTTATCTACTATAAATATTATAAAACATAGTACCCATGCTGCCTGTCTAAACGCGATTAACTCAAAAACTACCGAACGGAATTTCATATGGTTTTAACCAAAGAATGGAGTCATTCATTAGGAAAGTTGTAGGCCATTAATTCATTAAAGATTTGTGTGAATTGCCTGAATTATGACAATGATTGATGAAGATGTTGGATAAAATCATCCCGATTGGAAGCTATACAGACGTGAGTAGCACATACCAATACATTCATATGAAAACAATGTCTTACTCATTTTAGATCAAATGATGTATAACACCCGGTTTACATTAAGCAATTCTGCGGCAGAGCTCTCTCTCTCTCTCGCGCAATTTTTGTTTGTTGGCAATGGCGGTTCTATGAGTTTTGCAGAACGAAAAACGTTTATTCATTGGTATAATATTAGTCTTCATTTACAGTTCTTTGGACTTGTCTATGAGATCATTAATGAATAGTATATTCTGCTATTCCATGGTTGTTAAATAGATGTCTAGATTATATCAATCCACGACTGCCCAGTTCAATGTTGTAAGACTTGGCACAATATTTTAACTATTTCTTCAGTTGAAGTTTCGGGATCTTTATGAACGTCAAAGTATTTTTCAGCCTTCACAAAAATCACTGTTTGCTACAAATATACTGCCCTTCGTATATATTTGATGAATCAAGATTGTCGGAATGTGGCGGGCTTCAGCCCCCATAGCTCCCCCTGGACACGCTACTGGTCGCTGGGTTGCCGTATTTTTCATTCACGTAATTCGTTGTTTGTTTATATTCGGCTTATTTGAGTTTTGAAGAGTGATGGTGAAGTGAGGGAACTGCTGGGAAATGCCTAAGACTATGCATTATATATAGACTGGACAAATCGCTCACCCATGCTTAGCCGGGGCGTGTTGCCAGTAAAGTTATATTTTGATACCACAAGGAGCTACACTTATCCTCTTAGAAAGCTTGAGAGACCTTGAGATCTGAATAGCCTTCTGCCATGAATTTATTACAATATAATAAGTTCCATAGATTTGTCGTCTTTTACAACTTGACTGCTTCTACAATAATCAGTGATCTGTTAGAACTTCTATACAGTTTATTATTTCGCTCCTATTCAACTTCAATAGTACGTGAGTTGAAGCAATATTCTACTATTCTGGTTATGTAAGTGTACTGGTTCTACAGTATGAATTTCTTAAATCAACTTCTACCATGCGTCTTTAGGAGGCTACACAGATAACCTGCTGACTTCATTGGGGGAACAGTTTACATGTTGCTAATGACATTGCTAAAGTTTTTTTTATCTTTATATGGATGCTTTATATCTTATTTTTCTTATGAATATTTTATAATATTGTAGTTACATGTTTCAACATTTATAAATATAAATAAATAATTTGAAATAATTCCTCATTACATAATTCATAATATCTTCAAATGCCATACAATCATTTATACTGTAAATATGTCAGTTTATGTAACATATTTCTTATGACCTTTTTGAATCTTTTAGTATTTGTAAATTATTTATACCATATTATATTATATTACTGTATATTTACGCTTTGTTGTCAAACCACAAATACGCATTAACTAAAATGACCTTTGACCGTCCTCCTGTTGTCCTGTCAACAAACATAACAAGAACTGAACAGAACAAGAACAACAACACAAGCCTTAACTGAACTGCAAATAAACACGCAAAAAAAATACACTTTATTAAGAAAATTCATATAACTGTTACATGAAAAAAGTACATTTCCCTTTTACTAGTTGGTTTTGTTATTGTGTTTATTAGATGAATTAGATTTTGTATTCAGAGAAAGTTTGCCATCCAACAAACTTGAATATTGTCCAAATAAAAAAACCTTTATTTTTTTGTTTTGTTTATTTGCCGCATTATAAAAGTTACCTACTACTTCAATGATGATGATGATGACTAGATTTTCTTAATAAACCTCTTACTTACCGAAACAACAAGCCTAAAACTTGCACCTACATGCCTCTCTGATCCCTTTGCATACTTCAGTTCCTTTATATTTGACACGCGCAACATCTGATTAAACATATATACATACATACATACAAATATATTCATATACAGCAGGCATACATTGATACAGATACAAATGTATCTACTACATTTAAATTGAATTTTGTCTATGTACTACAATAAAAGTAAGAATAACATTTGCTTATTTTACTAACATACATATACAGATACATAAATACAAATACAGATGTATGTATATACATATGTATGTATATACAGAGTATCTACACAAAACAGTAAGTAGGTGAACGACCGTCGATAATATGCGACCTTCAAAAATAATCTGGGCCAAGTGGAATATTGTTGCCTGTGTTGTCGTCGTCGTTGTCGTTGTTTTTATGCTTTTTTTTTTGTATTGTTATTGCTGTTGTTGCTGTTGCTGTTTTGTATTTTCCTTTCGTCATATAAAACACATAGATACATTTATTTCAGTGGTGTTCTCTCTCACTATCTTTCTCTCTATATATACACACACACTCTTGAGCTGTGAGCTTACGTATGTATGTTTGTGTGTGTGTATCTGATAGCATATTGATGCCTTTAACGCTTTGTAGCTTCGTTACCTCAGTAAAAGCTCAGACCACAAAGTTACTCGTGCTCTTACTTTTTGCTCCTCGCTCTCTATCGGATTCTTTTTATGCGAGCTTCTCAGTAGTTTTGTGCTTGGTTAGCTTATTTTTTTTTTTTTTTTTTGTGTTGCTCCTTTTTAATATTTTTGTTTATTTCTTTTATTTAATTGTTTATTTTCTTAATAATTTTATTTATTTATTTTTTCAAATTTTTTTGTATGAAGAATTTAATTGAAAATGATCTAAAGACTTTTTTGGGTTTCATTTTTGCAAGCTATGATTTTTTTTTTTAAGAAGAAGAAAAAGTCTTCTCACTTATGTCTTCAATTTATAGTTTTATTTCTCTATAAAGATCTGGATATGTTCTTTTAATATCTTCTAATGGATCTTTTCTCTTTTGACTTGGATTTAGTTTTACATATGTTTCTATAACAAGTCATCTAATATTTTTTTTTTTTTTGTAAATAAATTGTTTGTTT
Source organism: Amiota communis (assembly GCA_037043315.1). Taxonomy (NCBI): domain Eukaryota; kingdom Metazoa; phylum Arthropoda; class Insecta; order Diptera; family Drosophilidae; genus Amiota; species Amiota communis. The sequence continues at coordinate 1,317,946 of JBAMAV010001133.1, forward strand.
ATTATGTAAGTATATCTTCTCCTTCTATTATATTTATAAATAAGACTAACAATAAGGTGTGATCTTTTTCAATCTAACACTTATTTGTCCTTCCTGTAAGGTAGGGGAAGAGGATCACTTAACACTACGGGCCTCTAAATTGCTTATTTATGGCTAGTCGATCATTGCTAAGCAGTCGAGATGAGTTTCTTGTACGAATAAGAGCTCTGGAAAGTGTATTAATGAGTCAAGCGAATTTATTCATATGTAAATTCAAGTTTTATTTCAAGTTTTTATATCTTTTGATATATTTATTTAACAGCCCTATGTGTTTTCACAATCGATACGATTTTCCAACTCAAACTAAACTATCTTAAATTAACATAACAAGCCATTGTCTCCGATGTTACAACCGCTATTTAAGATGCTAGGTGTCATCTTTCTATTGGCTATTCAGACAACGGGAGGGGAAATAAACATATCTACGTGAGTGAGAACATACAACGGACAATATTTCTAGGAATGGGGATGCATTGATTATTAATTGTAAACTTGTAGAGTTTCTTCTTCTTTCCTAATATACCACGAAGCGCCTGTGATTGTTCTAAGGAACTTGTTATTCGCGCTTGCGCTGTACCCTACAATTCGAAACCATACGTCCAAATTGGCTCAACAATACAGTTATAGAGAGTTATACCTTGTACTTAAAGTTCAGATGAGATTAAGAGTTAATTAGTCAGTGGAGACTTTGTCCTCTTAGTTTTATGTTTGTCTTTTTTGATTCATTGTGCTTCCGCCAGTTAAGACGTTTATCGATATATAGAACTTTGGAGATTATAATTCTAAAATTTTAAATTTCATTTGGTTGCATATTTTTGGGATTTTTTCTAAGAATCTGAACAGAAATTACTCTTCTTGTTCAGTGTAACCCTCAACTACTTTTGGTTTCGTTTACTACAAGTTGTTACTGAGTTTGGTTAACAAAGATATCTCTTTCGTACTCAGTTACGGTTGATACTGTTTTATTTAATGAAATTCTTCTCTATTTATACTTAGTAACAGACTAATTGTTCATGTAGGTTTAGGACGCTTCCTAGACTCTTTGTTTTAGTATCTTATATTCTATTAAGTATTATTATTATAGCAGTCGTGGTCGTCATCATTGTCCTTATTCAGTGAGCGCAATGTCGCCCGGACACCAGCGCCATCGTGGCAGAAACCATGTTCATTCCTGAACAGAAATTTTCTGTTGTATTTAAATGCAGTAACATTTCTTCACATTCAAGTTTTCTATATCTTAATAAGTTCATCTGGACAAAATGTTCTATTGAAATTGGATTTTTGTAAATAATTTTCTTTGCAAGTAAAAAAGTACAAGTTCTCCTATTAGGTATATAAACACCCACTTTTGATAAATCAGTCTATAGATCACCAACTGAGATCAACTGAGCGAAGAAAGAGTGGAGCTACTTAAGGTATGATTCATTGCCCAGGTAATCTCTAGTTTTTTATTCCTCTCTCTTACTCCTACTTAACAAATTTGATGATCATGGATTGCGACCGTAGTTTTTATTAACTCGAAATGATTCCATAGACAGTATTGTATACAAAACTCATTAATAAATAGAAATGATTATTACAGAACTTACATATACATATACACATATATGATTACAAAATTCATAGATAAATATGGCAATGAAGATGATGGAATAATGATGATGTTGAATGCACGTAAGTTTATTATAATATTTGTATAGTCTAATTCGCATAATTCTCATTAATGTGGTAACCTTGCTGATATGTTATCTACCTAGGCAAATAAAATGGCAATATTGCTGCGTCATTCATTTACCCAGTTACTCACATATACATACACTCAATCAATTGTTTGCTATTAATGCAACCTAGAAAATCACATTCGGATTAAAGCTTTTTAGTGTTCATGCTTGAGACATTCATTGCAAAATGCACTAATGATAAACGTCACAGAAATCTGTTGAGCTATGCTATGCTGTGTTGTGCTATGCTATGCATAGATACAAGTTTAAATTTGCTATAGCAACAATAACAAAAACTATTGTATTAGCAACAAATCAAATTGTATTTGCTGTGTGTTTGCTGCTCGTTGTTCGTTTTCGATGTCATTGCACTCTTTTCAGGACAATGACATTTGTATCAAATGCAATGATGACGAATAAAAATACAATTTGCTCAACTCAACTTAACTCAACTAAAGAAAAACAAAAGCTTGTTCATTTTGCTTCACTATTATTTATTACTCTCTCAACTATTTTGCGTTTTTTATTCTCGATGTCACTCTCTCTTTATGAAAGATTTTTCAATTAAAAATTATTTTTTATTTTTTTTTTATTTTATAACGAAGCTTTCGTTATATTTGCATTTGTAAATTATGCCGCCGTCTGATTTTAACTTGAAGTGTATCTATATATATTATATACAAGTTTGTGTAGCATGTGTTTCTGTGTGTGAGCTTGTGTGTATCTGAATATATTACGCTTGGTTTGCAGTGTAGTGTAGTGCAGTTCATGTCCTTGTTTATATGTCGTAGAGTTGAATAGACGCTTGAAGGTTGAAATGACGCAAAATGCGCGTTCGTTTTGTTGCTTTTCATTGCAGTTTGTCTTGTAGTTTTTCACCGTGATTCTTTACATTTTTTTTGGAATAACAATGAAGGGGTCTGAATATCTAGAACGAAAGTAAATTGTATAATATTTGAATGGATTAAGAGTGATTTTACAAAAGGATCTTGTTTAAATTAGAATTAAATTCTATCAAACAAAAACATGACCAAATTTATTGTGAGAATATTTAAAAGACACTTGAAGATTTGTTTAGCGTATCATATTCTATTATTATGAAGTTAATTGTTATCCTTGAATCTTGGATATTGTTCATAATTAAATTAAATGCGTATCACTTAAGTTAGATGGGCCTAAGCACATGACCAAATTTTGCACTTGCACCCTAAGGATAGTTTAGAATTACTCAGAGAATATGTATTGTAAAAATCATAATCCTTTTTTTTCATAATTTCTAGTGATCTGCGTTACAAACTGTTGAAGGTTGATGGTCGTTTTGTGATACAAAATTATTTAATTATCCTTAGTGGGAGGTCATGAGGGTGTAGTCTTTTTAACCACCGCCTTATAATTGAGCTCCTCAACAGGGCAGAAGCCAATGGGTTAGGGTGCGTCTGGAACTGGGTAAGGTGACGACCGCTATAAAGCTGTATTGTCTTTAAAACTGTTGGGATATGGGGCGATCAAGAAGTCCTTAGAAAAATATAAAAAAAACCTTTTTTTTTTAAATTTTTCAATAGAATCTCCTTCTCCAATTTTATTCCTAATTTATTAACCCGTCAAAAAAGTAGGATTTCCGAAGTTCCTTAAAATTTATATTGGTACTACTGATGACCTCCTCGTTTGACGTGAAACGTCGTCCAACGAGCCCTTTTTTTTAATTTGGAAACAATAAGAAGTCACCGGCGACCATATTTGGTGACTAAATCTGGTGAATACGGTGGATGTTGTATCAATTCAAATTGTAATTCCATAATTTTGGCCATCGAAACTGCGCAGGTGTGCAGTTGCGTTTATTCTCTGCTGAGACCAAACGCGGTACCCATATTGCTGACAGTATTTAAAACCCAATTTTTCGATCAAAATTGAAACCACTGAACCATTCGATATGCCTGCGGTGTTTAAGTGTTTAATCACCGAGCGAAACTCACTTTTTCTATTTTTACAATACACAAAAGTTTGTTGCTTCAATTCACAACAACAGCGACATGTGATTGATAATACTGGGACTTCAACAGCTGATTACTGATGGACAAAAGTTACAAAAAAAATACTAGAAAAAAATACTCTCGGATTTTCTAAGGACTTATTGTTCGACCCACGTATGTTTAGATCTTTGTGCAGCGTGGTGATTCTGACAAACCACGGAGCATCCGTGAAGAATCTCAGTGCCTTACTCTGGCATGCATGCAGTCAGGAGATGTTGGAGATGTCCCAGATTGGAATTGCATATTTGTAGGTAAATGAGGGTTTTATTGGCTTTAGACAGTTTTTTGAGGGTCATAGGAACCAGTTCAGTTTTTCAGTTTTTGGTAGCACCGCCCTGTAATAATTTTAATGTGTGCACACCATGTGTGGCGTTCGTCCAGGATCATACCTTAATAATGGATTTTCTCCGTTTGTGGATTGATGTTTATAACCAGACAAATAGGTTTTCTTATGGTGAAGGTGCAGTTATCATATCATAATCAAAGTAATTTTAGTAAACAAGGATCTTGGAATGTAAAACTGATAACATAATTCAGCACTTTGATACTTGAAGCTTTTTGAAACCTTTGACAAAATCATAATTAATTTCTATCATTATTTAATGTTCCTAAAATCCCTTGAATCTCATTAAAATGAGTGACCAACGGGCAAAGTTATCATAATCTATCACTGTTTTTTTCTAATTGAGAAAAAACTAAAAAAAATCTTTAACATATCATAAAATTCTTCCTTCTTTTGTACCCTTTCTTATTTCCTTCCAATTGATCTTTTGTTTTTTGTACATTTTTTTCTGTCCTTTTATCAAAACTTGATTTCTGTCTACAAATCAAAATCAAGAAAATAAATATATTGTATTAGTTGATCAAAACTAAAAGGAAACAAATATAAAGACACATACTTATATATCTACTTATCTGTGTAGATATAAAGTATTATAACATATGAAGTTTGAGATGGAAGAGCACCCAGTAACAAACAAAAATGTCTTTACCTTGTTATTGTTCTTTTTCATCTTAGCTTCACATCAGTTAAATGAACTGTAAAAATGCCAATGACAAAAAGAAATCATTCAAGGACACGGCGCTAAGCCAACCAAACCAAAATGACAAACACAAGTCAAATTTTTTTGGGCTCAGATGGTAAAAGAAAGATTTGCCAAAGATAAGAACACATTTGAGAATAGTTTTTGAAGGAACACAAACAAAAAAGTATAGATATTTATGAGTGAATCTGTGAATTATGAATTTATTGTACAACAGACTGTAATAAAATTCTACTCATGATGTTAGTCAAAGGCAGGCCTCTATTTCATAACCAATTATATATTTTTTCTAAAACTAAGTTGCCTTTGTTTGGGTTACCAGTAAGGAAGGTACCACGGTATGTTTCTGCATATCCTTGTGCTACATAACGCTATAGTTGCGGTTAATTCCAAAGGAGAACAAGAACAAGAGGGAAACCATAGCTAAGTGTAAATGAATTTAACCAATTTCCCTTTCGTTATGTTTCGCTCTCTCCATGTGCTTTATACTAGTGAACATAGTCGTCATCATATTGTTGCAAGTTGAGCAAGCAAACGAGCTTACAACCAACCAACTAACTAACGAATACAACTAAATTCAATCGAGTGAAACGACGACGACATTGGGCTTGTGGAAAATGTCAGTGAACGCTTGTGAACTTTTGCACGTGGCAATGTTGGAAATAGTGGGAGATACAGCCCACAATTGCCACTCCTTTGCCCACACACTTAACTATGATCGCCCTCAATTGCAAGCACAGCACGACTATGAATGCATACAGTGTTTGAGTTTGTGTATAAGAGTGTGTTGCATAAACCAAAGTCATCGCGCTGTTGCCAGGGTTCAGACGTTTGTAGGTATGTATAAATGGTAGCTGTGGTAGTAGTCGGCAATGATGTTGACGATGACTGTGTCGTTGAACGAGTTCAGGGTCATACAGTGTTGAGTGTGCTGTACATGCTTGCAACCAAGTTGCATGGCTTTGTTGGCGGAATCAGTTGCAGCTCTTTGTTTTGCCTGGTTTTTTTTTCTTTTTGCTTGCGGCACTTGTTAGCCGCTCACTTAGTGGCAATAAGTGCATTGCTTTGGCGCTGCTGGATGACTGGTTGTCGTTCGCGTTCACAACTCGTTCACAATTGTTATGGTGTGGTGGCACAAAAGTAGGCGTTCCACATTGGTGTTGCTCCATTAATTTATGTGTTGGTAGACACCAACAAAGTGAGCAGCAAAGGTCTTTTGTGTCTTGTAAGTGGAGCAAATGGTAGAAAATTTGATTTTGATATCATTTTTATTTCACGTTCTTGACACAAAGGTACTGCCTTGGTTGGTTAATGGTTATTAAAGTAGCACTTTGTAGCCTGTGATTTTTTTGTATATTTACAAATGAATTGATTTTCAATGAAGGGGCAAAATAATTAGTTCAGTATTGTCTTATATATAGATAGATTAATTGAAAGTTTTATAAGTAGAATCAGCAGAAATAGTAACAAATTTAATTAGGGTTTTATTTTATTTCATTAGTTCTTTGCAATAAAATTGGAAAATTCGTTATAATCTATTAAAGTGTAACAAAATTTATCTCCATTAGATTTTTTGAGTAACGACTATTTTTTTTAAATACCATCTATAAAAAAGCTCAATAGAAGCTTCTTGAAAAGCTTTTTTCATATATCAAGCAGTTCGCTTGGAAATTAAACTTGTTCAAAGCAGTTCTTATACTGCTTACTGTGGTGTGCTTATCGATAAATTGTGAAATATTTGTATATGCCCATGTCTGATAAGAAATAGTTGAGTTCCAGTGATACATTTAAAGTTTATGGCATGCAACTCTCCAGACTAGTTTTAATAAAGGTGTGTGTTTTTTTTTTTTTTTTTGGGAAGGAAATCATCAAAAGTCTGAAGTCTGGGACTTTAACCATGCTAAACCTTCCGCCCCCTGTCATATTGTCCCCCTGGAACTGTCGTTAGATTTTACGTCAGGAGAAATGGAGGAGCATTGTTGTTCAAAAAGCAATCAGTCCCAATTCAGTGGGTCACCTAAAGCGTTGTTATGTTATTGTATTGTACATAAGTCTAGCTATGCGTCAGCATTCGACGATCCCCTATTCGGCAATACAGCCAAACGATCAGCTTGCTACCATTCAGCTGTACTCCTGCGCTCAGCCACTCTGAGGGTACACATTATTGCGGCTGCGGCTGTCTTCACAGTTTCCCTATTTACTGGTGATTCACACATGTGCGGAACAAGGTTTTCTCCAGTGATTTGGTCACCAAAGCATTCCTCTATCTGAGACCTCTCATCAATTTAATAAAGGTGTACACCTAATATAACTAGTATTTGACGGAGTTAGAACAACAAGAAACTACAAATAATATGAATATTTTATAGATTTCATTAGTTAATCTTATTGTTTATATGTCAAATATATCAAAAATTGCAATGCATATCAAATAAGAACTTCAAATCACCATATTAAAACTGAAACTATTGTTATGCATTTTGAATCAATAACATGTAATTTTGCCAAAAGTTAATGGACTGTCTGTCCTGCTCTAAATGCACTAAATATCAAAATTGAAATGAAAACCCCTTTCACAATATATTTTAAAATGACAGAGTTTGGCATTGTAAGCACCAAAGAGGGTAATAAACAAAACGGCCTTTTTCTTTTTTATAATAAAATCGTAAACGAGCCGTTTCTGCTTGTCTGTGATATTATGCAGGCTAATTTCAGAAACGGCTTAACCAATTTGAATACGGTTTTCACTTATGTATTGTAGCAAGCTTTGAGTAACATTTACTCTTTGTACCAGTCCAATCAGTTCACAAATTATTCAATAATATAAGGATAAGGAAAATATGTTTTTCATTCTTAAGATTTGCAAAACCATGCACAAAGATTTTACTTCATATTTCTTTGCTTTGCTTTGCTGCTTCTTCAATTTTGTGCTTTGTTGTTATTGTAGTATTATTCCTCTCATTTATTGAAAACTGAGTACGCACATGAGTATTGCGCTCTTCGTTGTTTTCTCTTTCTGTAAATGTTTGTAGTCACCAAAACATACCATTAAAGGTGATCTACAGAGAAGGTAGGACAACATCTACGCAGGTCAACTAGATAAGTAATAAATTGTAATTCCGAAAATCTGTAAATAATTATTTGTCAATCAATTCTACATATATGGTAATAATAATGAGATATAGACAGGTGAAAGAAAGAAAGATGACTTTCCAAACAATTTTTAAGTAGGAAAATCGTGTTGGCATGCGACCGACTCGCTTGGTTATTATTGTTTAGGCAAAAATGGTCTAAACACCTTTAAATATTTTAACTTGTTTTGATAAAGTAGAAACACATTTTAGATAATAAATGTAATGATAAAACTCTTCCTATGAATCTTGCATTAAAATTAAATTCAATTATAATTATCTAATAATTATTATAATAATCTGTTTGTCTGCCTATTGACTTTAAAAAAAAATTAATATTCATTCAGAGAATTTGATTTAATCTTGTATATACTAAAAGTTTCAATTTATGGTTAATTTTTAATTTAATTCTTCACAATTCATGAATTTGTTCATATATCTCACATTTTATACCACTGTGCATTATTGTCGATAAAACAGTTCGCTTGAAACAAGACATGCAACGGCATAAGTTCTTTTTTCTGCCTTTCACATTCGTTTCGCGTGCTCGAAACAAGTGACAAGCGGTGGTCAGCGCTAATCTAAAAATTGTTGAAAGATTTTCGGTATTTTTACGAAATAATTTTAAATTCTTTCAAAATTCTAAAAGTGTTTCTACTTTTACCAAAAAAATAAATAAAAATATTGTAAATGAAAATTTGCAAATAAAAATTGTAAAAATTAAAGACAAACCTAAAAGAAATATTTACTATTACTTGTAACATAGTGTCATAAATAAAGACTTTTTTAAGCACTCAACCTAATAAATTGGTGGCGCCTATTAATCTTCTACTTCTTATAACAAAAATAATAAAATCATAAAAAAAGGAAATAAAATAATGAAAATCCTAATTGTTATTGCATTTATTAATAGTAGATGAAAATGCATAAAGACTTGTCCAAGAATAAAACACGTAAAAAATTGTTGCCAATTAAAAACTATAGAAAAGCGCAAATTTTGTGATATTTAATTTTTAATGCAAAACTCAATTTTTGCAAAAATTCTATAAACACAAATTAGAAATAATTAAATAAATACACATAAATTATAAATATAGATAAATTTAAATAAATAAATAAATAAATAGCATAATTAAAAAACAAATAAAAAAGCAATAGAAAAATAGTTAAAGTGTCTTAGTAAAATATTTTATTAAATTAACAAATTCAACAGGTGCCATAAACACAAAAAATAAATAATAAAAAAAAAAACTTTTAAATAAATTTTATTAAAATAAATTAAATTAATAAAAATAGTATATCAAGTGCCGCATTATTCAATTGTGTTAAATAGATACTCCTTACTTATTGTTATAAAAGAAATAGTATAAATTAAAGTAGCTAACCACCGCCATTGCAAAGGCAAGCCAACAAAGCACAAAAGCCAACTAAACAATCAATCAATTAAACAATCAATAATTCAAACCATCATTGAATTCAATAACCGTCATCATTGTACGAATTCCAGTAATCACTATGACTGTTGGTAGTCGAGAGGACCTATTTGCTAATGCCAAGCATATTGATGATACTGAACGTCTAATAGGGCGTGTATTAGCTGGTGAGTTGATCTACGCGTAAGATGTTTGATTGAAAAAGGGTTGCCAAACTATGATTACAACGAGAAAATCCTAGAAATTTGGGGATGTTTATTCAATTGTCAATTATCTAATAAAGCAATCACTCAAATAATGATTCATTCAATCAAATAATGATTCAATCTATTCATTAAGTAATGAATCATTCATTCAATCTATTTATTAATCAGTAAATCATTCATCTCACTTATACATCCTTGAATCAATCATTTAATTCATCATTCATTCAATCTATACATAAAGCATTGAATCATTCATTGAGTCTAGTTATAAATCATTGAATCAATCATTCAAATAATGATTCATTCAATCTTTTCATAAGCCATTGTATCATTCATTCAATCTAGTTATAAATTATTGATTTTTTACATTGATATTGATATTGATGAAGTGTATCCGTTGAATTCTAAAGTTTTAATAAATTTGATTGAAAAAATAAGAAATTTTTACAATAACCAACCAATCATCATATGAATCATTGAACATAATCATCTTTTATATCGTTAGACATCATTTTAAAAAAAAAAAATAATAATAAAATGATTGCAAATATTGATAGAAATGACAAGAAATTACAACAAAAATATTCTATTGAATTACACCCAATATTAATTAGCAGAAAGATACATATTATACATACAAACATATGTAGACAAAGATACTATTGTATAAAACAATAAACACACATGCACCTCCGTACTTATTTGATAACATTTCCTGTTATTTCACTTTATTTCTGTATTTGCCAAAAATTAAACAATTAAATTGTTTTTTCCACAATACTTGTACAAGTATCTTTTATCTTATTATTATTTATTTTGCTATTTTATTAATATTTTGTTTTTCTTATATATATAGTATGTGTACTTTCAACGGTCGTTGAACTCATTAACCTAAATCTATTATATATATATTTGTAGATACTTTAATTGTTGTTAGTTTGTTTGTATTCTAAATATGTGAACGACGATAGCTGCTACTTCTAACATTTGTTATCTCTGCTGACGTGCTTCACTAGAATTGTACAAATTATTTTTTTTTTTTTCTTTTTTATGGGTTTCTTTATTCTTTTATTGTATATTTCTTTGCAAAAAAGAAATAAGTATCTTGGTATTTCCTTTCAATTTTTCAGTGTGTGTGGGTGGGAAAAACAAAACAATGCTGCCGCCACGTGTCATGACAACGTGAAAGAAAATGAAAGAAAGAAAATTACCTGGAACAAATAAGTTTGAAATGTTTAATTAGAAGATTATTTAGAGATTTTCATCCAAGAAATAAATATGTATATTTATATTTTTATTTCAATATAAAATTGTTGTCCTAAGCGTATGCTTAATATTTTCTTGTAATGTTTTCAACATTAATCATACGCCCTGTTGGCATTTTAAAAAATTAAGGTGGTGTGGAAAAGAGATTCTAAATATTCAATTAAAATCAAAAATTTAATACAATAAATAATATTAAAATAAATAAAATAATAATGCACGCATCTTAGTTCCACACTTCATCACTTGCTTCGATCAGTCGGCTCATGAAAAACCGAAGAAAAACCATCCACCGAAGCAACTTGCGCCAATCACTTTGCTCCGTTTCGTTCGTATCTTCATAATTGGTCAAATCGTCACGAGGCTCATTCGCTTCTATTCGCATTTTATTATTTTTACACGAGCCAGAATGTTCGGCATACATCGTTGTTGTCGTCATCATCGTCTCTTGTTTTGCAAATGTGTTCAGTTTTTAGTCGCGTTCTAACTTTTTGCTATTATATTTTGTTGTAAAATGTAGGCCACGGACTTGTGAGTTCGTTGAACTTGTGTGCAAATCAAGAGCGATGCCGCTGCTGTGCACAGTTAAACAGACATAGGCAAGCAGTAATAGACAAAATGTGTTTCTGTTTCTGTTTATTCTGATGAAAATGATTAAAAATGATAATGGAGAGATATGGTGAGGTGGCATTTTGCTCAATATGGATGGCACATATTTTCGTTTTCATTCAAAGAAAGTGAGAAGAGCAAAAGAAAGTGTAAGTTATGAAAAAATTATGAATACATGTAGAAAGGGGTATGGGAAACATTGACTTTTCTAGGTCAGCAATATTGAACACGTGTAATGTTTTGGAAATAAATTTAATGGCAGGATAATATATTGAGTGAGGATTGTGTTTATGGGACTATTAGAATATTTTATTTGAAAAGATTAGATGAAGATAGTTTCCAGGGAAAATACTACTACATAATTTGTATCAACTATGGATTCTTTTTCTAAGTAGAAGATCGAAATAAAACCTCAAGAAGAGTAGTAAAATCTCTTGTGGCTGCATCATTTCACTGGAACCGTAGGACTCTGCCCACTGAAGATTTTACATCATATCAATCAATCAATCTTAACTATTCTTAGATTAACTGCTATTCCATTCATTTGGTGACTCCGACGTGATTTGATGGTTTTCGCTAAAGGTACGCTCCTGCGGCTGTATTCGGTAACGAATAAAGGAAATGCTGTTCTTTAACTTGGTCCTGTTGGAAGATCTACTCTTCCAATGGCGGGAGTAAGTTTGGTTTTAGCGAAATCGTTTCATAGTTTAATGGTAGTGCATATGGTAGAGTGGCGGTCTCGCAGAGTTCGAAACTCGCAAACATAGAATTTCTTCACTTCTTCGCGTTTAATAGTTCAAGAAAAAGCTCTTGGACTCAACATTTGGTAAGAGCAAATCAAGTGTATTGTAAATCTATGTCATAATTACGTCTTTTTAACGATGAAAACGTGTCTTTTGCACTTAAAATCTTAAGAAAATTGAATATTTGTAATTATTTTTTTGTTCCAGTCATACAATCTCTAGGGTTTTGGAGACAACACTTTTTGTTTCATTACTAATCAATCCCTCAATGACAATAACCATTCATTTTTTGTTCATAAGACATGTAGAATCATTTATTTGGACCCGCAAAAGTAACATAGAATTGAGAAGGAACTCATATAAGTCTAGTCTGCACGCTTGTTCATCTGGCTGTCTGAAAGCCTTTTTGATACAGGGTATCCAATATTCGATCCTATTCATAAGTAAACCTCTTAACTTGTTTTAAGATATTCGTATTTTCTTACTCACAAGTTATTTGGGACATTTTTGCGAGTTGACATTTACTTTTTGCAAATGTGGCGCCTTTTGCTGTAGATTTATGAGTATTTTACTTCAAAATAGTTGTTGTTTGTTTTTATTGTATTTTTTATACACATACACTTTCAGTTTTTTTGTTCTTATTGTTGTTATTCTATTGTATTGTAGTTTCTTGTTTCTTTGTGTTTTTTTTTTTACTTAATCGCATTTGTAAATGTTTTTTAGTTTTAGTTAAAATATTCATTATGTCAGTCATTTATCATTTTGTATTTTGTTTTTATTTTATTCTTTTTTCTTTAAATAAATTTTATTTTAAATAAAATAATTTTAAATTTAGATTTGGCATACATTTATCATATTTTAATGGGATATTAAGTGTGAGATTTGTAAACATGTTTAATGTACTTATGAGAACTATGAGTAAGATATGTATTTCAATCGAAAGAATTAAAATTGTGGGTTTAGTCATGAAAGAAATTTGTTAAATTTGTCAATTAGTTTAAGTGTTTTTAAATAGAATATTAATGTGTATTTTCTTAAAGAAATTAATCAAATTGCCACAATTCTTACACTATAATTTATGGTACACTTTTTTATTAGAATTAAATCTTAAGATAAGTATATAACAGCAATGAGACTGCATGTTGCTCCTGATTATAGTGATTTTTGGTCTTTCTTGTGTCTCTAGATGTCAAATGTCTCCGTGTCATTCGTAGAAATACGTTATAACTAGGGATGGGTATCGTTTAATCGGTGTTTTGTAAAAAACAAAAATTCAAAAATTTACACTTATGATAAATCGATTTTTTAAGCAGCATGAGGCCTTTTTAACCGACTTCAAAAAAAGTGGAGCTATCAATTCAACTGTATTTTTTTTTTTTTTTTTATTTATGTACATATGTTACCTCAGAACTTTTTTCCAGATGAACCGATTTTTATGATTCTTTTTTTATTTGAAATCTAGTACTTTTCATGTGGTGCACATGCTTGTTTATATACAATTCGTCCAAATCTTTCGTGTTGTGAATCGTTTTAGTTATTTGTACAACACTGATCACTGTTTGTTAACATTTTGTTCTTATTTGTAAACATTTTATACGAGTATGTGTTAATATACTAACACATGGATGGAGACAGTCTTATTGCAATTGGCTTAGGTTTGGCGCTGGAGAAAAAGCGAAAGAAAAGAAGCCAATGGAGTAGTAAGCTTAGCTTCTTAAAAGGAATTATTTGTCGCATGTAAATTTAACGAAGTAACTTCGCTCATGATCCATTTTTATTCAAATCAGCCACTTGCACTTGTTTAAATTTATCAATATGTCATCAAAATGGTCTAACAAATAAGCTGGGCTATCAGTCCATTTTTCAGTCATCGTTTCTGTTATCGGATTACGAGTGAATACTGGACTGAGACTGAACTAACTGTCTGTTAATAATAATCGATGTCATAATGTTTTGTTGGTCGACACCCATCCCTAGTTATAACATAATGTATCTTTTTTATTCACAAAAGTCTTAAATAAACCATAATGATCATATGAAACCTATCTCATTTCGTTTATTACATATTTATTTCATTTTTAGCTATTAAATGATTATACTACAGAAAGTCCTTAGGATCAATTAATTAATGTTACTCTTTATAACAAGTTTTTCCTTTAAATACTTGTAATTCCCTAATCATTTTTTCTTTCTCTTTATCAATATTAACAGGCTTACTGTTTCCCAAAAAAGTTATCTATCTAATACATTTTAATTTAACATTCAGTGACATTTAACCAAGACTTTCACTCAAATCAAAGTATGTGGCTAAGATAAGATAAAAAATCTCTTAACAGAAGACAAAAACAATGGACATTTCTTTAAGTCTATAAACTTGAAAGGTGGCATACTTAGATGTGTTATCTAACTCAGTAATATTGTTCATTCCATTTCTATGAACTCGTAATATATCCCAAATCTCTTTATGTCACATTCAAAGGCAACCGCCCTGGAAATCAAACTCATGAAAATATTACTTGGGCAACATACTCATACCCTTCTTCTATACAATACTATATTCTGCAAACTCTCGCTCATACACTCACTTCCACTTTCATACTCTTGAATTTGATTTTAGTAGTACTTTTGCTCTTGTTTTTTCAATTTCATTCGTTCATTCTACTACTCATCATCCACATTCTCTCTTTCAGTTTTCAGCTTTCACTTTTTTCCTGCTATTATCTAAACATTCTAATGTTCGCTCGTTACTCTCCCATGGTTGTCGGGTAGCTCTGTGACTGTGACTGTGGCCTTGGAATTGCTTTGAATAACTTCAACGTTCATTGACCTGGCCAAAGTCGCCATACTGTTTATGTTCATACAAATGTTTCGTTGTTCCACCCCACTGTTTTATACATCTCTATCTAATGTTCGTTTGTCGGTTTGTCGGTCGGTTTCATTATCTCAATAGTCGATTTGTTGGGTGATAGTATACTACGACGTCAACAACGGCGACGACGACGACGACGATGAGTGTGACCTAATAAAATTTTGTTATGATAGGCAGCAAAAAATTGTATGGCTGGATGATTGTGGGGGGGTAGAGAACTGCCTGATGCCGCAAAAATTATGTATACACATACATATATGAATATATTGTATTTGATCTGTGTTGAAGTATTTATTGTATTATTATTGTTGTTTTTTTACTTTCTTTTTGCAAAATTAGTTTTGTTAAAAACTTTTAAAAATAGAAAATTAGGATAAAGTGATTAAAATATTGTTATCACAGAGAAAAACATTTAAAATAGAAGAGAAGCCTTTGCAAATAAATGACGATGATAGAAAAATATTGCATATATGTTTTAATTTAATAAGTTTTGTTTATCAAATTAATATTATTAATTTTTCATTTTGAAAATGTTTCAAAAAATTAATATTTTACCTATTAAAATTACGCATACGCAACGTAGTACAAAATAGCTTTCCGTTTGCTTTGTTGAAGCTCTTATGATACAACTGAATGAAGCACACACACTTATTTAGAAGAGTATCTACTAAGTATCCTTGTATGTAGTATGCATTCATGATTCAGTGCGTGTGTGTGTGTTTCATTTTTGTTGGGGTAAATGCATTCATCGACTTGGGCCAATGTACGACCTTCAATATTGTTTTTGCTTTTATTGCAATTTCGAATTCATGCAAAAGTAGTTGAGACAAGCAACAACATCAACACTAACAAGCACATGACAACAAAGCACCAGATACATTAAAAGAACAATTGTAGATATGCAGTGTCTCTCAGAAAGCAAAATACATACATACATATATTAAAATATTTTATTTTTCCTAGTCACAATTTCATTTGTTCATTCTCATTATGAAGCTCATAATTTTTAATATGTAATTTCAATTTAATTATGATTAATTGTATGATACTATTTCTGGCAACCATTTAAAAAAAAAAATACAGTAAAATCTCCATAACTGAACTATCGGAAAGTCAGTTGATATGGGATATTTTTACTACTACTTAATATTATTGTAAACACATTAAAATTTTGAATTTAGTTGACATTCTCTCTTCATGATTGCAAGTAAAGTTTGCTTTGTGCCCCTGAATAAGTGAATTGATTAGATTCTTGTTTCTTAAGAATCTTTGTTTTGTAGATGATTTTTTGTTTTATTTTTGTTGTTGACAATTTTCAATTACAATTTTAATTGAGGGTCACATTCAATAGTTTAGTGTTGTTGTTGTGACATTTAACATAACAATTGCATTTAATGAATTGTATGTAAAAGGCAAATCAGTAAAGTGTGTTAAGGATACTTCATCAGTGTCATCATAAATTAAGTAATCATAAAATTTATTGGTTTTTTGTACATAAAAAGATGAAGAACAGATTCACTATCAATAAAAATGGTCCATAATCATGATTTTTCACGTTGTCAAAATACTCTTTTATGCATTAAACTTTGGAGGCCCAACTATGAGCACAAAAAGGGTCCGACTATGGGGACAAATGGTATTCCAAATACCAAATATGAACCTTGAAGAACTAATATTTTGGCATCTTTTAATGTACTAATCACACAATACATACATACATAACTTACCTTGAAAGTGTCATGGGTTTTTCTTTTTTGACATGACATATTAAAACACTTTGCACAGAGCTTATGTACCACTTTCGCTAACAGAAATCAAATTGACAGTCAAGGTTTACTATTTCAAAGAGTACATAGTTGAATGTCAAATGCATTTTAATAAATTTCGTGTATCAAATCGCACAGATTCAAGTATTGCACCTACCCAACTATGACAACCTAATCCGTACATATGATATACAAATCTTAATTATTACTTAATTTTGGGATCCAGTCGAATAAGATTTTATATAAAACTACATAAAATAACACTACATATTGTATGTATAGAAAATAAACTCTAAGTCTCTGCTTAACTAAGGAAAAAGTATTATATTTTTTAGTATATGAATTTCTTTATCTATTGTATTGATCTTTATAGTTATTATTAACTAATGAATATTTATTTTCTTCATTTTAGGTAAGTCGCACTGTTCGATTAACAATACAAATTATAAGTAAGTTTTCTTATGAATTTATATATTTGTTATTTAATAATAAACATCCAATGAATGTCAACGAAGTTTCTTTACTTATTGAACAATGTAAGAAGAGACCTCCCGAAGGTGAAATGATTCCCAGAATCAACCAATTACTAACTTATCAATCACAGACCATTCCATCCAGACCTTAGTAAGATATAGGCATAAATGTAGCTTCCTAACTAACTATTATAACTACAATATACTTATGTATTTGATTGTCCAGAAGGAAAGTATTTGCACATTCAATACTAATTATTTTCTAGTTTAGCAGTCAATGAGTATATATAAGAAACTTAGTTTAAAGTCAACTGAAAAAGTTTATTAAAAACCAAATCTATATTTCTATATATATAAAATTGAATGTATTTTTGTATGTATGTAAGTCGCTTATGGATTCCGAAACTGCTGAACCGATTGTAATGAAATTTTAAGGGCATCTCTAGCATAGTCTTGAGAATGTTTCAATAGAGTTTGGTACGAATCGGACTTGCTGTTGTTGAGAAATTGGTGGATAATAGTTTACATATAAATCTTAGAGACATATTTTAAAATCAATTAAGTCACCTTTGTAAAAAAAAAAAAAAATATGTAAAATATTCAATAGAAAAATGCCAACAAAAAAAGCATCAATTGCCCGACAAACATCCAAAACTAGGCAAAGAAATGAACGTAGAGCATATTTTTCATATAATGCTTACGGGAAAAATGAGTAACTGCACAAATCGCTCACGAAACTGTGTTCCGAATGGAATATTAAAATATGTTTACTCCCGTGAATTATTAATAAAATACAATGACTACAATCACGCACTAACAAGCACTAAGACGGGAGCGTAGCATGGTACGCCGAGAATGCTAGTAAATAAATATAAAATGCCTTGTAAAGGGCTTATTTCTCTGAGTCCTAGGCAAGATTAAAAAATTAAATACTTTTCTGACATTAATAAAGTTACATATATCAGCCTTTTGGCGATCGCCGAAACGTTTTTCTACTTGGTCTTTCTTAACTCCAATATCAATAAGTTTCATATCTTGTTTAGTATATTTAGAAATCCTATTTTTTTAGGAGGTTATCAATTTTATCGGAATTATTTGTATTTTTAAGTTTGTTCATTCTTTCAAAAGATATGAAAAAGAAACATATAAACTTTTAAATAATAAACAAAATTTTATAAAAAATAAAATTAATTTTCTTAGCAAAAATAAATAAAAACACAAATGCAATTACAATTGCAAAAAAAAAAAAACAAAGAAAAACAATTTACATTCACAATTGAATTTGAAATGAAAATGAAAAAGCACTAAAAGCAAATACAATACTATAAAAAAAGAAGAGTAAAATATAATAAATGGATTCAATAAGATCTCAGCAGTCAGAGTCATAGTCATAGTCATATGTTTCTTAGTAGTTGTTGAGTGTCTAACTAAACACAGCATACACAAATACACACTCTCAGATACATTTAGTTTAATATTTTTTTGTGTGTTGTGCATTTGCGAGTTGAATGTACGCACAGCATTGTAAAGCAATAACCTCGAACTAAATTTACACATAAACATGCTTAGATACAACAAACACAAACATGTATGTACAGAATAGATACACAAATACAAACATTAATAACATTGCAAATGCAAATTGCAAAGTATTTGTATTTGCGTGTGTGAATATGTGTGCGTGTGTGTGTTGAACTTGCACTCAATTCACAGCTTGATATAGAAATACAAACACCACACTACTACTGCAAGTACAGACAGTTATTGAAAAGCTCTTTTAAAGCTTTTACTTAGTATTTTGTATCTGTTTCAGTGATTTTATCTCTTTGTATCTATGTAGGTACTACACATTTCTTTATGAACGGAAATGCATTAAACAATTTGACTTACGCATACTTAAGCAAAATTCTATTACTCACAGATTATTACATACTAAGACCATTATTATAGTACTACAACAACAACAAAGTATCTCTGTATATATTTTACTCTCTTGATGACTTTTTGACTCTTTGTTTGACAATATAACAAATGAAGGCGCACGTGCATTTGGTTAACCAAAGTCTAGGCGCTTTTCAAATGAATTTGAACTGAATTTGCTTCATAGTTTTGTTATTGTTTTTTTATACAAATGTGAAACAGTATTTATTATAGACGTTGTTATTGTTGTTGTTATTGCATTGAACTTTATTTAAATAGAAATAATTTAGTAAAGAAGACCGAGTGAAGAAAATGTGATAGAAATATTGACTTTAGTCTAGCCAAATCTTTCGTCAGTAAGTAAGTAGTTTTGATTGACTTGTTCTTACAACATTTTCTGGTAACCAGAAGTTAAGAGGCTTAAACTCATTTATTGAGTTGTTCTCTTAAAGATTTCTAATTCCAAAAAGTTTTAGCCCACATCATGCAAAATTTAGTTCAGCAAAATAAGGTTTAAACTTATAAAGATCTCTGATTACCAGAAACCTCATCCTCATCACCATCATATAAGCAAAGACATAATTTCTTAAATTTAAAAGTATCATGTTTGATGCCATTCAGAAGCTTCTCTTATATATTTAAAAAGTTCTGATGTAGTCAGCGGCAGTGTATCATGGGTTGGCACCAAACAACAAATCAAATACTAAACCTGCTTACATGACTTTATTTTGCTAAAATATTCGATCACATTATCAAAAATATACTTTCCTGCCATTTTCAATGGATAATATGGAAAGATTGCTATGTCGCGTTTGGCTCATTGTGAATCTAAGTAAAATTAAATCAACTTTATTTTTGAGAAACTTCTTTCACAAGAAACCACCTAAACATAAAGAGTTGAAAAAAACCTTATACAATGAAGACTTAGAATAGCCCCATTGTATGATGAATTTCAGAAGCTCCAAGGTAGTCCATTGGACTAACCGTTTCAAAGTGGCGCCTCAGTCGTTAATTCTCCAAAATAATGTCATCTGCAGATAATTCATCATAGATTTTTGTCCGATTTGGAACTATACCACGAAGTTCTTCTTTTGTTGAAGCAGAGTTTTAGGCTGAACAACACCAAATATTATGTGGATGTCATCCATTGCCTTGTAACGATAGTAAAATCTATCAAGATATTCTAACATAGCTCTCTGCAAATATTCTGGCAATGTAAGTCTATTGTCTTGGGCCATTTCTCCTGGCATACGTTTTCGGAATCTCCTCCTTTCTCTCTTTCAATATTGATATCCAAAACCAAGTTGTTGTTGATCATAGATCATCACTCATTCTTTCTTTTGATCTTTAAGTAATATTTAAAGGTAGGGTACCCCAAGTTAGTCTCAGAGGACTCCAGTCAGTATCTGAAAGCAAACTGAAGAATCATCAAAGGTTTACTGTGAAGACGGGTTCATGTTCCGAGAAAAGCAGGGCAGTCACATACGAGATGTTGAATACTTTCTGATTCTTCCTCATCTTCACAGGAAACTCTTGTTCCAATTGCTCAGTGCCTCTTCAGGACTCCCGTCATCATTCGTATCATACTTTTGTTAATGTATAAGAGCTCGGAGATCCGTTTCAATTGGTAGCAAGGCTGGAGTGTCCGAGGAACAATACAGCCTGGCTCATTTGCCCACTGCATGCATGCTAGCTTCTTGGTTTTCGCTACCAAACAACAACAGGGTTTCACCTTATTCTAATTCAATTTCCCAAATTAGTCATTTTCAAGTTATACATAAAAAAATCTTGACGTTTTGTATGAATTCTTATGATTTTTCTCTATTTTGACCTTAAGAAACTTTTTTACACAAATTATTTTGTTTGTAGGTCTTTTATTATGACCTACAACTTGGATCGGACATTAATTCAATATGCTAACAAGAAGAAGTACGTTTATAATATACGAGTAATAAGTAACAACAAAATGAATTTAACATTTCCAATTTCATTGTCGTTTGGGGTACATAATTTTTTATCACTCTTTAGCCTCTCCACTTTACTTATCGTTCATTCCGTTCCTCTTTGCTAGAAGCTTTTTTTACAATTTGAATTTGAAAGCGCCACAATATCACAAAATAGAATCACAAATTTTAGAGGTTACACCGAAGCGGGTCAATTCAGTTCATTCGCCTTCTCGACATCATCGAACACAAATGCAAAAAAATCAGAAAATTCCGCTCTTCATGTTGTCGTTGCTTGTAAATGTACTACATACATATTCTCTCTGTGTTGGTGGCAAATGCAGGCATTAAGTTTTGATTGATGCAAGGAGAGCTGTGGAAGGGAGAAGAGGAAAGGGGGCTTTACATATGTCAACCTTGCAATAATTTTTGTATTGCATTTGGCTCGCTGCTCTCAACAGAAAAATGCATTCAAGTTGTTGTCAAAGTGTTAGGCTGAACCTGTCTGTGTGTGTGCAAAAAAGCTTTTTGTTGGCAAAGCTTACAATATGTTTTTGTGTTGGTGTGTGTATGTGTCAGTGTTTTTGTTGTTGTTGCTTTTGCTATTGCTGCAGTTTTTTGTTGCATTTGCTTGCTTTGCTTGGTTCTCCTCTGTCATTCTGTTGTTGTGTCTCTGCTTGTGTCGCTTATTCAAATTGAAGTCGACAAACGTTCATGAACTCAATTTTTTCTGAGTTTTGTTTCTCCTTCAGAATAAAAATTTGTACTAGGCATGTTTTCTTCTTCGCTGTAGTTTCTGTTTGTTTGTTCTTGCTCTGCTTGTTGTTGTTGTGTTTGTTCGTTCTTTCTTCATTAATAGTTGTTGTTGTTGTTGGTTTAGTTAGTGTATTGTATGACGTCAAGATACTGTAAATTTTTATTAAAATGAAAAAATGGAACTCAAGTTTCTAGAACATTTCGTTTATTTTTTTTTTTTTTTAAATTTTTTTTATTAATATTGTTTATTAAATTCTATCTTATTATGGATGAGTTTTCTTGTGTGAACTTTAGTGATCGCCCAAGGTTCGACATAACACCACAAGAAACATCTTCCAGTACAGCTGTGAAGAGTTTAGGAACTGCCGAAACCAGAAGACGAGAAGAAACTTAATAGAAAAGCAACTACAACACTATGCATACGGAAAGAATTTAGCGGAATTCGAATCACTTTCAACTGAGTTACCATTATAGTTGCGTTCCAACTTTTCATAATTATTTTTATCTTAAAATTGGGAGAAATTATCTCAAGTTCGGCTAATAGTTAATGGTCAGGGCCCCGGTATACGGCACCTTCTAACACGTTAAAAGCTTCACCAATGTCTTCAACATAGGCGTCCTTCTTCAAGATTGATATGTACATTCAATCCAATATTTCTCTTAAGGCTCATTCACACTTGGCTAGTTGGCGTACAGAAAAATAACCAGCGTACAAATGAGCGAATTGGTGAGTGCGCTTTGTAACAATTCCACACAAAACATTCTAGTTGCTCAGCTGTCAAGTCACTTTGAAAATAATGAGAGAGTGTGTGTGTGTGAGAGTACTAAAAGCCAGAGAGTAGCGAGTAAAGTTGGACGGCTGTCAACTTTTCTCGTTGGCTTGTTTACACTCTACTCACAACAAGCCAACATAATTACACTGGGCGAGTTCGCTTGCAATTAGCCAACTCGCTGGCTTTCAGCTCACCAACTAGCCAAGTGTAAATGAACTGTTATGTTTCAAAGCCTTATTTTTATAGATTTTCTAATCTTATCAGTTACATCAACCATGCTTAACTGTTTTTTGTCAACCTTATATGGAATTCTTCGCCTTTTGGACGACTAATGTTCCTTTCTGCATCCAACAAACAAATTAATTTTTTTTTTTTTCATCATTTGCACAGTATGTTCATTAATTAACCGAACTTTTTATTTGAAAATAAAACCAGCATGTTTCAAAGGTATTATTTATTCAATTTAGTATCCATAACAACATGGTGATAGATCAGGCGAATAAGGAGGGTGATCGATGACACAAATCAGTTTTTGCATCAAAAATGCATTTACTTTTTTGGTATTCGTTCAGCTGATGTGAAACAAAAAGTGAATAGATCCTTCTTTAATACAAATCTTCAGTTAAAATTTTGTGGCTTGCCCAGCAAGATATATTCAATTCATCCGCCAGCATTCTTACAGAGAAATTTTTAATCCATAGCGTCTAATTCACTTAATTTTTCCCATAACTCAGCACGATTTGATGATTCTGTTCGTCCATGTCATCATCATCATCATTTATTGCAATGCATTTGTAGGTTTTTTTTTTGTTTTGTTTTCGGGACTCATGTAACAGGGCTCTGTCCTCTGCACTACAGTGCTGTGCTCGACCCATCAAACAATGTTTTATGATGATGAGTTGATTCTTCAATTAAATGAAAACTTAAAATTTTTGCAGCCTTAATTTTTATTAAAACGCATCTACATATTTCACTATCCACCATAACTTCAAGACTCAACATATAAACAATAAATTGAGTTTACCTATGAACAATCACATTGAAGGGATTCTCTATTTTCATTTATAATCATTGTTGCCCGACTAACAACATACTATATACATATTTTGATAATGAAACATTTTTTTGCCTCCTTTTTTTGTCCAATAATGTATTCACATATTTGTTTTATTTTTCCAAAAATTGATATTAGTTTTTTTTTTTTAATTTTATATCTTATGCGAACGAAACATACGCCACCTAGCAACGAATAGAATTGAGTTTCATCATTTCGTTTCACTTGTATTTGAGCTTTTACCTGCAGTTTATAAAAGCTTTCAAGAGATGGCGTCACCGTATGCACTAAAAATATATCTACATTTACAAAACCTATAGAAGAAGAAAGCTCTTCAAATTTATTGATGTTCGAGAAATGTTTCTGGTTCAATGGTGTATTTATTTATTTATTTTTATTACAGTTAATCAATTTTACAAAAATAAAACTTAACTTCAGGGCGCGACCAATTTATGCAAAGGCCTTCGGCTTTATCAATGATGTATTTATATTTTATAGTGTTTGATATTTTATACTATAAAATTTATAGTCTTTGATATTTAACAGGAAAAAGCGCCATCTACATGCGAATAGCAGAAACTCATGAGAATTTTAGTACTTAACAGGCGCTGTAGATAACAGTGACGAGGTTAACAGTATTAAATAACATAACATTTAAATGTTTACAAAAAAATATTAAAATTAGTGGCATAATACAAATTTCTAATAGAATTATTCTTACAAATTGATTATTTGATCACTTTCTCTTCCAATTTTTGGGCAAATCAACCAACATCAATTCAATGATCTTAAAGTTTGTTTGTTTTTTCTATTGTATTTTCTCATTGAAATTCATTTGACACGCGCATAGAAAAACTTCATTTTTTTTTGTAAAATCAATCAACAATATCTAAATTACAAACAATTACGACAAATAAATTTAAAATAAATATAAATAATAAAAAGAACAAAAGTAACTAAAAGCAAAAAAATTCACCATTTGGTTTACGCATTTGAATTACCCTTTAAATGCGCAAATGTTTCTACCACTTTTCGATTGCTTGCTTGATTTTTGCTTTGAGCTCTTGCTGGGTTCTTTCAAGGTTGTTCGGACATTGACATTTTCATTATTTTTGGACCGATTTTTTTTTTTTTTTTTTGTATGTTTGGTTCTTCTTTTTTTTTCTTTTCTTCATTTTGTATTTATTTTTTGGTGCGTTCAATTTGAAGTGTGCGTTGCGTGTCTTTCTTTCTTCCATTAACATTTTTTTTTTTTTGTTCATTTTTGCTTCTTTCGGTTTGTTTTTTTTTTCATGTTAGTTCTTTTGTACATTTATTTTCTTCTTGTTCTTATTTTTTAGCCCGCATAATTTTACCAAAAAGTGTTTTTTAAGTCAAAATGTTAGTGGGCTTTTTGTTGTGTTGGATTTTCATTGTTGTTGTCATTTTGTTCTTATTCTGCTTTGCTTGGTTTATTCATTTCTCTTTCTTTTTTGGCTTTTTTTTTTTTGTTTTTTTTTTAACAACTTGGAAATTTCCATTTTTTTTTTTAGTGTTTTACTCCTTATAGCACATACTTACATACAATGTATGTACAAAATGAAATCAAAATTATATAATCAGAAGGAAATTGTCCATCTTCATGTCAGTAAAATCTATTGATAGTACATAAAATACACAAAACAATTTAGAATGAGATGCAGGTGAAGAAAGGAAATCGACTTAGTAACTGATAATTTTTTTTTTTTTCGAAATCTCAAAAAAGATTCTTATAGCCTGTGCTACAAGTTATGTCAAGTTCCTACCAACTAAAACACCACATATTAACTCAAATTCCTTTGATTCCCTATGGTACCACGGAAGCATTCCTTCGTAGGTAGCGATAATATCCTTAATTCATTAATTTATTAGCCGCCGTTCAGCGCTCGTACTTGCGAGCCTCACGCATGATGTCACCAATTTCAATACCAAAGAATGATCAGTCCTCTGTTCAGCTGATCATTCGCTTTACAATCTCCAATGAATTACAAGGAGATTCAAGGTGAGCGTACATTCTCCTTCGCGCTTTAAAGTAGAGTAATGAATTTTATCACAGAATTTTAGATCTTTTTTATTTTTTTTTTTTTTGTTTTCCACCATAACACAGTGAAGCGATTGGATAATCTTATAAATGAAGCATGGTTGGTGTATTATTAACATTTTCTGGTATTTTAATTTATTTAAGAATCCTTTTCTTTTCTTCTAGCAGCTTAATTTTTAAGATTTATTAATATTTATCTGATTAGTTGAAACATATCTGTTTACTAACAAAAATAGGATGATGACGGTAGTACTAACGGGGCACTCCGCACTTGTGTTATTGTCCCAAAGGACAAGACTTTTATCGCAGCTGAGGAGATGAGGAAGAATCAGAAAATATTCTATGTGACAGCCTTGTTCTTCTTGGAATACGAACCCGTCTTCTCGGGAAACCTTTCTTCGATTATTTTGGTAGTTTGGCAAAATTGACACTGGGGGACCTGAGATTGTTTGTTGATTCTTCGGGTAGATTCCAAAGAATGAGGGTGACCTTTAATACCAACTAGGGCTACCATAATTCAAGCATCACAATAGGCAGTTAGGCGTCTAGTTGAACTTGCACCTTTATGTCTACTTATGTAAGCTTTTTCAATATTTATTCTTTATTATAAAGTAAGATTGTTCAAATTTTGAAAAATAGTGTCCTTTTTACATCGGTAGTTTAAAATTCTTCTAGGATGACTAACTTGATTTTTAAAACTAAAAATACTAAAAATGTCTTATATATACAGGTAGATGATATCTACTGCTTTTACTAACTACAATATTTTGGTTATCAATCGAAAGTTCCTTCAATTAACATATTGTTATTTGTAATAATATTCAATTTTTGACATTTTTATTACCTTGACTGAATGGTGAGTGATTACTGGAATATTACAAAATTTAAATTTAAATATAAAAAACAGATAAACATACTTGAAAAAGGAAAACCTATTGAAATTTTATGCACGTTTTCTTTTAAGAAACCAAAATAAAAACGTGATTAATTCTTTGTAATTTAGTTTTTTTTTTTTTTTTTTTATAAATTTAAATAAAAATAAATACATTATTGTTTTGTTATTGCATTTAACAATGAAAAATGTTTGATAAGTTGGAGCTTACAGTTTGGTTTTTTTTTGTGTTGGATAAACGCACACCTTGACTTTGAATTTTTGGCCCATAATATAAGCGAGTCATGCGTTAGTTTCCTTATGTACTTGTACTTACTTTGTTTTACTTCATTCTTTATATACCTTACATTGATGGGTTTGGTTAAGTATTAACAATTTGTTGAGATTGTTTGTAACCCATTATAAGTATGTACATAAGATTATACAAAATGTCTGCCTGATTTTACTCAAATTTATCGTTCAGTTTTTGTGTTAACAACATTTGAAAGAGAAACTGAAGAAAATGCTGTTTAAAAAAAAATTATACTCATGTATATATTTACTAACCCAGATTTAATGTATTCTTGTGAATTTTTGTATTTCTTAATTAATTTATTATTACAAATTAATCAGCTGTGACGAATGGGGTTTCATTTATAAAATAAACAAAATACACAAAATCATATATCACTTCGCTCGTACCGATTTCTTTAGACAAAATTGGGGGCTTCCTCCTATGTATCTTCTAGTAGTCTACTGAGTTCGTTCTCCAATCGCTTCATTTCGTCAAAAATTTCTTAGTCTTGCTTTTTTTTTTTTTCAATCACCATAGTTTTTCTCCTTCTCCTTCCTCGTCTTGTTGTTTCCCTAGCTATGGACGTATCCAGGAAATCGCATCAGTGCGATCAGCACCTTGCCAGCACTTGCCGATCGTCACGATTTGATTTGTCGTAACAATGCCATCCATTTGTGGCTCGACTGTGATAAGTTTTCAAATAGCTGACATACTTTTGCTATAAGAAACTTCTTCATTTTTTTTACTATATAAAACTTCAAACTGCATGACATTCCCTCGAAGATCAGAATGATTGTAATTTTGTTTGATTGGAAAGTTTTTGTATAAGTAATTTCTTCATTACAACCCTCTTGCTGGATTGTCATCTTGAAATGGACAGGCTTTGTAAACCTATGGACACTGAAAGCGATACCAGTGGCCGTATAACTTTTGCCATCCATGCGCCCTTTCAGGTCGAAAGAGAACACTAAAAGCAATCCCAATCAGGCATCACAATGGATCATAAGGCTTTTTGGCTCTTGTAAACGCAAGCAGCCGGTGTATCCTATCCTATCTTTCTCATTAAAACAGATAAAGATTCTAAGCTTTACCAAGACTCACAATATTTGTTATATATGGAAAGATTGGTCCAATATATCAATGTAACAGTGATACAAATTACTCCATTAACTAGGGAACTTTTTAATTTTTATAGCTAGGGTATCCCAAACTTCACTTAAGCATATATCTTTTTTAACGCTAAAGAATCAGCACACTACCATAATTTTTTTCATATTATTTTGAGTATAAAAACACATTGTAATTATGATCACTTTTTCCCAACAATAATTTGAAGAAGGGTTTATGATCTTCAATCAAACCGAACTTAAAGTCAATTCTTCTTTTACTTTGTATTTCAATGAATTTAAAGTTCAAGTTTGCTCCAAGAATTTTGTTCTCTGTTTTTGTTTTTTAAGTATTTCTTATACTTATATTTGCTGTTATATTTATTATTGTTGTTGTTGTTGTTGTTGTTGCTGTTGTTACTGTTGCTTTTGAATAATATATTGTACTTATAGTTTTTGCGCCCCTGTGTACTTAAACTCAAGGGTACTTAAGGTATATACAAGTACATATGTATGTATCTACCTTAACTTTATGATATTGTCGTACTGTTGTCATGTACATAAAATAAGATACATATACATACATATTCAAACCATTTAAAACATGTACAGAGATACTTTATGTACTACATAAAATGTATTTGTGATTTGAAGTAATTTTAATTGGCAGTCAAATATTCAATTTGCATAATTTGAAAAATAAACTGAAGAAGCAATTGATATATCCGGTTAGTTTTGGTTGTTAGAAGTTGTTAGATGATTGTCTTTGGCCAATATCCAAAGTAATCTAAGTCAAGTTTAAGTCACAATAGAAAAAAAGCATTATTACTTTGATCAAAAATACAAAAGTGTGTGGCTCAACCATGCGTAGATAAACTATAAAAGTTACTTGAACTTAAGTAATTATAACTTCATCATCAATGAAGGCAATTTATAATAATAACAAATACCAAAACAGAAACTTGAAAATTATCTTTAATAATAACAGAAATTAAGCGGTTTTTCTTTTTTTTTTTTGCAAACATAAAATATTAAAACCAAAATGAACAGTCACCTTAATTATCATTATAACATGATAATGATGATGATCAACATCAACACTTCATACATAGTACAACAAACATTATTATTGACCCCCTCAATTCCCTCTTATATACCATACAATAATAGTTTTTAAACTCATATACTTATATTGTTGCCAAGGCATAGTAACGTATGAACTTCATTGTTTCTTTTTCTAATTTTTTGCTATTTAAAAATTTTCAGTTTATTTTACTCGTCAATGACATCAGCTTATTGTACGACTATTAGAGTATATTGTAGGCCTAAAACTTATGACTTCAGTAGTAGGTATAATCACATTAATCATAAAAACTTATTTTCATTTAATAATGTTTATTTTAATTCTTAACAAAAAAAAAAAAACAAAAACGAAGCCAAATGACTTTATGTTTAACCTTTTAGTAAAGTTAAATTTTCAAGAACTTTTTTGAAATTTGTATTCCATCTTTTGTGTTCTTCAAAAATAAAACAAAAATTCAATGAAACAAGTTTTTGTGTTTTGTGTACTTCACAAACTATTTTAATTTACTTAGAACAAAGAAGAAGTTCATAAATGTTTTAAGAAGTTTTAATTGTGCACATTTTATGAATCAGAAGTATGGCGTTTCAATGTATATTAGCAACTTTGAACTCTCGTAACACATGCTTACCATATATTTATTAGTCATTCTAGTTCTTTTAAATAATGAAAAACGATTAATAAAGATTTGCAAAAGTTAACCCAATCAACAGTCTTTTAAGACCAGAAATTGGCAATATTTGAAGATTCCTTCTAAGAGGAGCGCTTGCTATGAAAGTAAAGTCCTATAAAATCAAACTTGTAAAGTAGTAGTAACAGTAATCAGTCAGTAGATTAATGTCCTATAAAGTCCTACTTAGAGATAGCCAGTAGGGGCTTGTTATGAGATCATATGTGTATATTATATAAAAATGAATGTATGTTTGAACGTATGTATGTATGTGTGTTCCCTATGGATCCCAACTGCTGGACTAATTTTGTTGAAATTTTCAAGGACAGCGTAGCCTGGAGAGTGTTCTTGTGAAGTTGAGTGCGGATCGAACTCGTTGTTGTCGAGAAACTAATTGATACAATTTTGCATATAAATCTTAGAAACATATTTTAAAATTGGTAAAACGTCTCTTTTTTTTTCGTTATTTTTGAAAATTGGCTCAATTACTTCATATACCACTATATACTTGAGCAGAACAGAAACAAAACATCAATATCAAAAGGAAACCGGATTCACTAGTAATTTAAAAAAATATTGTAAAATGTACCGTAATTTTTCTTTATGGATATTCAACACAATCTATCACACAAATGAATCAACCAAATTATGAATTCCCGAAGGATTTTTGCTTAGAGGAGAGTTTTTCATTTCTAATAACGCGCAAGCGTGATTTAATATAACCATTACTTTACGCGTTCTACATATCATGCCTGGAAGCGAAAACAAGAGATCTTTCAGACAGTTTGTCGGGAAACCGTTCTTCGAGGAGTTAGGGGACCCAGCGCTGTTCCTGGACTTCTCATGTTGGTTTTAGAGTAAGAGGGTGATCTCTGGGACAAACCGTAGACAGTAGTACCCCTCACAATCCCCATACTCTTTCGTTTTTTTCTTATCAGACGTCACAATGGGATTTAAGGATTCTGGGTAAACTCGCGACCAAGCGAGAGCGGCCTGCATAACCTAACTTTACGAGTTATAACATAATAAATTTGATTAACTAAAAAATAATGGATTTCTTTTTCCTCAATCCAATATGTAATTGTAAAAACGAGTCAGTAAGAAAATGAAAAAAATTAAATGCAGTGTCGGTTTTCATTTCGTCAGAAAATCAAATTACTTTGGGTCTGATCTTGTCAGAATTTATTTCGCAAGTGAATTCAGAAGCTGACCTTCAATGTTTCATCATGTAGGACGCTGCTTGACGCTGACACAACTACAAGACATCAGTCGAGTTATGCTTTCTTATATTGTATAACAAAGCACATCACACATCGAATTTGAGCAGGTGCGATATTCGATTCATTTAAATCTCAACTGCTTCTGTTTAAGAACAAAGAACAATCATTCGTCACATACTTATATATTATTCTAACTGATCCAAATATCAAGTAATAAATTTCAAAGACTTTAAGGTTCAAAAGATTACACTAGTATGTTACAAAGATTTCCTTTTCCCATTTGATATTAAACGCGATTAAACGATTCTTCAAATCAATCAATCATTCAATCTTAAGCACTTTTGGAAGTCGATTCCACTATAGTTAGTTTACTCTATCCTACTTTACTCTCATATACTCTATACCCTTATCCACTCTATTTTACTATTTGATCACACTCCAACTCTTTTCTATACTTTATCTACAATTCAATTCTAATCTATTCACTTCTACTATCACCGATTGATAGATAGTGTATTGAAGAAAGTACCCTAAAAAGAATAAAAATAAGAGTAAAATAATGTATTTAAAAAAGGAAGTTCTTCTTATTCTTGATCAGTTAAAGAAGAAAAGTCGATTGACTCATGTTTTTTGTTTATATGAGGTGTAGAATATCCGATAATTGATAGCATATTCAAGTTTAAAATATAAAATCATGTGATATAAAATAAATAAGGGGAAGTACTGCTCCGTTCTTCTTATTCTTTGTTCAAGTTTTTCATCTATGTTATATGGGTGTAGGATATCCGTTAATTGAACTTACACTCATTCATTCATATGTGATTGGCACAATTAAAATTCATAAAATAATCATTAGATACGCTTAACACCACCTAATACATACTACTCGTAATATTAAAGTCAAACTAATAAAAGAATTAAAAAGAATAAAGAAGTAGAAATACAAAAAAACAGAAAGTCGATAAACAACTTTTTCTTTTTTCACACTCTAAAAACTCAAAGGCAGCGAGCGACTACTCACCATTCTTAAGTCCTACTCACATACTTACATATATACTAAGTATATACTGATATGAGAAATCCAACAAAGCTGCCCAACCCAACCCAAAAAAAAAATAAAAGATACAAAAATCCCAAAAATAAATTCAAATATTTACAAATTTAATCAGAGAAAGAGGAGGCATAAAATCAAGAACAGAAAGAACAATAACAATAAGGAAAATGACAACAAAGTTGAGTTGAGTTGAGATTGCGTACAAAGACGACGAAGACAACGACGATGGTAAATGTTTGATGATTGGGGAATGGTGATGACGATGACAGGGGATCATGTAAAAAGTGCGTAAGGCTCGCTCGACCTACGCATGACTTGTTGTTTATTCTTACATTGTCTTCAACTTCGACTTTCTTTACATTTTTACTAGCACGTTAACATTACACAACATTTACATTGTTGCTTTTGTTGTTGATTCTGAAATTAAAAGTCATTTCTCTTGTTTGTCAGTTTCAGCTTCACTCGTCTCGTCAGCACACACACACACATTCACATTGTTTCCCCCATTTCACTTTACTTTCTTTGGCAGCAGACAACAAACAGCAGACAGACTTTCTTCTGTTGTTCTTTCAGAACACTGATCACTCACGGTTTATGTTGTCTGTTTGTCTGCTTTTTGCTTTCTTCGTTCTTTCTTTCTTTCTTTTTTTAAATTGTTTGTGCTGCTGCTCCCCTTGAAGTAAAGCGCGATGCTATGCACGAGATTATGTAATTTTCCATGGCCTTTTGTCGTCGTCGTCGTCGTCTGCTCGGTGTTTCATTCTTTCTTTTGAAAGTAGGAAAGACATCAGCAAGGCATTGAGAAGAGAAATGGGTTAATGGGTTCATTTGTTTGTTAATTTTGTTGTTGTTTCTGTTTTGCTTCCTTCATTTCTTCTTAATTTTGAAGGTATTCAAAATGTTTTCTTCTTTTCCCCTCATTTTGAAGGTTAAATGAAATATGTGTATGTTGGTTGGGACTTTGTAGATGTTGGGGTTTCTTTCTTTTTTATTATTATTATTTTCGATTAAAAGAATAGTTTAAAACTGAAACTCACTTTTGGGTCGACTTTCTTGACCAACTCAACTGTTAAGTTAATGCCTTAAGATCTTTTTGTGTTTGTTCATTTTTATTACCCTTTTTTTTCTTAAGATTTTTCTTTTGGTGTATCTTTAACTACCTGCATTTTGACCTATTAAATCGGGATTTTTTTCGGATCCAAGTTGGTTTTCATTTAAATTACCATAGTTGCTGTTGTTTCTTCTTTTAATGAAAAATTGATGAATATAAATTATGGAAATCCAATTTGAATCAAGAAAAGTCTAAAATTTAAATTGTTTTACATATGACTGACATGGAATAATCACTTTAAATGATGTGAGAAGGGTCTCGCCCATTTAATTTTTTGAATTTTAATGTTAACCTTTAAAAAATCAGAATAAAATCAGTGTATCAGAGTATGTAAAACCAAGCAATGCAGTCCAATGATCTGAGAAGAGTGTTATACTTACATACTTCAAACTTATGAATAAGATAACAGTGACATAAGGAAATTAACTAACTTCCTCTATTGTTAAGCTTTAAAATTAGATAATTTACCATTTGATTACTATTCCAAGAGTAAAATAAATGCCAATAGGCAGCCCTGAATATCAACACCGCCGCAATTCATATCTTTACACCCACCAGCTCCAAAGACTTAGAAAAAGAACCTCGTTTCTCGTCAACTTTGAGCGAATGAGCCGACTGAATAGGCGCAGTTGAACCTCCAATAATCTGCTTAATTTTAATTGGCCATACACGGGATACATATCACCCCTTCTCAATAGATCATTCCGTCAACCATGCACTCTCTGCGGCGGTGTCATTACTGTAGACAAGGGCTTGGCTGTGTTTTGTGAGCGAGTAGAGTTTCGCTCGGCTTGGAGTTGCTTCACATTTACATAGATCTTGTTCCCGACCAAGGAAAGAGTCATATGACCAAAATAGTATGCCTCGGAAATTAGTTAAAAAATAAGAGATTTGGAATTATTTTCAAGCCACACATAACTCAATGTTTAGGACTAAAATAACCAATGCTATAGGAAAACTAAGGAAGCTTAGCAAATCAATCAATCATGTACAATGTTTGATTAGCGTTATAGTTGTTATTTGCTAAACTATCCCTATACCGTATCATTTAGCCGTTACGCCATCCTACAATATTGTGAAAAATTATTCTTTTCCTTATAACTTAAGTTTATCCAAGGGGACGCTGATTGACGCTCAATCCGTGAGCTTGGCACCGTGGTCTTAGGCCTACCATGGCAGGTACCCATGTTAAGCCAATGGATTTTTTCTGAAAACCAGGGCAACCCAAGTGTTTTAGTTCCATGGGCCGCATTGGAAGAATTTGCAATGAGTTGGGATGCAGGTCTTTCCCCTAGTATACTTCAGTGTTGAAAAAAAAAAGTTGTCACAGAACAATGGGCCAAATAACTTTCTGTTTCTTCTCTGTTGTCACTCTGGACAGCAGACTCCTGCTAACACTTGAGAAGCATTAGGTCTTCTCTCTTTGGTTCCCAAGTCCCATTTTGATTCATTACCTATGCATATTATTCAAACTCGGCTGAATACTCAAACTTATAAATCTTCTATACAATTCTTATCTAGACTCATAAATACTCACTGTTCTGTATGAAATGCAGATCTAAATTTACTGTATGATCTTATGTTGCATCAAAAAATTCAGGAGAAAGTGATGAATCTCATGAATAGCTTAAGATTTATTTCCGTTTTGGATGCTTACCTTACTGATCTATTAAATCCCATAAAAATGAAAGCTTTACTAACTATAGTAAACATAGTGTACTAGGTAAATTTTTTGGTTTTGTATTTTAATGTTGGGTAACTGACACTTCCGATAGAGTTCTTTTAACCTTTTGGAATTTTCTGATTGACTATCAATTAGATAACAAACTGAAAAAACAATATTCTATGATATGATAAACTTGGTATGGATAAAGTGGAATAACATTTTTGAATGCCAAATCTATTACAGACCCTGTAAAAATTACGTTTTAATAAAATTCCATGTTTCTTTTTATTTTTGCCATAATAAATAATAAAAACTATTCCATTCTAAGTTCATGTTCGTTCATCTTATCCCAATTTTGGTTAATACAACACTTATGTTTTTGCTGTCGTTGACTGTTGTAATACAATAATTTACACTCTCAAGTTCATTGCCAAATTTTAAACCCTTTTTAATGACCAAATAGCAACCAACAACTTTTGGAAGTAATAAAAAATTACGCACTTAAATTTATACAATATTTTTTAATAATAAAAAATGATGAAAAAGAAAAAAGCTGAAAAAAAACGAATGTTAAAGTTGCTAAATTTTAGAAATAAGAAAAAATTAAATAATAAAAAAGTTTCTAACCTTCATTTCGTGCTTTGAACTTGTACAAAAAAACACAATCTTTTTTGTTTTGCTATTATTATAAACTATTTTTTTTTTTTTTTGCTTTTATTGTTATTATAAATATATGTATATGTTTTTTAGTTGTTGTTCTTGTTGCGGTTGAGAATTCTTTTTTGCCAAAATTATTTGTTGTAGTATGAGCTCATCTGGCATGGTGGATTTTTTTCATTTAATGTATACCTTTCACACTCATGTGTGAATGGATAATAGCATTTTAGTGGTGATGTTTGTAACGCAAATGAAAATCTGTACTATGTCAAGTACTTCCCATAAAGATATACGAGCATATGGAAATGATCAGTCTTCAGATTAGTTCTCTTCCTTCGGTCTCTCAGTATATCAGCCAGTAGCGGATTATCCTTTAGCTAAACTAAGCACGTGCCTAAGGATGTGAGGTTACAATTGGACGCATGATGTTGACTAGAGTAATAAATAAATAAATATCCTATGAAAAGATATTTAAAATTCCGCGGAAAGAAGAGATGTGTCAGTGTTAGCGAACTGGCTTTCTGTGAGATACATAGAAATCCAATCAAAATTAGTTCGTTACAATGTTGGAGCTCCAAGACTTCCACTGTCCCACAGGCCTTAATCAGGCTCTAATATCAGCTATTAAATTGTAGTTCAATATGTGTTTTTTATCAAATATAAATACAGTGGGTCTTCTCTATAGTGAATATCTATACAATAAAGGTCTCTTTATTATGAATTAATTTCAAATACACAACTTTTTCGTTCTACTTTTAGTGTTTTTCGATCTCCTTACAATGAATTTCCTTACAGTGAATTTTTCACAACTATAAACAAATTTTACTGCTGGAAATTTAACTCTCATGCATTTTTGTCTCCATATAATGAGAGTTATACAAATCGCCGATTACTGGAAGAGGTAATCTCTATACAAAAACTATACCTAAACTATTTTTAAAGGCTGTGGTACAAATATAAGTTCAGGTATGGAAAATCTTAGCATTTTTCAATATATTTAAACAAAATTTAACAAAATTCGCAACATATCTTCAAATTGAATTGATCGAACGAATTCTTGATATAGCTGCCATATAAATCTTTGGAAAACCCAGGCATTTCTTAAGATATTCGATCAAAAAAGCTTTAAAATGGCTACTCACATCACATTTATCTAGAAACTGGACTGATCGAATCAATATTTGGTATACTTATCATAGCCTTAATATATGTAATTTCTATAAAAGGAAGATCTTCGTTCTTCATACTCAACTAGTGTGTGAAAGGTATTTATCATTTCGGTGAACCAAATTTACTATTCTGTCATATTATTTAATAAATGAAACAACAATGATTTGTTTTTCTTACTTAATAGAGATTAGATGTGAAGAGAGAATAGATGAAGATGGTGGGCAAGAGAGGACGGTAAAAAATAGGTCTAACCTGAAGCGCCACAAACGAGTTTAATTTATGCGAATTTCTAAAAAGTGCGAACAACAACAACAAAAAAACAACTAAACGAATTTTGTTAAAAAATGGACAAAAAAAACATAGAAAAAAAAATATATTGTATGTTACTAACGCATTATGTCAGCAATACAATCATCAACACACATACTACACACATTGTTGAGATACATTCACAATCATATGTGTATATTCATTTGCTTTAGCGATATACATTTTGTATATTCTAGTTTACTTTTTACTCTACCCCCTCTATCGCTACTACTCATTCCAGTCTCTGTTTCTTCTCTCTTAGTTTTCGATTTAAATTTGTATATGTATGTATAATGTATGTAGTATATAAAAAAATTTCGACTCGGCGGCGGCTACAATGGAACTATTTCGAAGTTCAAGGTCAGTAAACTTGCTACGCACACAGAAAAATACAATTCAATTTTGTGCGTAATTCTAACTAGAACTTTATAACATACAAAAGATACACATTCGAAAGATACACAAACTTATACTATGACAATATGTACTACGCATGTATGTATGTATGTTTGTATACTTAATGTAAACATTTGTCAGATACTTTTTCAACATATAAACAACATTCTAATGAAATTAGAACGATTTCATTTGGTCTCACTGGTTTCATGTGTGTGTGTGTGTGTATAATACTCGTATTTACTATATGGGATAAGTGAAGGGCGATCATACTCAATGAATGTGTGTCTATGAAGGGGGAATAAAGAGAGTGTATACGGGTGTGGCATGATGATGATGGCAGTAAAATTTGGTTGTTTGGTCTGTCCTTTTTAATTTTCTTCTTTGTTTTTTGTATCTCTAAAACAAATCATAAAACTAGGGAATAGTAATGATAAAATGGGGAAACAAATGTTGAAAACAAAGAGAAAAAAAAACCTCACAAAAATAGAATAGAAAAAAAGAACAAAAAATCCACTAAAATACATTTTAATGAGTTGAGGAAATGGTGTCGGGATCAGTGGGAGATCTACTGTAAGTATACAATTGTATATACATATGTATGTATATTTGGGTTTTGGTTTTTTAAGCGGGTGGGCAATAGATCTTTTTCGCCTTTCCTGATATGAATGTGTGATATTTTTGTTCTTTATGTATATAAGATACTGAAAATGAAAGGAAATGAAGTTGAGAAATAATACTCTACTTTTGTGTGATATTTCAATTTTTTTGTTATCACTATCATAATTGTCATAATGCATTCAAAAAGAACATCAGAGCCCCCTTAAACTACGAATTTAATATGGAAATCACCAGCATTACTAGAAAATAGGGCTTATTCGTATGTCCTGCTTTAGTCTCTAGAAACGGAAAGAAACATACTGATTTGATAATTTCCAATGACGCTTATTATTGACATACACTGACAATTCAAAAATTAGAGTCCAAATCAATCACATATCCCGGGTTTTTGGAGAAGTTGGACTTTATAGAAATTAAGGGACAGATCAATTCTCGATTTTCTAGGATTGTATCAAAAAGAAAAGAGTGTGCCAAATGTTTAAGAACAATTTATTCATGTTGAACTTTTCCTTCTCTTTCATAATTAATGCAAAAGAAAGTATTCAAAAGACATGATCATTAGAACGAAAGAACCATATACAATATTTGGTGACTCCGACGTGATGTGATCTGTGATCGATCGTTTTCGCTAAAACATGCGACGCGTAAAGGACAATCGGTTCTTTAACCTGTTGGGAAGATCAGATCACCCAACGGATAGTACGTTTGGTTTTAGCGGACTCATTTCATAGTTCAATGGTGGTTGTGTGGTAGAGTTCCGGTCTCGCGGCCCGCACAACGCAGGTTATTTTCGCAAGTATAGAATTTATCGTTTCTTCGCTTTTAATAGTTCAAGCGAAAGCTCTTGGACTCAACATTTGGTCTGCATATTATGAAGATGTAAGATAAACTCTTATATTTGGCATGTAATGTAGTCCAAACTATTTAGAAGTTGTTCAAAAATGTATGGTAGTGAACCTTAAAAATTAGATTTTTTTTAATTGTCGCAAAATAGCATAAAATATTTATATGATTCTAAAGAATATTGACGTTGGGTATAGTGTTTAGTTAACTAGACCTTCTGTTTGGATGGTCGTTAGAGTTGGAGCCTCTTTAATCGGCATCGACTCACGCCTGGAATGAGCACTGACGTCTGGAGGTTTGGATGACTTTGCAGTCTCTGCCGATGAGATTTTCTATTTTGAAGGACCTATTGAATGTTGCTGGTTGTTAGAGTTTTTGTATTAAGTATATAGTAATTTCTTCACTTCACTGGCTGCAGGCCACAGCAGCCATTGCCTCATCCCTTCTTGTATCTTTAATTTAACTTGAAGCATACGAGATGTAATAAATTAGTAAATTCTTTACTAAATTAGGTAAAAATTCATTTAATTTTTTTGAAACTCCAAAAAAGATTGTAAAAAGTATTGGGAGTACATATAATATTCTCCGTTTTTGATCAAAAATTGTGCAATTATTGTAAAAAAAGATACATTATGTTTTATTGAAAGTATTTTCAATCGGCAGACACTATTTTTTCCCATCCACTAACAGCTTACAGATACAATTCACGAATTGACTCAATTTTTGGTATATTCTCATCTTACTGAGTCACTTCTTATGTAAATACAAGTTCTTTTTACGTTTGATACGATTAATGATTCCAATTCCGAGTCTTTGTACACTTTCACCCTTCCACTACGCTACGGTCTTTGTCTTTGACGTCAAACTCGCTGTTCTTAAACTTTTGAAACCAATCAAAACAATTTTTCTCACTTAAAGCAGCCACACCATATGCTTCTACAATCCTGCAATGCGCCTTAATTGAAGATTTCTTCAAATTAAAGAAGTATTTTAATCAAAAGTTCCAGCAAATAACGTTAATTTGGCTCAAAACTCGACATCTTCGCACAAAAAAGGTTATATTATAAAATATCTAATACTTCTCGGTTATGGTATTCCAGATATCCAACCTAACAATATGACTTTTAATATCTGAAAATTTCAACTATAACTTACTGGTGGGACCTTCTTTTGTTAAATGGCGGAAACATATTTGTACTTCCAATACAACCTATTTAAATTTGGAACTATCGGTTTGCCATACCATCAAAGTATCATGCTATAAATTTTTTTTCTCTTTTTGAAATAAAAAAATAAAAGTAAATTATTTCGTTCTTTTTCTATCACATTATTTCTACTTGAATAAAATGTGAATCGAATTGAATGTTTTGTCTTCTACTTAGAACATTATAAGAAACTACAATGTAAAACTTGAATACAAATTACATATTTCAAAAGCAAGGACTTTTGCAATTAGTTTCTTGATATCATTATACCAATCTACCCTTGTAGTAGCACAAATTCATTACTTTGTCTCATTAAAATTTAAGAAACAAAAAACCTAGCTACCTTCCTAAAATAATAAATAAACTACCTAACTGTATGAATGACTGACTGAATAACTAACTGACTGACTGGCTGAGTGACTGCCTGACTGATAGTGAGTTACACTGAGTTCACTCACTTACTAACTACTACTTACTTACTCACTAACGAGAGCCCTTCAATCAATAACATTTCCTTGTTGTTATTTTGGATCATTTTTCAAAATAAAAACAACAATCATAAAAAATATACACGAGTACATATATAGTAGAATATAACCTAGAACAATATACACAAGTTGAATGTATCTAATCATCAAAAACCAACGAAAACCAAATCATTTAACCTTCCGAAAGGGTTGACGACGATCATAATGATAATGATGATGATGACGACTACGCGTTAAAAGTAAACTATGTAACTCATTATTTTGGAGCAAACACAGAAATTTTTTTCTATTTTGGTATTTTGTATTTCAGTTCACGTGTGTTAAAATTGAGATAAATTAAAAGTTCAATACATATTTGTTTAAGGTTTGATACACTGAACAAAATTTGTAAAATTATTCCTACAAAATTTCCCATTTCATTATTAAATTTGTTGCTTAATAAATAAATTAATATTTTATAATTATTCATTTAAAAAATAATTTTTTGTTTAATTTATTTTCATAAAATATTCAGTTTTTTCCGTGTAGACTTTAAAATAAATTCAGAACATAAAATATTGTGTACTAGGTAATTTAAGAAACCAAATACCTGATGTTCATGAGAATGAACTCTCGCAAGGGCTTTTTTCCCCCACCATGTTTAGTGAGGGCCATAAAACCTTTGCGGAAATAATTTATTTTTGTGTGTTTACATACACTTTTGTTTAACAAAATTATTTTTGTTTCTTGTAATACAAAAGCCATAAAAATAAAGAACCTTTAAATTGCTGTTATACTTTAAAAAAATTACATGATTTTAATTTATAAATTTAACAAAAAAAAAAAAAAAAAAAATACAAACAATGCAATAATAATAAACTTGATGATTTTATTTAATTAAAATTTATTTATTGTTCCGTTTATATTAAATTCTTTTTTTTTATATAATTAACATTTAATGTAAGTACTATGTTCATTATAGCATGGGAAGAAATTCTTCAGAGAGATATGCATGATGATCATTTTAGCAACGGATTAGGTTGATTGCTCTGTAATAGTATAATATAATAGTCAAGGCTGTGATTAGTTTCAATTCATTTATCCTATGTGTTCCCATTTAAGTTAGTTCTTTTATGCAGACTTGCAAAGGATAAGCCAAGCTAGATTCTTTTAAGCCCGAAAATAAGAGAAAAGAGAAAGAAGAAGTCAATGTCTGATCTTTTCGGTTTTCAGTGAGCAAATTAAGTCATATTATATTTTTACTTTCCTCCAGCACTAATATTAACATACTACACGTACCATGTATTTATATAATACACAACTTAGCATATAAGATAATCTTAACATATAACAAATATTACTTAAAATATACGATTTAATAAGGAAACCTATGTAACCAAATGTAGCCTAAACATGACAGCCGCCTTGCCGTGGACAATTTATTAGAGTTTTAAAGATATGCACCGGGCTAGGAACTGGGTTGATGATCAACTGAATCCAATTGGGTTAGTAGTATCATTAGGTCGATGTACGATACTTGAGACAGTAGTGATGTCCACAACGCACATCAGAATATTGGATCCGGCGAAGCGACTCCACAATCCTACTCATTTTCATTCAGATGGAGCAATTCATTTTTAATTACAACGAAGTCGTTGGGATGTAAATTCTGAATGGAATGCTTGTACCACTTGTACCGGCATATAAAATTCCACAACATTCTGAGATTTCCAACATCTACCAAAATTATGATAGAGCCTTTTTAGCTTTTCCCCATATATTCAATAATGCCATCGGGTAGATATCAAGGAAAGCTAACAGCGAAACCCCACGTAGAAAATGGCTTGGGTTTCATTCTAGACAGATTAATTGACTAGTCGAAGTATTTTGATGTCTCAAAGGTTATCTATCTTCTTAACTAAAAGGAAACTTTGCACAAAACTCTATTAAAATGATTGGCAGGATCAAAAAGTTTACATATTTTATACTTTTGATTCTCTACTAGTTTTGAAAATATCATGCTGTTATTTTGTATCGATTCTCCTTTTAAATTGCAATTAAATACACATTTCATGTTTAGAATCTTTAACATATGATAGTTACAAGTTGTCTTCTACAATACTACTATAATCCAGGGACTAGACTTGTTCTTGTTTAAAAGTAGAACTAAAATATTTATTCTTTTTTTTAATACGAGTAGTACGTCTTTGTATGGGAAAGTCTTAAAATAGAAACTCTAGGTTAGATTACCATTGCGGTCCATTGTGATGCCTGACAAGCATAGATAAATGGAAATGCGGTTGGGGGCTTGGGTAAACAAATGCTATCCAAAGTTGATCTTAGGGTCTAAAATCACCCTGACGAGTAGAGCCAGGTCCCTCAGTGGATATGTTGCCAAGCTACCCAATTCCTTAAAGAACGGTTTCCTGAGAAGACAGGTGCATCTACCAAGCAAAGCACTGCAGTCACATACAAGGTGTTGAATATACTCCGAAAAGTTGTTGATAAGAACAAAGACTAAGTGAATAACTTATAGTATATCATCATAGATTCCAAAGGAACAGAATCAAAATGTGCATAAGAAAACATTTTTCTAAGAAACCTTACAAGTGTATGGTAGACAAGTTGGAACCATTATCCAGTATTACCGTTGGACACAATCTGACATTAATTTTCGGATTAAACTTTTATTGCACACTAATTTCCTACAATATATTGTCATTAAAAAATTTAATTTTATCTTACAAATTTTGTTTTGTTAATAAATCATGAATTAATTTTTGAATTTTTGCTTCTTTCTCTTTTCAGGTGAGTTTTGCCTTAAAAATATTTTATGCATAAAACAAACGTAAGCAAATTTTATTTTATTTAGTATTTATTTTAATTAAATGTTATATTAATCGAATACTCGTAGTAATTTATAAAAACTACGGAAATTATTTTGTATGCCCAACGACAATAGTTACGATGATGGACGTAGAAGCAATAATAAGTAAATACTCATCATAATTTATTGTATCTGTCATTTTTGTTGCTATTGGGTTGGTTGATCGTTGCTCACTCACGCGTTCTCAGGTGATTAGTAAGCGACAAGCTACATTGTTTTTTCACTCTCTCTTTCTCTCTCTCGTTGTCTCTATTCTTCCAACATTCTAATTACACATATTTCTTTCAAATGGAAAAAAATACACTATAAAGGAAATCTTATTGTATAGGTTATGGTTATGTTTATATACAATACATGTATAGATACAAATTCTTATTGTGTCCACAGGTAGATAAATTTCTACTGCAATCGTAATTCATTCATTCATTTGCTCATTAATACGTGCCTACATTATAAATCACATTTAGTGTAGTATCTTTTCTGTTGTCTGTTTTTTACAATTTAGATTTAGAATTGTACATATGTGTGTTTCTGTTTCTGATGACGGAAAGGCATTTATAGTAAGAACACCAAAGAAAACAGGAAAATAATTTATGTTATGTCTTAAGAATAAAATATACTCGTGCGATTATATGATTGAATGAATGACGTAGGCTTGTTATGCAGTTCATACTGTAGTTCATTCATGGAGCTGAAAATTACTGATATTTGAGTGAAATGAAGTTATGTAACAAATGAAAGTCACATTTGTATTTTATTGCATTGAACTCATTGCATTTCTATTAGAACTAAAGAGCAAATTGCAAAAAGCATTGGAAGAAGACGTGGTAACTTGTGCCGCAATTATATTAGTTTAAAGAAAAAAAAAGTATTTGGTGTAAGGTGTCAAGAAGAGATTTCTGTTGTTGTTTGTGTTTGTCACTTGAGCCGCACTGATACTTGCCTTGGGGCGCTGCAGCGCTGGTTTAACAGCCCTGCTCCACTCAGTAAAATATTAAAGAAATTACAATAGTGAGTTTTTATTTAGGAAATTTAATCTTCTGGCTTTTTACGTTTAATCCTTCTTATCCACTGGTTTGAGTCCGCGAGGGTGGAAGTTCCTTTATTAATATGTTTGCTCAGTGTCTCTACGTGGGAGTTAATAACTTTTTTTATTATGTCCACAACTGAATCGATTGCCAGATCACATTCTAGAACGGAATTGCGAATGTATTATCCATAAGGCAGTGTGGGCAACTGTCTAGAGGCTCCGCCTCGGCTGAGAAACAATTAAGTTAAAATTTAGTTTGAATGACAATATTATTGCTTTCCTAGTCGCTGGGAAATTATGCATAAACATCTTGAATAATGTAAGCAATTCTCGTCATTAGTTCTACAAAAAAAGAAAGTCCGCCAGAAAGGTTTGAGCAAGAACTGATGCGACTAAGGTTTTGTGAAAAGATTAAAAGAGTTTCCAGAAATCTTTGCAGTCGATGACATTTAGACATCAAAGTCAAATATCTATTAAAGAACTTGACAAT
Organism: Amiota communis; assembly: GCA_037043315.1. Lineage (NCBI taxonomy): Eukaryota > Metazoa > Arthropoda > Insecta > Diptera > Drosophilidae > Amiota > Amiota communis. Next base: position 1,362,926 of record JBAMAV010001133.1, read on the forward strand.
ATTCTGGGCTGTCATACTATTATAGAACGAATCAATGGTGTCAGTATATCTATACAAAAAAGAACTATTGAACTTCAAATGGCAGCCGATTTTTTAAATTCCCTTTTAGAATTCTGCTATTACAGCGAGAATTATTTGACGATTTTGAGATGAAGGCAAATGATACCCAATACATTGATGAAAATCATCGTGTGCGAAATGGGATCATGATGATCTGCTGAAACGTTGTGTTCAGAGGAAGTTACAAAATTGAGACTTTTTGCCTAACTAGAAGCAACGATGAAAATAAAGAGACTCTTACAAAGTTTAGAGATCAATGCGCCTGAGTTTATAGACAAGATTGTGTAGTTCATCTTTCAATTAGTGGATAATATGACACAATCAATTATTCCCAATTGCATTGTGGTAGAAAAAAATGGATTTTAGGAAGTTAAAGTTAAAGAGGACCTGTGAATTACATTGCGATATGGTTAATTCGCCCCTGTCTGAACGCCAGAATTTCGTACAGGTTTGAATATATATTCTTTTGACTAGATAACGATGTCTGTTTACCCATAAAACAATTTTAATATAATGTTAATAAAAAAAATGTATCAATAAAAAATTAATTTAAATAAAAATAAATTACAAATTTCTTAAAAATAAATATAAGGAAATTATAAAGAAACATTACCGATGTATTCGATATTTAAATAAAATAAAATTAATAAAACATTAGTACATTTTTACTTAATATACCATACATATATTCAGTAGGTATATAAAATCTCTTGTTTATTTGATGGCAAATGAAGCAATCAAAGGGTAAATCGGGGAATTTAGTAAAAAATTGTTATAATAAAAATAATTACAAATAAAAAATAAAATGGCGTTTTACAAAAAGCGAAAGAAAAGAACCATCAAGAACCATTGAAATTATAGCTAAAACTTTAATAAGAAATCAAATGAAACCGTAAGACAAAACCACCAACAAGAACAACTAACACAATAACAAATAAAAAAAAAAAAATCAGAAAAAAGGAAAAGAAGATAATAAAAAAAAAATAAAATAAAATAAAAATAAAAAAGAGAAAAAAATTCCGAATCTAGGTTATTACGCCGAAAATAATTAAAATTCGTCGAAAGCTAAATAAATCATATTACAAAAACCAACAATAACAACAACAAATTACCAAATACATAAAAACAGGAACAAAAATTAACAATCAACAACAAATGAAAAGAAAACAGCAATAGCAACAGCAACAGCAACATAATCATCATCAGCATTTTGACCAACAAATGTATTTATTTGCTTTAATTTTATTCATACAAATACACACACAGATACAATAATATGTACTACATACATTTATGTACAGATTGATGGATTGCGATAGCCATTGAGTCAAATACAATATATGGTACATCACTTTCATATGTATGCCTTAAGTTAAGTTAATATTATTTTACATAAACACACCTCAACATACTCAGATACTTTTTTATATATTGTCCAATGAATCCCTTTGTTTTCTTGTTACCGGCAACAACAGAACACAACCACACTCACTTTACACACTTTGGTCAAATCACCATTTGTATCTCACTCTCTCTGTCTCACACCACTCTCTTGGCTTTTATTATATTGTAATTTGGCCACAATGGATGGATGAACGCATAACGAAATGAAAGACGAAACATAAAAACAAATAAACAAAAGAAAAACACCAACAATAAAACATTATTCATACGCTTTACACGTGTTTCAAGTTCATTGCCAAATTTTTCAACAACCAAAATTTCATGTTGTTATTTTCAATCTTCTTTGTTTCTTGATCGTCTTGGTTTCAAGTTCTTTTTTCTCTTTTACTTCTCAATTTTCGCTTCTTTTGCAATTCTTTATTATTTCCTACTTCGTTTTTTCTTAACTTATTTTGTATTCTTTTATGTGTTTTTGACTTTGACTTTTGATTTTGGTTTTGACTTTGACTTTGGTTTTGGCTCTGATGTGACATGGCTGGAACTAAAGCAGCGACAGCAGTTTCTTTCATGACAAAAAAAAAAACTTTTGTAGTTTCTGTATACTGTTTATCTAAACGCTTCCTCCAATATGAAAACGGGAGAGGAAAATCTTAGGAGCATGATCACTAAGACCTCAAGGAAACAGACATAATTTTGCATTGAAATATCTTCTCTTACTATCGAATTTTCCAGCTTGAGAGTCTCTAAGTGACAACCTAGTCCAATTGAACCGTGATAGTACAGAACTCACTGCGGTTAATCGAAAGATTGAGTTTAATAGCTTAATCATCTTAAGACTTGTAATCCTAGCTGTCGTTAGATGTGGGGTACAACTAGCATAAAACTTCCAATACGTTTAAGGACAACCAACCAAGTGATGGAAGTGATGAACAATTGTCTTACTTTTAGAGCCATCAAGCACTGTTTTTGTTGTCTAAGAAATTGTTTTAAAATCAAATTTAAGAAAAAACATCATCCAAATTCATTCTTAATGAAATAATCATTCCACTTGAACAACCAAAAATATATCTGCTCTTTTCTTAAAGTGTCTTCTTGAAAGCACACTTTACATTGCCCAAAAAAAGGTTGAATCAAAAGAAAAAGGGTGCATCTGCCAATGCATTTTTATGTTATACAAAAAATAAAAAAAAAAAAAAAATGAGATGAGATACGTCAAAGCACTAAATGCAATTATTGGCACGTGTTCGACAAATACCAATAAAGTCAGAAGAATAATGACAAACCCAAAAACGACAACAACAAAACCAAAATCAATGAAAAAAAACCATTTCCTTGCATATGTTGTTACATTGTCAGATACTTCTTCGTCATCATCATCATCATTATTATTATCATCTTCATTCTCCTCAAAAATATACGTCAAATGCTCTTACCTCATCTTCATATCTCAAAACAAAAAAACAAACCCAAAAATTCAACTTCAATTAAATGAGAAAAGGAAAATAAAAAAAAAAATTGCATTTTAAGTTGAAATTCGCGCAAAGTGGCATTCAAAAACATGAAGAACCGATAAAGAAGAAGCGTCAACAAGAACGTCATACACATACACACACACACAAGACATATATACAATATAATACGATAAAGTATTTCAGAAATAAGTCTACTACAGAAGTCTGCAGATACTTTTTAGTATCTCCACTAAGGGTACTTATTTATTCTATATGAGTGTGTTTGTATTGTTTTTATGTGTAAATTTTACGCGAATCGGGGTGAATGTCATCAGGACTTTTATTTGTCAAGCGGTCAATTGCCTTTTGCCAAGAAAGCGATTGAAAAACAAAAATGAAGCACTAAATGAACGACTAAGTGAAAGAGGCAATAAAAATAACAAAAAAAAAAACAAAAGTAAATGCTTACGAATTATATTCACATACAATATGCGATTGTATAATCATGCAACAACACCAGCAGCAACAACAACAACAACAACAATTACAATATAAAACCATAAAAAAGATACGCTGAGAATGTAAGGAACTGAAATATGAAGTTGATTTTGTTGTATTGTATTTTTGTAAATTTATTTTGTTTTAATTTTTTTTAATTTAAAAGAAAATCACTGACGAAACAATTAAATGTTATTTTATATATATATATATTTTTTTTTTTTGTTTTGTGTATGTGATTAGCTACTTAAATTCCATTATCATCAGCATGTTTTCTTTCTAATTGAGGAGATTCATAAAGATCGAAATATATTGAATGATTCAATATTTTAGCCATGTATGCACATAAGTATTAATTTTTATTTGTCTTTTATATTCATCATCAGAAAATGAAATTTATTCTGAAATATATCAAACTGTATACATTTTTTCTAGGTCAAAATACAATAGATACAGAGAAAGATGATATCTACAATAAGAATTGAAAAAGGAGGAAATATTATAGATACTCGTATAGGCATTTCATATCGTCTTTCTACATCGAGTAACAAGTGTGTCAGTCATAAGTATGTAGAAGTGCCCTTGACGCTAGGGTATTAGAGAAACGCATATATTAATTGCAAACTTGATATATGAATTTGCTAGATTAAAAATAGAATAATGTAGAATAGAATAGGGAAATTAGAGAAAAGTTTAGTACGTTGCTATGATTTAGTTGGGAACAAATTCGACTTTGTGCATTTTTTTTTATTTTTAAATAATTTCGCAAATTATTCAGTTATAATAGTTATATTTCAATTATGTTTTAGTTACTAGAATATACCCTATCGTGGGTAGTGGGAAAAGCTGTACTCCATCTATACGGAAGTCTATAATTGAGCTGCGAAAGGCCGGTATGACATATCAGACGATTGCAACTCAATTAAATTGTTCGAAAAAATGCTTTTTAATGCAATTTATCATTTAAAAAAAAATAATAATACCAAAGAAAATGTTCAAAAGAGTTATTCTCGCGCAAAACTTTTAAAATTACTGACCGGCAAATTGTACACAAGTCAAAATTAGATCCTCGAAAGAGTGCTGCTGACATTCGGCGTGAAATAATTGATGAATTTGGCGTAGGAGAGTGAGAGTGGCCGATACATAATATTGCATTAAATACCAGGATTAGGATATCTTTCATTGGCAGGGCTTTTAAAACTCTTCCGCCGACTTTGCCAAAGCCCAGCGCTTTTGTATTCTTATTTATTTATTTATCATATTAGGCAAAGTATACTCTAAAGTACCTAAGGATAATAGAGTAATAGCTTCTAAGACATTCGACTCTACTAAAAAAAAAAAAAAAAAAAAACCTTGACAAAAAAAAAATATGAAATTGGACCTGCTGATCACGGAAATGACATCGGTTTTTTTCTAACACGTACCATTTATTTGAGTTATGTTACGTTCAAGTACCATCTATGGTATATACAACATTGTATGATCCTCATGGACTCAAAAACTACTAGACCGATTTTGATAAAATTTTCAGGGAAACTCAACCATAGTGTGAAGAGTTTCCCTGTGTGGATCAAGTGATAAGCGAAACATTTTCTTGTACCTACTTTGATTAGAGTTTAAAGCACAGTGGGCTTGAATAAAGCACAAAAAAATCGTAGAAAGCGATTTTGTATTCTTATTTTATGCAATTATTTCATCTGGATGAATAGTTTTGTATTGATAAGTTCATTTGCATTGCGGCAACTAAAAAAAATTTTATTATTTTGTAAATTTCTGGGCTCCGCAAGATTGAATGGTGAATACCTCCCCTGAAGGTGATTTGTAAACGCTTCCGCCTTCTACCATTCTGTTCAATACCACTCTCGGCCTCTATCATTTTTAATGAGAAGATTTAATGCAGATTCGTAAGCTTCCATAGGTTGGTATGAGTATTTTTGTTTGTTGCAACATGACTTCAAACAGTTTAGACCGTTCACTTTTCAGTACTTGAAAACCCAGTATATATAGTAGTACTATAGTTTATTGCTTGTTCTAGTGTGCATTGCTTTATCAACAGGATGATGACTCTTCATAAACTTCCTTCTGTAGAGAGTAAAGAAACACAACGATTAGCAGAAAGAACAATCTTAAGTTAGTTTCTCAAAATTTATTTAACAATATACAAAAAATTAAAAAAAACTGATCCAAAGCCAGTATAAATACTAGTATCTCTAAATGTTGAGAAATCATTAAATTTTTGCATAAATTTGAAATGCAAAATCATGAATTTTTTATTAATTAATTTCTATCAAAAAACGGTTTCAATTAAAAGTTGTTTAGAAAACAAATTCATCAATTTTGTATTACAAACTATTATATTACTAATTTCAATAAATTTTATGCAACATATATGTTTAAATCAGAACACAGTTCTGACTTGTATAGAAATATATCCTTCGCAAATAATTTTTTTGATTTTCAAAGAGTTGAATCTATTAATTGGACAACTAACTGCAACTCCATCCCGAGCATTCTCCAGATTTACCTTCTGCTATTATTTCTATTTCCAAATCTGAAAAAATGTCTCGGTGATAAGAGATTCTGGTCTTGAGGACATTGACAGAACTTATATTAATTTGGAAGAAACAAAAAATTGGAAAATCTCTGGACTAAATGTATCGAACTGAAAGGAGACAATGTTGAGAAATAAACAGTAGACAACAGTAGTCTATTAACAACTGATAGTTGACAGAAGCAGTGTTGCATTTACAATGTTTACACGGGAAATTCAGCAAGTCACTGACTTATCTAACTGCCTTCGTATATAATAAATATCAGTGGAAAATAATTAAATAAAACCCACTGAAAATCTCTGAATATTTATTAAAAAAACAAAATCAACAATTGAAATATTTTCACTTTAATTTTCATGGAAATAAAACAAGAAAATAATCGACAATCAAAAATATTTTTCCACACGATAAACCAATGAACGTTTTAACCATTTTTTCGCTATTTAAACATACAAAAACAAAATATCTAGTCAAAAAAAAAAAAAAAAAAAACAGAAATGAAAAACTATTCAAACTGCATTTTTCCAGTTTTTCTTGATTGTTGTTGTTGTTGTTGATGTTTTAGTTGTTATTATTGTTGCATTTTCTCCCTCTTACAATATATTAAATAAAACAAAAGGCAATAAACTTAAATTTAACTGACGATGATGATGATGATGAGGATTGCAAAGCTGAAAGTCAAAGACTTTCAAAAAGCAAAGGGTACAGAGAGAGAAAGGAAAAGAATTTGCTACTGTACTCTGCAGGCCCACAACACATTCAAAATGATCATGATCCATTATAATGATGATGATGATGATGATGACGATGACTACAACGTCGACGCGTTTGATGTGAATGGCACAGAGGCACAGTCAACCCGATTTGACTCACAGACTGAATTTTTGTGCACTCAACACTAACAACCATAACGACAACAACAACATGAAATACATTAATGTAAAGTTGTTTCTGCTGTTGTTGAGTTGACTTAAAGCTGAACTTCGCGTCCTTGCGTTCAGTTTTTTCCAACAACATAAACAAGATACAACTTGCTATGATCATGTTGCAACAACAATAGCAACAACGAGCTACGACAATGACGCTGCACATTTGATGTAGTTGTTGTTGTTATTGAGTTGCAAAAAAAAACAGAAAAAAACTGCTGCCTGCTGGGTTAGTTACCCCATGCTTGATGGCAATGAACCAGAGAACCATTGACCAGCTAAGCTCATGGCGTATAACACAAACAAAATACACCAACAATATAGTATACCATACAATATTTATACAAAAAGATACAAACACACATATACAAAATATATTGCAGAGATAACAACAACAACAACAACAACAGCAACAACAGTGGCAACAAACACATAAATAAGTAACCGCGCTTGCATTCGCATTGCATGCAACAACACGAACAAGCAACTCGTTTCAACTGGTTTATGCACAAATCTTGCAACTCTTTTTCTTTAGATTTTTTGATCTCTCAGATTCTCCCACTCTCAGACACTCATGAACATTGCTTATTCTCTTTTAAGCGAACGCACTTTGCAATTGTATCTTTATGTTTGTTTTTGCACAAAGTGCAATGATCGCATATGAAAACGAACAAACTTCGTCGCTTCGCTGGTTGTTCATTCGTTTGTTATTATCTACTTCGTTGTCTTTGCCGATGTCTGCTTCGATGTATTTCATTTTTGTCGAGATTGCGCTTTCATGTCGTCGTCGTTTTGTATTCGTTGATGTTCGTGTTTTAGGTGTGTGTTTATTTTTTTTTGTTATGTTGCGTGCAGCTTCATTCGTGTATCTTTTACTTTAGCTGAATTAATATGACGCTGAGAGTGAATGATATCTTTAAGATGACGTCTTGATTCCTGTACATACATACATATTTCTTTAATAAATATCATCATATATTGCTGTTTTTGTATTTAAGTATTTAATGCGTCATGTTTCGTAAATGTTTTGTTTTATCTTCAAATACATACAATATTTACATATCTCTTCAGATTTTGATTTAAGCTGTTCAGTAAACGTTGTCAATATGTTTGTTTTATTTTGGATATTTTTTTTAAAGAATCATGACAAATGCATATTACTTTTAATCAGATTTTTTTTCAAACACTGAGATCTTTGACCTACAATACCAGGAAAAATTATGATCAATGACTGAAATAAGATTCTGAACTCTCTTTGAACGAAATTAAGAAAATAAGGACCTACGAACACTTGTCCCTTAATTTGCTTGAGAGAGAGCACAGATTCTTAATTTAACAATGGTCTAAGTGAATTGCAGTATAGGCCAATAGAGCTCAGATCTTCAGGGCCTATGCCTTAGAGAAGAAATAGAGTGTGATTCTATCAATTGGCACATATAGTGTACATGGCTGCAAGTTCAAACAGTATTGGTTGAACCCAAAAACTATTAGTGTGGTGGAAACCTTCATGCCTTCTGTGGTAACTCTTGCAAAAGAACACAAGAAATACTAGGACTAACTCGGAAAGAGATTCAGGTAGTTTCAGGCTTCTTAACAGGACATTGCAATGAATCATTTCCTCTCAGGTCTGAAAACCAGAGATCTAGTAAGCAGGAAGTACGCAGTTAACACTGTCCTTAAGACACACTGGCCGTACTTCCAACCTAAGAGAACTTCCGAACTCCTACACTTCAACAAGAAAGGGATGATGGCGAGTATTATTGCGGGGCACTGTACTATATGGCATATAGGATGCAGGTTCCATATTACGACTTAATATGTGTAGATGAGGAGGAACCGGAAAGCAACCAACACCTCTTCTGTGATTACCCTGGTCTTCTTGGTAGACGAACACGTTTTCTCGGGAACTGGTCTTCAAAGAGTTGTGTAGTTTGGGAAATTGCCTTAAGAAAACTTGGTTTTTGAGAAAGGATGATCTCTGGAATCAGCCTTGGACACCAGTGGATTAGCCCTTAACCCTCACAATTCCCCTACCCTTACACAATTTTTATAATTTTTATCAGGCATCACAATGGGCCTTAAAGCTTCTTGGTGAACTCGCGAACAATTGCGAGCGGTCTGCATAGTTTAATCTGATCTATCTATGAATCATTTACAAAATTAGCGGATAAGTAGCGTCCAACGTAGCTTAAATAATGGAGAAGAAGAGACAGCAGAGCATTTGCTATGAGAGAGAGCTTACTTTGGTCCAGATTCCGATATCAAGGTATTAAAGAAACTCTTGCAATTATTGATGGCTTAGGAACTATAATTGTGAGGTTTGTCACAATGCCCATTCGAGGACGCAGTGGTGAAAAGAATAGGTCCCAACCTTCCTATAATCTAATCAAATAGATGAGTTAGAAGTTACTGATCCAGTAATGTCTCCAAAGTCTCTCTTTCCCATACATGTGTTTAAAAAAATTACAAGAAAGTGGTTACAGTAATTGTCTACAATCACAATATAGTATATGTTTATAGTTGGTTCTTTATGGTAGCCGTAAATCTAATCATTTAGGGAATATATTTCTGGTACTACTAAGCCATTACTAGAATTTATATGATTCATTCATTATTATTATTTTTAGAAATTAGAAGATTATTATTGGTTAAAGCATAAAGAAGTTGAATTAAACAAAAAATTTTAAAAAATGTCACACACACACTTAAGCCTCATTAAAGAAAAGTATCTATGATAATATGTTTGTATGAAATTCGTACTGGTCATCAAATCTGGTCAAAGAACTTCTTAAATTCAAGTAAAATTCTACGAAAAACTCTTATGACAAAAACACTTAAAGTTAAACCAAAATAGGAAAAAAAATAATATTAAATTTTATACGCAAAAAATCAAGTCAAAAATCAAGAAGTCGCGCTTTAAAAAGAAGGAAAAAAAAGTAAAACAAAAAAAAAGAAGTTAAAATTAGCAAAAATAAAGTCAGAAAAAAACTATAAACAAAAATGGCGTAGACGAAAGAAGAAGAAAAATAACAAAAAAAAAAAATACTTAACTGTTGGAATTTTGTTTATTTGGGACAAGTTCAAATTTGGCCAAAAAAAAAAAGAAAAACAATACCACAATAATTGTTCTATTCGTTGATTAAGAGAAAAGTAGAAAGGTGAAGAGGTAACAGAACATAATATTCCATTTGATGGTGATGTGGATGAAGAGGTAAGAGAAGAAGTACAAGAAGAAGTGGCAGAACCACTCACTTTATGCTTTCTAAAACAAAATGAATAGAAACGCTTTAGGGTCTGATGGTTCTAAATTTGAGACAGACTTGTATTCCTAAGTATAGTGTAATACTACTTAGTAATGAAGAACTTAATTATGATGAAGTTATTCATCATCATCATAATCGTCATTATAGTGATTTTCATTTTCTTTTCGACTCATATTTGTTTACAACTTTTGATTTTTTGTGTTATTTTTTTCTTTTTAATTTTTTTTTTTTTCTTTTTTTTTTGATGATTTGATGTTCTTTTTGACTCTTACGTACTTATTTAATGACTTTCTACTTTTTTATTTTACTTTTTATACCATTTTTGTTTTTGTTGATTTATTTACTTATTTTGTTATGTTACTTTGTTTCGTGGTCATATAACATTCTCCATGGTATATAGTATACTATTACAAATTCTATGCCATATCGAATATACGAGAAAGTCAAGTTCAGAGAAAATGTTTCCGAAATACAAGACAAGGTATTACTATTCTGTTAGAGAAAGAGGAGAAGACAAAAAAAAAAGATACAAAATGTTAAAGAAAAGACAGCGGTTTTTGTTTATTGTTTTCCTGTGCTTGGAATTTTTATTATGTAATACATAATTTTTGTTGTTGGCTTTAATGTTTTTCATGTTGCGTCTTAGCCTAAATAGAATTTCATTTTTGTCTTCTTTCTGTTTCATCATGAAGGTAAAGAATGAATGAATGGTAAAGTTCTTTCACTGTAAATACGAAAATATTATTATATTTTTGGTAAACAAAAATCAAAACAAAATTAAGACGTAGAAAGACCAAGTTAATTGTACATAAAAAACAAAATGAATGAAGGAAAGAAAGAGTGTCAATCAACTTTTTAAGTTGGGTATAACTAACGGTTGAATTACAGTCATGTGGAAAAATACCAATAAAATCTGTTTGGAAAATATAGAAGAGGTTCTTAGATATCTGAGTTGATCAACTGATTTCATATCCCACTCATATAATGATAAAACATATCAAATCTTTCGTTTCTTAACAGAAGATTCCAGAACTTTCTTTGTCATTTGATTGAGAATTTCCTTAAAAATTATTTGAATATTATGACAACTTCATCTACAATAATTTTGCCTTTAAAATCAGTAATCTTAAGATTTTAGCATGAATAATCCTTTTAATGCATAAATTGCATAAAACATTGATACCCAGAGTGGTCAATATGAACCCTCACGGGCCGACGACCCAGTTTCCCAATTTGTCACAGACAAACTGTCAGGAAGATGATATTTCAACTTAATTTCAACATTTAAATGCCCTCTATTCAGATTTTGAAACTAGGTTTGAGAATGTTTTGACTATGGTAAGTAATACCACAATCATATGCCATATTACAAGATTAACTCATCGAAATAAACACTAACAAAGAACTTATGGTACAGTTAAAAGACTGATATCATCTATTGTGGCTTCAAAAACTTATATGTTTTTATTCCCATATTATGGAATATCGGGAGAAAGTTTTTAATTGCTTTTCCGTGGTCATAACTATTGGAAAGGGGTTTCAGTGCGGTAATATTCGGTAATATTCTCAGGAACAAACTGAACCTCACTAACCAAAGAGAATTGATATTGAAATTGAAAAATTATTACCATAGCATTAGGTTCATGCCTCCCACTGAAAAGCATTTATTTTGTGCTTATTTGTTTTATGTAAGACATATACTACGTTTATAAGACGCCTGAAATGGTTTGCACTCAGGCCAGCCTGTCTCAGAACAGTTTTTGTTTAGTTATTTATGCGTGCGACGTCTTGCGCTCTTGTTGAAAACGTATACGTATTTTTTAAAGTTGCCATATGCATAAAATATGATGTACTTCACCTCTCAAAATAAGATTTTCATTTTAAATCAATTTATGCATGTGTGCTGACCTAAGTGCAAACCGTTTCGGGTGTCTTATAAACGGGGTAATACTAATGCTAACCATGGGCTCTATAGAAAACCAAAAGACATGGCAAATGGTTTACTAGACAAAAAGGAGGACCTCTGCCATAGAATCTGGTGTGGGAAGCCTTTTCCAAATATTCATCTGACATTCTAGCTGCTTTCTATTATACCACCTATTAATTGACTGTTCATAGCATGATGAAGATATCTCAACATCAAACTCCTACTCAGTTCTGAGCATTCTAGGAATGATTAAGCTTCCACAGAATCAAAAATATCATAGGATTAATGTACTTTCCCCCTTTAATTCCTGCATTTATTTTCATAATCTGGACATGATATTCCATTTTTGTTCTTAAAAAGATAATTAACAAAAATTTGATCAACACTCGGATTGCCTTGAAAACAAATCAATCTTCTTTGAAATAACGAAATGTTTAAAAATTCATACATATCTTCAAAACTTCTTATCCTGAATTAAACTCTTTTTAACCTTTTACTTAAAATTTAAATCGCCTACAAATCTAATTGAAATGACTTTCACTCACTGCCAGAGAGAAAAAAAAAATTATAAACAAATCTTCAAATGGATGAATAATGCGGCATCGTTTTGTATAAAATAACTCCTACTTACTATAGACTATGCACATCAAAAATAAAAATAAAACAAACCAAGAGAAATAATTTCTAAAGTCATCCAACCAAGTAACCACCCACTGCATCTAAGGAAAGAAAGAAAGTCCCTGACCTCTAAATTGCAAATGTTGTCTATCGAAGTCAAAATAGAAAAAACTTTCAAGTCAGTACAATGACTCGACTTAACTGCATTAGAGAGACTAAATGGATCTTGGCAACAACAATATACAATACAACATATTGTAGTACAACTCCAACTCAAGTTAATAAACTATAAATTACTATCAAAAACAAAAATGCAAGGAAAAAAAAAATTATAAAAATAATAGTAGAGAAGAAAATCGAGCGATGAAACACAACTTTCACAATGACGCCACAAGGGAATGGAATGATGAAGAGGTGGTGGGGGCAGGTAAAGTCAGACCAACCAAGAAATTGCAACAAAACAACAATAGCATACAACTTAGTTTATCAGCTCAACGTGCCATGCTGAGCCAATTTTTTCAAAAGGCAAACGCACCCAAAAGACTATTTTTTGTTTTTATTTTTAAATCATTGACTTGACTCAAGTTGCCTCCAACAATCGTGGCTTAGACCTGAGTCTTTGAAGATTTGAGTGAGGTGAGTGTAACTTTGGAGTTTCCCCTAAAATCAAAACAAAAAGAAAAGAAAAGAAGGAGTGCAACGACAACAAATCAAGAGACGCCAACGCGATCACAATTGAAGCAGAAAGCGGACAATGTTGTTTGTTGTGGAAAGTACATTACCTTTACCTATGCCAACGACAATAACTTTGATGTTGGCTGGCTTGGAAAATGTGAGAAAATGTTTCGATGGCAATAATGGTGATGGTGATGGCAAAACAATCACCAAAGGCGAAGGCCAAAAACTCGTTGGCAATTGCAGCCGCTGCCGAAGAAGAAGTAACAACAATTTCACTTTAGTTTGCAAAAGGTCAAAGTCCTGCCTCAGTTACTGCTGCTGCTGTTGCTGTTGCTGCCAACTTCTTCGGGTCTTAACTCAATGCTCAATTGTAGTAGGTGTCAGTCAACTTTCAAACATTTCACACTAAATGTTGTTGCTGTTGTTGCAGTTGCAGTTGTTATTATTGCGTATCACTAGCATAGTTGCATTTTAGTTGCCAATCAACAAAACAAACCACGATCGCGCATGCAGAGCGTTTACTCCATGTGCTCGCTCGGTCGCTGGCTTCTTTCATGCATGCATCATGTGTGATGTCTGGCTGGTCTTGTAGTATCTTGGTGGCGCTGAAGCCTGAGGATCGTAGTCGATGTTGTTGTTGTTGCTGTTGTCGTTGTTGTCGTCGTCATCGCGATTGCGATTGCGAGTGCAGCGACCTCAACCAAGTCGCACAGTGAACCCACACATTATTGTTGGAATACCATTCGTCTCCTTACCCTCTCATCTGTATACTCCGTAATACCTATTTGTACTAACTACTCTCCTCTACAACTTCTCTGACTATTGTAGTGAAATATGTAGGCTTTTGAGCTTAGTATGGGTGCATATTTTTTCTCAGTAGTGTCAGCTGCTGCTGCTGGCATTGCAATTTCTGTTGCTTGTTGTTTGGTTGTTAGATATTGTATCTTATTATATATCGTAATGTTGTATTTGTTGTTTTTGTTGCATACCAGTTTGTGTTTTTTTTTTTTTTGTTTATTATTTTGCATGCCACATGGTCACCATTTCACATTGCACATTTGGTGCCTATACGAGAAAGCGCATATAATGTTTTCTTAATTTTTGGCATTCATAGTAGTAGTATTGAACTTTCTGGAATAAGTGGATTTCCTAAAATCGTATATTGATTTGGATGATTTGTAAATGTGTTGAATATATCATAAATTATAATATCATCAAATAATATACAGATTATTCAAAGATTATACAATATTTAGGAAGATTTGTGTCTTATACTGATTTATCAAGTTCATTGTAACAATTTTCAAAGATCATTTCAGTTCGTTTACTTAGGAACTATTTCCATCTGTGTCTAAAAATTCAGTCTCCCATACATCTTAGATAAAAACTTAAGTATCAATGTCAAAACATTTAAAACTTTACCTTTCATAAAATCAATATTGTATCCTACTTCTGAAAAAATCTGCAAAAGAAAATGATACTGTCTATATTATTATTATTGAATATATTAAGCAATATGTGGAGAGAAGCTAAATTTCATGAGGTTTTAATAGGTACGATAGAGCTTAGGGCACTAGTTGAAGCTGAAGGGGAGATCCATGGGTTGATAGCGCTTTAGTCAGCGGAGGTACTGACTGTCGTCCAGGAGTTTAACTGTGTGGTCGTTTACGTGGTTCTCAAGTCGTTATTCATAACGTCGGCTATAAGCGAACATAGATAGTGCGAAGAACTTTGGACAGAAACCTGTTTTTAACTTTGGAGGCCGCAAAATAGCCCCATAACTGAATACCATAGGTCCAGATTGGTCTTTGCTTCGCCTCTTAGAGCAGCAACTTATTGCATAGTGAGAGCTTCGAACTAGGCCTCAGTAACCTGTACAGACGCTTAAGGCTAAGATGGGAGCGCTTGTTGAAGAGGTGTTAAATGCAGTAAAATGCTTTATCCAGAGTAACCCCTAAGTAGTTAACGTTAGAGCTAAGATGACACGTATTTCAAGTCTGAAGTAAACCTTCTAAGCCTCGGTCCGTTGTTGTCTTTTTGGAGGGGTTGCAACAAAGATCAGGAACAGACACAGTCAACCGATTTCACGAAATATATAATTTTTATAACAAAGAAATGAGCGTGAATGACAAATCTTTGTCATTGCTGATGTCGCCAAGAACAGAAACAAGTGAAAAGTTTATATTTCTGTCGCAAATGTAGTGAATTATGTTTCTGTTCCTAATGACAATTGGCAACAATGGTTTCTGTTGATGGTTCTATTCTGTTTTTCTTTCGAAAATGTACTAGATTCTGTTTCTGTTCTTTGCGACAACCAAGCTTTGTTAAAAATGTTGAACAGATGATTGTACCACACCAACGAAAGCATCTAAAATCGAGAATGTTCTTCTTTTTCTTCTTTCAAACGTTTCTGTTTCTGTTGGGACTAAAGAATATATTAATATTTGTTACTGAGTTAACTTAACCATGTGCTTAGTATGGATCACTGGTCCAATACATACTTAAAGCAATCTTAGGCATCTTAAAGTATATAAAAGATATGCTTTTAGTATTCCAATTTTTAAGTGTATGAAGATTTTTCTTAAAGAAAATTATCAAGTGGATCTCCCAAGAAATTTCTTTAGTCCAGCAAACTTTTCCAAATATAGTTAAATTTAATTAAACAAAAATAAATGAATTGTCGAAGGACCCAGCAGCTAGTAACTCGTTAAGTATTAAGTTTAGTATTATTTATTATATTTAATTATGTTAAAATAAAAATTAATAAATTAAACTATTCATTAACAATTTTTAATCTTGATTTCTGTTTTTCTTTTTATTTCAGGTGAGTTTGTCAAAAGAAATTTTCAGTTACTACAACATTTTTAAGGGGGTAAGAAACAAATGTCCCACTCTATTCAAAAAGGTATTTATTAATTTGTTATACACTTCATATCACTCTAAGGCTATTGAGACTTTTTAGAGATGATTTTAATAATAAGAACCGTGCCTTTGAGACCTATGAGAGACTATGTTGCTATGATCAGCATTGATATGGCCATTTCATTCTATCTTTTATGCCCACCACCTTCTTTCTTTGAGATATACTGATTATCCGATGCTTCTTATAAACCATTATATTATATTATAACATACTTTGAAGCTTTCTGCTCATAGATTGTTACTTTTTGGTTTTTCTTTAAATGATGGTGATTATATATAAATTTCTCATACTACTACTTATAAGTATATTCCCAATCCAATAATTAGAAAGATTCATTAAAATTTTGTTAAAGCAAGAACTTTATTTAACTCTTCGCAACTTTGTATGCTAAATTATTGTATTAACCCAAACGATATGCAAAAGAATCTTTCACACACACACACACAATTAAACTGCTGTCAGTCAAATCATATAGTATTATCTAATCAACTAACGATCAACACCTGTCTCAGATTACTATAACTTCCTAGTACGACTATGTTGTATATAGTATAGTTAGTTAGTCTGTCCCTATCTCTTTTTCTAATTCTGTTTCTATTTATCTTTGAAATCCCGTACAACAACAGCAATAAAATAGCAAAGATTTTTTGCAAAAAAAAAAAAAAGTGGAAAAAAAATCCAGAATCAAATTATGCTAAACGCGTACAAATAAAGAAGAAGAAGGAGAAGTGAAAAGCATATTCTGACAAACAGGTTTCAAATTCCTTTCAGGCAAGTGCTCGAACTGATCCCGCTCGCGTGCTTTAAACTTCATTTACACTACTCTGTCGGTCGGTACACCATTAATTCACTAACTTAGATCTGTGGTCATATGTACTCATATGTATGTGTATATGTATATCTGTGTATCTGTTTGTGTCCATGTATTTGTTGCCAAGTTACGCATGTTTGTTGTTTGATACGTTTGGGCCTCCTCGACACTTGTTCAAATCATTTTACCATTGTTATACCAAATATACATATATGAGTTGGTTGTTCGTTGTGGTGTTTTATTGTGTTGCTTATTTCAGTCCTGGTTCGTTATACTTGATTTACTAATTATTATGCTAAGCTCGATTTTCGTTAGGTAAGACAGCAACCAAGAAAAGTAGAAGAAGTAGCTCAAAAAGCAGCAGAAATAAAAGGGTTTTCAAAAAACCGTTTTCATTCGACACTTGTGTGTTTCAATACCCTTTAATATAAAATATATTGGATATAGTATCTATAAGGTATAAATCTACTTATGGTAGAAATATGAATCATTCTTATAAACATTGCGATTATACCGACTGAATGATCTTCCGTCAATCATCCCACACATACATCAAGCATCATAATGGGCCATGTAGTCATTAGATGAACACTGGCGGTCTAAGCTCGCCGTGGTCTCGGGGATTCAAAACTGAATAAGATCGACGGTGTGCTAGGAAAATTTAGAAGCATTTAAGAAGTCCTCTTGAGTCATTATACGAGTATGCGGCTTGTACCATAAAGATGAGGTTCTTTTTTGAGTCATTTCGGATATCAAGGAACCTTTTCTTTAGATATGTAGGCCTTCTGAACCTGAGTCCCGCCAATCACTATCTGTTTAACCTAACCTACTACATTTTTTCTCCCCTTTTAATATTTCAAAGCCTATTAAGGATACCATATACCACCTCTATAATGTAGTGGGTATGTAGGGTACTTGTTAATCAAATAAGTAATACCCCTTGTCTCACTTGCCTTTTTTTATACTTTTTAAGGTTCCAGATGATACAATACTACAGACAGACTGACTAACAGACAGACCTTTAGATTTAATTCAACTATGTGCCTGCTTTTGTTCTTGGTTCTGTGGATTGTCGTCGTCTTTGGTCGATCCACAAAGTCTCGATTGTTTTGGCCTCTGTTTCTGTGTATTTTCTTATTCTTAACATTCGCCTCTTCTCTCCCTTACTCGTTTCTCTCACTCACTCATTTTTTATTCACTCTTCGTTATTTGTTTCATTGTGTTCTTCATCACCGGCTTTTGGCTCTTATTCTTAATGGCGGTTAATGGAGGTCATTCACTTTCGCACGAATTGTAATTTTTGTGCTTTAAGTCAAGTCGCAAGTCGCGTTGAATCGCACCACATCGGCCGCCTCACAACTCCATGCCATGCTGTGCTGGGTTTTATATTTTTGCTGCCGATTTAAACTCGGCGCTTGAATGTTTTATATAATTTATAATATATGTTTAAATGTGTGTATAATATTTTTTTTTTTGCCTCACTTTTATATAATATACAATGAAGCGTTTGCTTTTGCGCCAATTTCCTTTCACATAAGTGACTTTACTTTTTTTTTTATTTCTATATGAGTCCGGCTTTTATACGAAAAAAAAATAAAAAACATTGTGATTTTTTCAGCTTTTGTTCTTATTACTTTCAAAATCGGCCATTCGATCTTTGCTCTTTATTCTTGTTTTCAGTTTTTTTTTAATTTTTTTTTTTTTTTTGGTTATTTTCTTGGTCATAATTTAGTTAAACTTTTTTTTCTTTTATTCATCAACGGACCAACCATAAGTCAATTTGGATTGTTGCTGACAAGAGTCTATTAAGACTTGTCAAAAATGTTTCTGCTTACGTGTCAATATGTAAAGACATTGAAAAAGGGAAAGGGTTGCGGTGAATAGGTAAGATCTTTTTTTTTTGTGAAATTAATTAAGCAAATGTTTTCACTATCCTTGGTAGAATTTAAAATTTGGCCTAGCAACGAAAATTCTTGTGACCTATATACCTACATAAGGGTTGAGATTATTTAAACAGTATTTGGTTCTTCTTGGAAAAGAGAATTGAAGCTCTTTTCATGTATTTCACATAAATATATCTTGTTTTTCCATTTACATATTGTATATTGTTTTTTTAGTGTTTGTGTGCTTTATATTTTATTTAAAATTTTTTAATTTTTGTAAACTTAAATATAATGAGAAATGATCAGTTAAGAAAATCAAACTATCAACGTGCAGTCCAGTTGTTCAATTAGTTTAAGTTGCATTGTTTTGAATTTTTAGATAAATCCAAACCACAATGAGTTACATGCTCATATTATAGGATTTTGTTTACATGAGAGTAGATGATGATGACTATAAAAAATCTCGTTCAAAACAATTCTAACAAACATACAGGTGAAGCTTCTAAAAAGCATGATTTTTATTAAAGAATTCTTTGGGGGAAACTATCTTATAGTAGTATACTTATGAATATAATACTATTGTAGTTTGGGAAGTTATGATATGTATGTAGATAGATTGCCCAAGAATTAAGCAACCCTTATAGAATTGATTGATTTTTATGTGGTTTTTCGGCATGCTTAAAATATTTTATGAATAATGATACATACTCCTTTGCAGATATCGTTTGCCTCTTTAGTCTGCGTAATGTCTCATATTGGATGAAAGCTGTCGCAAGAACATTAGGATGCCTTTGAAGCCATTGGCTGTAACAGCTTCTGTGCAAATCAATTTCATCAAAATTGTAGGTGACGTGAGAACAAAAAGAAAAAGCATGTTGCTCTCGGCAGTTATATCCCATATTTGTATAGCGTAAAGCCAAGTTGGGGCAACTATTTGTCTGGAAAAGAGTGGTTCTTTTTTGCTCGTTTAATTTTCGCGGCTTAGCTTAGTAGAATAGATCAGGTTCAGCTCATCAGTGCGGCCTAATGTGACAAACACCGTAATCACAGTTCCTTCGAGATTCTGGTATTCATTAAGACTTTCAAGATTCTCTTCGGAGATAAACCTGCAATTTTAACTGAATCCAAGTAGTGGTTTCCAAGGTGACTGCAACTTATCCGAATTTTATGTAGGTGTTTCCTTAGCATAGTAACATGTTGTGATGGATTTTATATGTGCAAGCCAAGTGAGGCTTTTGTCCAGGATATCGGACTTGCCCCACCTTAGGAATGATCTTTGAGCCAAATGCGTTATCTGGACAAAAGCCGCGACTCAGCGTGTAATCACAATAAGATGATTTGCTTAAATGATGGCTATATTCCAGTGGCTGGCCCAAGCATGGCAGCTCTGCAAGTAATTGTTGATCATCTCTGCTAATTCTGTGGGCAAGCCAGAGTTGTACTGTACGCCAGTGTCATCTTCATATGTTTCCAGCAAGAGCCATCAAAGGTTCATGTTAGCAATAAATAGTGTATACAACACTGTTGTCAGTACACTACCATGTGGCACACCAGCCCGGAACTGTCTCTTGATTAATGGATTTTCATAACTCGTAAGTGGAAGAAGCGGCCTAAGAAATAAGTTATTGTTAAGAAATAAATATTGGTTTTTTTGGCTTCCACTAGTTGCTTCTGGTCAAGTATCTAGTACACAGTATTCTTATAGTAGACAG
The DNA here is from genome assembly GCA_037043315.1 of Amiota communis. Classification (NCBI taxonomy): domain Eukaryota; kingdom Metazoa; phylum Arthropoda; class Insecta; order Diptera; family Drosophilidae; genus Amiota; species Amiota communis. Next base: position 1,383,632 of record JBAMAV010001133.1, read on the forward strand.
TAAGATAGAAAACCACCTGCAAATGATGCAATAGATTTTAGATGTTTGTTTCTTTGTGTAGTCTCTGTATTACATGTGCAAGTGACTGTATAACTTCTTTTCTTATTGGTTTTACTCTCTAAATAAATATATAGATTTTTAAGCTCTTAAATACTTGACAAATTTATTAAAGCAAAGAAAGGCCGTCAAATTCTCAACCCAACTGAAATTGTTGCTATTTTAAACAAGAAGTCTAAAATTAATGAATGCCAAATAATATTAAAACTACCCTATTACCATTCTACTGCACAATATATTGTATTATATAATTCACACCACCAGCAAATTATCTTTTCAAAAGGAAAACTATCTTAATGAAATCCATTAATCAACAAAGTCAATTCTATCTACATTTCTTACGTACATACACATTGACTCACATTCTGTCTACTACCATACAAGTACACTCACTCACTTCAGGGGTGACTAAACTTTCAATCTATCCTAGTGATAGTATAGTAGTACTAGTCAATGTAGTAATAGTATTGTAGTCATAGTAGTAGTAATGAAGTAACCGTTGCAAAGCATGTTGCACGTGCTGCAATTACCAATTTAAATGCAAACATGCGTTAATAGATACATATGTACATACATAGAAATAGTGTGCAAATAATAATAAAGAAATAGTTTTGCCAAGTGCATTCAACTTAACCAATGCGTACAATACCAAAAAAAAAGGAAAAAAAAAACAATAAAAAATAACAAGTATCTACAGTAGTGCTACTGACTACAATGTATGGTGTGTGATGTGTGTGCGTGTGTGTGTGTGTGTGGTAATCGACAATCGACAGAGGAGATACTTTTGTAGAGTAACCAACAAGAAAAACCAACTGACAAGTCAATAAACTCATTGCTGCACCACACTCCATGACGATGACTACGATGGCAATGCTTGCGTTGCCTTGCCTTCGCGTTGTGTTGACGCTTATCAGGCAAACAGAGCACGATCAATAGCCGGGTTGGCGATCTGCAGCGCCGATCATTGCCACCAACAAACAACTGACGCTACCTTAAAGAGTCTAAGCTAACATACATACAAATACCAATGAACTATCTATCTATTTTACTAAAGTAGTAGAAAGAAGATGCAGAAAAGAAAAGAAAAACCTTAGTAGCAAAGAACTACAAGTAACTAATGTGCAATAACCCTCAACAACAGTTACAAAACTGTATGCAACATACTACTACAACTGTAAGGATGGGGGACTGAGGCGAAGATGTAACAACCAAGCTAAAGTAGAAGAAGTACAACGAACCAACGCGATCGCAATCATAGACAGACAAACAGACAGACAGATATCAGCAAAGTCAGAAGACACACATAGATACAAGTACGTATCTTCTATTTGCAATAATTTATAGTAAAATGTACTACTACTAAAGAGAGTGGATTCAACCAGAGTCTTTAGAGTCATTGCAGTCTGTAAAATAGCACAAGAATTTGGAAAATACATACATATAAAAGAGAGCACAGAGCAGCGAAGAGAGAAAAAGAGAAATCGAGAAGGTGAAAAAAGCAAAATAAAAAAAATAAAATAAAACTTTGCATTGCATTGAGATACTTTCAAGTGCATTGAACGCAAAAGGGTTAAAGACCCTTACTCTGTGTGAGTAGATTTGTGCCAAAGAGAGGAGGCAAGAGTGAAGAGAGAGAGAGAGCAGCATAGTGAGTAAATTAGAAATGTAAGTGACTTCTTGCAATAACAACAACAACAACAAGAACATCAAGTTGTGGCAGGCAACAAATGATCGCTTATGTATACAAAAGTATCTACACACAACAATCACTGACTCACAAATACACACTGTTTGTTGTGTGTGGGGGAAAGCAAAAGTGCATTAGAAATAGTCAACAAGATACAATGAAATGAGTGAATAAATGAATGAGTAAACGAATAAACAATCAAACAAACGAACGAACGATTGAACGAACAAAGAACGAGTGAACCTACATCAACATGCAGATACTCGTATTGATGTTGATGATGATCGTGCATAGTAACGAGAGTCCAAAATCGTGTGCAGTAATCACTTAGCATCGTCATCATCATCATCACTAGCAATACCAACACCAATACAGAATTGTTGCTAGAAATACTTTAGTACATTCACTGATGATGATGATGATGCTGCTGCTGAAGCTGCTTTTGTCGTTGCAGTGGCTTTGAACTTCACACAGATACAACACATTTTCTTTAGCACATCACAAAGTTCTCTCACTCTCTTGTTTTGTTAATTATGAAGTTCCAAATGATGCTGATGCTGCTGATGATGATGATCATTAAAATTGTTGTACATATTGTTGTAAATAGTAGAGAGATTTTGTTGTGCACGATCATGGTTTTTACAGTAGTATTGTATTTTCTTTACGAATTTTCAATGTCGAGATCATTGAAGATCACTTTTTATTTCTTTTACCACATCTTCATCATTATTACAATATTATATTGTATTGTATTATATTATATAGATGATGATAATTCTCTCTCCTCCGTATTACAATATATTCAACTGTTACTCTCAAGCATGCGGGATCGTTGAACGTAGCGGCAGCGTACAATGATCCATAATTGCAATGAATCTCGTAAGTAAATTGTGTTGAGTCGCTTTAACACTTAACTTGATTCATTTTAAATATTTTATATGTAAGTATGTAAGTAGAAATCTGTGTTTGTGTCTGATCTGATGAATCTGTTGCTGTGTTGTCTCTTACAATTTCAATTCTTTCTTACATCTTGACTTCTCATGATTTGATTACATACAATATAATCTAGTATGATGAGACCGAGAATATTCCTTTTTCTCTCTGTGTGTTGATAAGATTCTTTTCTGAATGTTGTAAAATCTTTGTTGTTGCATGCAACTTGATAATAAATTTGAACAAAAGAAGACAAGAAAATAATTCAAAAAATTATCATTTACTAGAATTTTTGATGCATTTTTCTTCACATCTCCCACTTTTTAAACACAATACTCTCCGCTCTTTTTCTCTATTTTTATTTTAAGGTTTTTCTTTTACTTTAAAAACATTTTCATTCTTTTTATGTTGCAACAATGTAGAGAAGCAAACAAGTTCAAGAACACAATGAAAAAAGATACAAAGTTATTTATTAGTATATTCTAGTATCTATGCTTTCAAGAGAGTAAGAATTATTCTAGAATGATTTTCTTTTCACTGGTGTCATTAGTTGTTTGTCTAACTTTTCCTTATATGTGTGTGTGTGTGTGTGTGTGCGTTTGTGGTGAAAAGTGGAAAGTTGTTTGGTAAAGCAAAGGCATGAACATGAACATTGTGTAATATGCTGGAAAATTCCAAACTTCGTGTTACATGAGGTTTTTTGTTTAATACAAATGCCGTATTGGTTTAATGGCTTCCGCTTTTGGTTTGAGTTTGTTGATTTCTAGAAAGTTCTTTCTGGAAGTTTTAGAGATCAATAATTCTATACAAAATAGTTATATAACAAATGAAATACCAGTTTTTGAACTTCTACAGTGGGACACTCCCATACCATTAATTAATATTATTGGAAAGTCAACACCACTAAAGTTCAGTTAAACTTCTTTAGTAAAGCACATGTTCAAATTCCATGACATTTATCTTTTTCAAAGTACAATCAACCCTTGATAAACCTTCATTGCTGCCTGATTAGAATTTACCTTCATTAAGTTCACTCACAGAATATATTATAAAAAAAAATCATACAAAACGAAATACAAAACTACAATAATAAAATATATAGTTCAATAATCTTGATTTAGGCCATGGTCAAAATTTAAGCACAAAACTATTGATTAATTCACACCTTCACTTCTTTTGAAGTTACACTATTTTTCCATTTGATTTCCTATTTATTTATTTGATTTAACCTAACAAGCATTTGGCATAAGATCGTCGACGACCTTGACTAATAAATCCGCACATAACAATATAGCCACGATAGCAACCTATAAAATTGAAAAAGACGAAAAAAATATTTCCATGTCTAAAAGAAATTAAAATGTTGTTCTAAAAACTTGTCTATGATCCACATAGTATATCATTTCCTGTCTGAACCTTGAAAATTCTTATCGAGTTTTCACCTTTCGCAAATTTTTTTGTTTTTGTACTTTATTCGCATATTTTTATGATAGTAGATTTTTGTTTTTTTTTTTTATATTATGTGCCAATAAACATTAAATTGTAGCACATTCTGTTCTCTTAAGTGACGTAACACTACCAGTTGCTCTCCCTTTGCAGCATGGTAAAGTGTAGATTTGTTGTGACAGAAAATAATAGTTTATTGTTGTTAGATAAGCAACTGAGGTATTTGTGCTGCTGACCTTCATTCATATTTTTTCCTTTTTTTTTTTATGCAAGATTTTGATAACTGATATCTGTTGTAGTATATAAGTTTTAATGTTAAATCTGATAAGATATATAAAACTATACTTTTCATTCCTGATTGTAAAGGTAGGGGAAATGTTATTAGAAATTTTGTAACAAGGATGTGAATTGCGTATTGAACTCTGGTGAATCGATAAAAAGCATCATTCGATCGTTCATTCTTATTTGATTTTGATCATCTAGAACAGGGGGTGTCTAACGTTTTTTGTATCCCTGGGCCACATTTTAAGGAGGCATGGTGATTTGGGACTTTTGCCAGTAACAAACCAAAAACGAACGAGATTTCTGAGTTCTGAGCGTATGCGACCCGAGGGATGCAGATGGGACAGCCCTGATCTAGAAATTAAAAAACTGTTTTATAATGGTTTTTATACAATACCAGCGTTCCCGGCGTGCTTTGCTACCACTCCCTGTGTTATGTTAATGAGTGATTTTTGTAGTCATTGTAAAAAAATTATCTCATAATTTTTAACAAAGCGAATTGATTGATTTTAAAATATGTCCCCAAGCTTTATATGCAAAGTTGCATCCACTAAAATCACGACAACAGAGGGTCAATAAGAAAAAAAAGTAAGTATGGAAAAACCTTCTCCGTGAAAAAATACATATATGTGCCAACTTTCATGGCTATCAGTCATACGGTTTCAGAGTCCATCGCCGTCAAACTAAATTTCTCTTCTAGACCAGTTGCAAGTTCCCGCTTCGCTGGGACTTTTTTGCCTGGAAGTAATAATAAACGTGCTACTATGATTTCAAAAACATTCTGGAACTTTCGACTACTTTCATCCCCCATGTCTTTCACACCCTCATAGTGCACGATTGGAGACTTGCAGCTACTGCTGTATAGTTTTGGCTATAGACTGAAATCCACATTGTCGAATTAAGACAATCTGAGAAATCTATCAATCAAGCTTTTCATTCTGTTTAGGATGTTTACCTTACTCTGATGTGACTCTGTGGTTTTGATTGGAAATTTCGTAATGAAATCTTTAATGAGGTTGTTTTGAGGAAGACATTGTTTTGTGTCAACTTTTTAATGATCATAAGATCGAGTGTATCACAAGGATGTGATGAAGTCATAACTTAGTGAAGATAAGTTGAGTTGGGTCCAATCTTGTAGTCAATTTTTTTGCAAGTGAAGTCTAGTTAACTGGCATAACACCTTTTGTTTAGCAAGTTAGTTGCTGCATTAATAGCTTTTGAAAACTCTCTTGTTGTTTTTGTTAACAGTCCTATGTTCGCCTTGTTTGTTGTCAATTTGAATTGACTTGATTATAGTCCTGCTTACTATTGATCATACATATTTTGATTTCTACATCACACCATGTTTTACCATAACACTGTTGTCGATGCAACTGTTGAATGCTGATTAAGCTCTAAAGAGCGAGTGTTGGGTGCTGGCCTACACAGTCAGTTGCCTTTTGGAAAGTATCTGGGATATGATCTGAGGAATATAAGGTATCATAGCTATTTTAAAGTAGCAACAAATATTATGAATAAACAAATATTGAAGATAAAATATTAATAGAATAAGGAAACCAAGATTTCACTAAGCAAAAACATATCATTAAATTTCTTTTAATCTCAATGCTCTAGATAAACTCATATGTTTCCTTTAATTCTTTTTGAATGGCCCATTTAACTTTCTTTTTCTCAGATATCTTATTTTCTTAGTCTCTTCTGAACATTTTGCCCGCTTCTTTTCATTATTACAAACATACAATGAAAAAAACTCTTTGGAACTGATAAAGAATTCAAGTAATTTGAATTGAATTTCTTTGCCACATCATCATTGCCATCATATTTATTGTATATGTTTATATACATATGATGGTATTGTTGACCGATAAATGTTATAACAGAAGAATTTTTAATAACCCAATACACCAGAGAGCACAAAAGTTCAAACACACAACAACAAAGAAGTAAAGGAATTGAAATACTTGTTAATTATATTATACTAGTAGTACAGACCTCGGAGTAAACAAAGTCAGTAAATGTTCGTTGTCAAGTCTACTTAATATTATTACCGCCTTTTTTTCTTTTTATTTTTATACATTTAAGATTGTATATTGCCTTCAGTTTAACCACCACAGCCTGCTGCCTGTGTTTGCTTTATCATCAGCATTTAATAATATAATCATATATATAATATATGAATAAAAAAAAAAAAAAAACAAAAAAAGAAAAAGGCAATATATCTCAAAAAAGGCAACAATTGTGATGATGACGATGACGACGACACTGACTCGGACGATAATCGGTTAAGTGAGCAACAGCAGCAGCAACAGCAACAACTCGAAAATCAGTCACTTCATCATTACCATTATGAGCAACAAGTAGTATGTAGTAGTACTTAAATGAGTATACGATCAGAAATGAATGATCACCAGAGCGACTAACCAAACCGATCGAGCGACTACCTTCAATATGCGCTCTCGTATAATACCATCATAAGCCCATAACACAACCACTCAACACAACTGAACGGAAAGCAAAGCAACGCAACATTGATTCGGAGTTGATTGTTGGCGGTTGTCGCCTCGAATTGAGTTGAACGACATTTTATGAATTTTTCCTTGTAGATTTAATTTTGCAAAATCTTACAAAAAAAAAAAAAAAAAATACAAAAATAAACAAATTAAAAAAGTTTATTAAATAACCCAATACATCGCCGCGACATACTTCCTTGATAGAAGTTTTTTTTTGGTATTATATTTATACGATGATCATTCACCATCATCTTTGAATAAACAAAAAAAAGAAAAAAACAAATATATTATTTGTTAATTTATTAAATTCTATTTTAGTATTGATTCGTTATCTTTATTTAATTAATATATTTTTAATTGTTCATCATAATCATGACCATTAGATAAAACCTTAACTTTGATCTAACCAAAGCCTATACAAATTTCATAGCCCCCTATTTATGATGAATAAATATGTACACCTTTATAAGCTAGACAGAACTTAGACTAATCTATCCTTATAAGAAAAAATCATGGAAATTTTAGCTCTTTATTTCAAAATCGGTGTGTGGTGTGCCACTAAAAATATCTTCCCTGAAACTGCTTTCATATTCCTTCAAGTTGGTATGCTCTTCTGTATTCATATAGCGATTGTAGTACCTTCGTCCAAGTCCCGCTTCTTGCATCTTAGAATCTGTGCAATTTTTTTTTTTTTTTTTTACGCGAACAAGGAGGTAAAATTCTTCCAAAGATACTTATGGCCCGTACCACAAGCTATGTCGGTTTCATAAGCCTACCGACTAAAAAACCCCCTATCGCCTCAAAACCTTTTAATCCCTACGGCACCGCCAAAGCATTCCTTCGTAGGGAGGGACATTAAGCTACATTAAGCAGACGCCATTGTTCGCTCGTACATTTGAGCGCTCCTCATTATGTTGGAAATTTCTGCACAGAAGAATGCCCAATCGTCAGCTGATGTTATCATGCGCCTATCAATCCTCTGGGAGCTGCAAGGAGATCCGAGCCGCCCATACATTCTTTGTCGCTCCACTTCGAAACGGGGGCACTCATGAAAAAGATGTTCCGGGTCCTCCACGACATCTCCGCAGAGACTACAGAACGGATCAGCAACGTGTCCAAACCTATGCAGATACTGCCTGTAGTATCTATGGCCAGTTACGAATTGGGTAAATTGGAATCCCACGTCACCAGAAATATGCTTGAGCCATCTTTGGTGTCTGGGATGAGCTAATGTATCCTCCGTGGATCTTACCAACTCCACCTGTGCTGCCCTATATTCAGGTATCTGGTCTTAAACTCCTCTTTGTCTACTAGCTGTGAAGATGCTCGCGCGAGGTACTTGTCCTTGACAGCCAATGCTTCCAGATCAATTGGAAGTCTGCCTGCAAGTACACCCGCCGCATCATCTGCGACTGTTCGGTACGCCCTGCAGATCCTCAGGTTAGCAACTCTGTAAGCACTTCTTATACCACGAAGGTATGAATTGGTCAGAATCTTTGCAATGTAGTGAACTGCTTGTGCCCAGTTGTGCTTACTCACCAACATCTTGTCGCCTATATTTGGTGCGTTGATGGGTCCCACACTGTTACCCGAAGCCTCACACTCTTGTTGCCATCTATTACATTCAAAGAAAGTTTCATTTGTATCGTCTACTTCTGCGTCCCCATAAATCCAACTGCATTTACCGCTTTTCCTATTCTGTGGAGAATTTTTCGATATAACCGTGTCCAGCAGTTGTGTGATGTAAAAATTGACGTCACCCCACTGTATTCATGGGGATTCACATATTGATAAATATCTGCCTTGTATGGATTGCGCTCTGACCGCTTATCTTGTCGCGTTTGTCAGATTATCTTTGTTCAGAAGCCATAGTTTCTGCCTCTCCTTTGCAAGCAGGGTTATCGGTATCGTGCCACTGATTTTCACATTTGTCATTGCAAGTTCTCATGTAAAAAAGGAAATTTTATGTCAACAATTATAGTGCTGTGCTTCCAGAACTTTGATCTAGCCAATGCTTACATAACACTTCACATAATATCATAGCCTCCTATAATAGAAAAATATCATCGGTTCTTACACATCAAATAATGTGTTCTTGTATAAAAACATTGAACTTGTAATAAACTTAAGTCTTGTCTTAAATTTAAGAATGATTTTGTGAACTAAGGGGATCTATAGTTCTTATTACATTGCTTGATGATTTGTCGAGGTTTATATTATGTAATGGAAATATTTTCAAATTGAAAAACTCATCTCATAAAAAAAAGACATTCAGACAGATAATGGATCAATACTTAATAACTTCTCTGATGCTCTGTCTTAGACGTTAACATACCTTACCCTAAAGTGTGTATACATCATTTAAGAAGTATATGGTATGGTACAAAAAAATACGCTAACAATTTATTTATTTATTTCGTTTTTTTTTTATTTATACCCATAATTTAAATATTTGCCAAATATGGCAAGAAGAGCTAATTTGGTTTTTTGCTTTGAACCCGGTTATGCTTTAAGTTAAACATATGTTTGAGCTCTCGGCGCTTAATTTACCTTCGAATCGAAATAAAAGAACAAAAGACTGCGAACTTTATCAAAGTCACAGATACAATAGCAAACTAACTGAACTAAACGACACACAGACATTCAGACAAAACTGAAAGACAATCACAATCACATTTTAAACATTAGACAGCAGGGGCCAAAGCAATGGAATTGCTTCTATATCTACTATGTATTGTTTTGGCGCGTATTATACATATGTACATACGAGTATATGCTTAGCATGTGTGTGTGCTTGCGAGTATCTCAATATAATGAACGCACCTCAACGTTTGTGCGTACAACACCTTGAACTCGCTCGGTCAAATTGAAGGCCAAATTCACGCACAAATATTTCACAGATACAAATGTAGCTGTATATCTATCTAAAAAACAGTCTTTAAAAAGTACACGCGCTCAAAATTATATTTTTTTTTTTGTATATTTTTTATTGTATTAACTTAAATGATAATTATTTTTTGTTTGTTGCTTTCTGTGGTGATTACGCATTATTAGATTTTTTTCCATTTTTGTTTCTTTGTATTAATTTGTTGTTCATGGTTCCACAAAAAAAAAAAATATTATGATCTCATTTACTTTATTCTATAATATAATAGTAAAGCAATTAAGGATTCTTTTATGCTAAAGACATAAATGATTAAGATTTAATAGATACTTAAATCAAATCAAAAATACTCGTAGCTTATTTTGATTAGTTCATTTTATCTTGTAAAATTAAATTTATAGGATTCTGTTTCATTTCATGTCTATAGATTCTTTAATTATTCTGTATTATTAGCCTTATTTTTCTAAACTTTCATACAAGAATATTTTTGTGATCTTATTTGATAAAACATTTGGTTTTACCCATGCCAGCTCATTGAATTTATGTCAGCTTAAAAATAAAAACAAGAGATTTAAAATCAAACAATTACACTTAATAAAGAGATAAAAAATATTAAATTGAAATGTAAATAAAATAAAAATAAATTAATTATAAGATAGAGAAACAAAACAGAATAAAAAATAAAAATAAAAATAATATAAAACAGCAGCCTCTGACCCGATGGGGGAAGTTTATGTGCAACACTAGCGAGCTATGCCCCTACTTACAGCCATGTGTGGTCAGAGGCACATAAGCTACACAGACGGTACAGCTGATCAGCAAAATCCAGTGCATCCAGCCAGTGAGGTCATGAATCCCGTAGGTAACGAAGAATGATTGAATTAATGATTCCGGAGATAATTCAGGAGAGTGAACATGATAGAACTTATTATAATATGAGCATAAAACTCTGAAAGGATCATGAAGGGCAAAGTTACTAGTGCATTTATTTAACAGTAAAGGGACATAATTTCTCGTAGGACGACTAGGGATAGAAAAGTTCAAAAGATATAAAAGCTCTGGAGAGTCAATGTTTCCGATTAAAAGCTTATGACAAAAGGAAATCCCTAGAGCAATTCTACGATGCGCCAAGAAGAAGAAGACTGATAAGTAGGAGTCTATCAGTGACCTCGATGTAATATAATACCAAATGCTAAGACTAAGAACCACAAATTATATAAAAAGTATTAACTTACATACTAGAAATTGAAATTTGGATTTTGAAAACACTCGATGCATTTTAGAGCATACAATTAATCGTAATACCTATTATTGAGAGTTGGTTTTCATAAATTGTATATGATATAGTCTAACATCAACTCACATGCACGCACTCTTCAAACTACATGAATTGAATTTATAAGGACACCAGAGTCTACTTGAAAATATTATAGGCCATGGCAAAATAATCACACCTTTATAGTAAGGTGAAAGAATAGCTGGAAAGTGATGGCAAACAAGGCTGACATATTAGATCAGTCTTCATAACAAGGATACTGGGACTCACTTAACAATTCAGCACTTTAATCATAATACATACCAGAACCGAATTGCATCATTCGGTTGCTAGTGATCCTCTCTTCCAACAGTAAAGCATTGACTATGCTAAAACCTAAAACCAAGATCCTAACAGAGTTTTCTCAGCTATCAACAGCTCATGCTGGAGTTGCTAACCAACTCTGTTGGGACAGAGCCAGACAATTTATTTATTTTCTGTCAACAACTTACCTAAGACCATCGGTTCGATTACAGTCTATCATAAAACATAAAAAAATACTTAGAGACCACCTCGGTTGAAAGCGTTACATTGATTTAAAAAAATGGGGGGTATGTATGGAGCAGGACTGCAGTCATGTTAGCGGAAGACAATGGTTTTATTGTTACCTTTTTTCATGACTACAGGCTTGCTCCCTACAACTCTATTAGAGTTAGTGATTTCTGCCATTGCTCATATTTTCATACTATTTGTACTTTTATTACATTATATAACCTCAATTAATTTCGTTCTTGATCAAAGACGAAAATGAAAGTTTCACCAGAAAACATGTATTCCGCCTTGAAGCACACCCTAATGATCTCTCCTCAGGCATATTTGTCATTGGTAACAATGTACGCTGATTCAAGTGGAGTCACTCCATAGACCTGCCTTTCAGGTTTCCTGAAGGATATGTAATCTGCCACAATTCATTGTGATGTTCTTTTATATTATGTGTGTCCAATTACATGGTTAGGTTATTTATTCTGATTCTGAATGATTTTAAAAAAAAAAAACAAAAATGTTTCGTTCGAATAAAACAAATGGAACTTCGAAAGCAAAATTAATACATTTTCGAGTTTAAAAATTTTGCCTTACAATAAGAAAACACAGTTTTAAATTGAATTGATTTAAGTTTGTTTTTATGTGCATTTCCAAAAGTTTATCCAGTAAATTTCCACACGTTTATTCGAATATAAGAAAATTAAATTTCGACATCAATAAAAGCAAAAATAATCAATGCATTGCAATGAAACCAAACCTTTGAATGACATTTATTAAACATTTTTATTGAGCAGTATAATGATAATGATAAAAAAAAAAGTTTAAGCAAAATTAAATATTTGACTTCCTTATTAACGAAAATGAATATTAACAATAAAATCAAAAAGCAACAAAAGAAATTTTAAACAAATTAATAAAAGCAAAATAAAATAATCAAAATTAAAATTGAGCACAAAAAAAAACATTTATGTAATAATAAAGAAATAAAATGCAAGCTCAGAAGACAGTCATCATCATTGCCATCAAAGAAATGTTAATCGAAATACAAAGTGCAATATAAGGAGAGGCAAAGGACAATCAATATATGTATATATAAGAACAGACAGGAAACAGTTTTGTTTTTTTTTTTTGGCAAAGAAATTAAGAACCAAAAAAGAAATGAAAATAAACTAAGAAACAAAATACAAGAGAAGAGACAGCAAATAAAACATGTAACAAAAAAAAAAAACATCCTTAAAAGTTCAATGGCACTGAAGCCAAGTTCATCTTCATCTGATTCAGGTTCAGTTTGGATGCGATAAAAACTGGAACATTTTACATTGATCAGTTTGGAAGGAATTCAATCGTGTATGTACGAGTATGTATTGTGAAAGTGAATAAATGCATTTTGAGTTTGGGTTTTTTGTAAATCTAATTTTTTTTTTAATATAGTACTGTTGTACTTACCATACAAATTTATATTGTATATAAAAGTTTATACTATAGTTTTTTTGTATTATTTACAAATAGTATGCAAAAACTCACACAGACACACACACAAGACAGAGTGACTGGAAAAACTTGCTGGATCACTTTCTTCTTTTCTTCATGCAACATAAACAAAGAAAAGCAAAAAAAAAAAAAAAAAAAAGAGCAAAAAACGGAAAATTCCACAAATAAAAAAGAAAAAACAAAACAAAAAATGAACGAAAGCATGAATTTGCCATTGAAGTTTGTTGATATTTCTCATTGTTGTTGTTGTTGTTGCAGTTATTTATGTTGCAAATAAAATTGGTTTAATGACACTTTAAACACGATCGAAATTGAAACCGAAAAAAAAACACACACACACACGAAAAAAAGACTGAAAACAGCAACAAAAATATAATAAAAAGGCGAATGAACAACATGTCATTGGCTTTGGTTTTGGCTTTTAAAATGCATTATTCGTTTTGCTTGTTGTTGGTTGTTCACAGTTTGCTGCTACTGCTGCGATTAACAATAAATGCAGTAGTAACAACAGCAACAACAACAACGTCTCAGCATCAGCAACATTTTGTTGAGCTTTTTTTTTTTTTGTTGTTGTTTATGAGCAACAAGTGATAATTTGTTCATTTTTTAAGTCATTTATTTATTCATTATGATGTCAATGATATCAACTTTGAGCTTATAAGGGAAAAAAATAAGGATTTATGAAACTTGACAAATTTATTATTTGTATAAACAGTTACATCCTCAATCTGTTCTATCCTCTTGGTGGAAAATATGATAAGAAATTAAGATTACTTGAAATAGTTAATCTTATTTTATTGAAGTCTATGCGGAGCATCTTCTGAGATCAAATCACATTGTTACATCCAACAGTAATCAAATACTTAACCATATAGTAATCTCTTTGTTGTGTCATGTAAGCAACCCTGCAATATGCTTGGTGGCAATAGTCTCCGATAGTAATTAATTAACCTTTTCTTATTACCTGGTGCCTAGTTGCAGGTTATGCAGAAGCGAACCAGTAAGTGCGCGTTTCCATAGTAAGTCAGCAGCCTATTTTTGGCATTACTGGTGGCTAGTGAATTCACTAGTCGTATGAAATGCAGGCGGTGGCAATTGACCCCTTCTAATGACATCACAATGTTAAATTCATCAGTTGAATTCATGTAAAAGGAGATAGTTGGAACTAGTACTGGTTCCAGACGGACTAGCCACGACTTAGTTTTGGACCACTGATTCACTGAAGTCTCCTTAATGGATTCATGACAACGATTTAAATTCATGCACTTAAAAGTCCATACAATTTGGTTATATATATATTCGACCTATCATGTTGCCTTTCCGACGACAGTTGCATTAAGGACTCGCAGCATAATGATTGTCTTCAATTCAAAAAGCCAAAATAGAGTTAATGTGCATCGCAGGAAATAGTGAGGCAAATGATCTTGAGCAAATCATTGGAAATTCTTCACCGATAAATCGTTGCTTAGTATGCTCATAGGACACCAGGTATCTAATATAATGATCGCCAGTTTTTGTACATGTCTATAAGTAATATTACTATTATGTATGGAAATGTGTATTATTTGAAAGCTAATATTTTATCAGATAAGGAGTCCGAAGTATCGTCGCTTCAGCCTTCTTATAAGTACTACATTAGCCAGGGGTCTGGCTTATCTGTTTTTGTGAGCCATCAATCGGTACAAAGGTCTCTAAGACATCAATATCATCTTGTTTTCTAGATCTTTTAATTTACCCTTGTTCAGAGGAGAACAATTGATTTATTGTCACCGTTTAATGATCTTAAGATCATAGCATCAGGATGGATAGTCATAACATAGTCAAATCGAATTGAGTTGGTTCCAATTTTGTCGGAGAACTCATTACAAATCACAAGTTCTAGTTGACTAACGTCCCCTCAAATTATTTTGTGACCCCGAAGTGATTTAAGTTGACTTTAAGTTTCGATTAGATGCTGTTCTTTCACAGCTTTGATCAGTTTGCTTTTACAAGTGAAATTTATTCACCACTTGCGCTTAAACTAAGTGCAATGAGATTCAATAGTAATCACCAACTTTTAAGACAAGCGGTACATTAACAGCGCGATTCGGATTTGTTGTTGATAATTTCAAAACTAAGAATTGACTAAACTTGATTACAATCGTGCTTCCTACTACCGTATTAAAAGAAGAATTACTAATTTATAAAAACCTCATTTATTCAATTGATCAATTTGCCTTGATCTCACTTATGTTGATTGCCATTGATCTGCCTACTTATGATTGTTATGAATTTATATACTCATATTACTAAATCCAAAACAAAATCCCTGAAAATCCATAAACAAATCCCTCAAATTAATGTGAAAACAAAAATACAAAAATTAAAGCAAAAAATTTGGTGAACCACAAAAAAACAAAAATGGCAACACAAAAACCAATTGACCGACCAAAAAAATGAAGTCAATAAATCAAAAAACAAATATACGACAAATTTTGGGCAATGGCAACCTCCTCGCCCACACAAAATGTGAGCAACAATGAATGAATGAATGAGAAGAGACTCGGTAAGAAAAAATGAAATGAAATGTTTGAAAGAAAGGAGGAGTGAATAAAATATATAGGCAAATGAGAAACAAAAAATAAGAACCAATAACATGATACAAAATAACATTGACCTAGGCAACATAGGCATATGGAATTTTTTCTGTATTGTAAATTTCAATAAAATACAATTAAATTAAATCAGAAAATGTCAATGACATAAGTCATTGACAGAAGAGAAGCCTCCACAACCATTAATTCATTCATCCTAAGTACATATAATGATATAATTTTTGAAGTATGTAATTAAAATATACATACATGTTTTTTAATATTTACAAATAAGTAAGAAAATATTGTATATTGAAGTTGATGCAAGAAAGACATGATGATTATCATCATCATAATTTTATTGTTTTATGTTTATTTTACACGCTAAAATGCAACGAACTTTCGAATTCATTCACCATCATCATCTTCATCATCATCAGTCAGTCAGTACGATGCTCCTGGTTTTCTTCATTACATATCATAACTTCGAATCGAAACAGACACAGAGACATTTAGTCAGTCAGTTAGTTACTCAGTCAGTCAGAAAGACAAATAACCAGATAGACGGACAAGGGCAAAATCATTGCAAAAAGTACAATAACCGCTGAGCCGGAAAGGTTAATCTTTGACGATGATTTAAAGTTCAGACTTCATACAATACAACATATAACAAATCAAACTCACTCTCTCTCCCTCTCTCCTTATAATATGCTCTCTGTTAAACATTGTACTCTTGTTCTCTCTCAGTGATAATCACATGCATATAGTAGAAAGTGATATATTAAATAAGAGAGTGATATATTGAAAGAAAAAAGAAAGAGAGTATGAGTGAGTGAATGACTGCATAAGTGCATGTAATAGCGGGGGAGTTTTGTTCTACTATTAAACTTCTTTCAAATTGGAATTTGGAATTGGATTTAGGTAGTTTTCTTATTTCCAAATTGGATAAGTTACCCCCGCTGTGTTACCACCACCAACCAACATCATCATATCATCTCTACAGCCACCATAAGAAAACTAATTTCATTATTATGTTCTCCATAATCATCATCGTCATCAAAAGCCATGTGTTGTGTTTGCTCTATGGGTATTAAAATGCGTCTAGGTCGTGTCTGGGATGGGTCTCTCATAATTTTGTACATGCGAGAGTAAAGAATAAGCAATATTCACCCGCCGCTTATCTAATCTTATGACGACGACTATTCGACTGAGTTCTGTTGTATAAATATTTAGCCCTGAATACTCACGCAATGGTTGCTTGTTTCTTCTTCCTACTTCTATACTGCTACATTGAAAAATTTTATTGAACTCATTCAGAGAGTGAGAGAGAGAGATAGAGAGAGTGTAATATTGTGAGTGAGCATTTTATATCGCCCCCAAAGATCCAAAATATACCTCATACTCACATATATGCATTGTAGAATCATTAAACTGCCCTAACTCACTTGCCTGCCTGTGCTTGTGCTTCTGCCTTCCTCTACTACACTACTATACCGTCTTACTTAATGATTACCATTCATCATCATAATCATCATCAGCACCATCATCATCATAATGACGAACAGCAAACACATGTTCGTTGTCGTTTTTCAATGGCAAAAACAAAATTCAAGAGCACAAGAGAGCAGCGGGTGAGTGAGTAATGAGAGTGTTTGCTGTGCTGTGTTGTGCTGGTGCTTGTTCTCTCTCAGGGTCGCCATAGTCGTCAGTTCGCTCTCGTACGGGCAATGAAGAAACATTGAACAAGATCCAGCGTAAATGTTGATTTTCCTTTCATTGACTAACTGCGCCTCGTAATGTGCAGATCGTTTTTCGGAAAAAAGAAACAAATGAAAAGAAAATAAGAAATATCAAACAATCAACATTTTTTATATGCTTATTGTGTTTAATTCATTATTCTTTCGTGTGTATTCCGTTTACCGTTCGTCATTCGTTCTTCGTTTATAAATTGTGTTTTTTATTCGAATTTCGTAAAGTTTATTTGGATATGAAAGAAAATTATTTTAATAATAAAAATTTGAAACAAAATCAAAAGAAAAATATCAAGTGTTTGTGACGATAAGAAGGAAGTGTTAAGGATAAAAATAATACTCCATTAAAACAGAGAAAATTTCACCAAATAAAAAAGATTTTAATCCTTTAAAATAAAGGAAAATCAAGTGAAGACCCCCTGAATAATCAAGGAAAAAAAAAGAAAAAATACTACAAAAATGTCAATATAAGAAGAGAAAAGCCCCTTCATATTTGTGTATATTCCTTGAGAAATTTAAAGAAAATTCTAAGAATAAAAATTAACCAAAAAATTGATAAAAATAAAATAAAATCAATGAAAAAGGAAAGTGTTTGGTTTTTTTTATAAAAAAAAAAGAAAAGAAATAAGAAAATAATTAAAAATGTTAATGTCCGCGGACAGTTCTGATTGTCATCCGAGTAGCAGCAGTGGCAGTGAATCAACTACCCAACAAAACTCGGTACAATCTACACAACAACAGCAACAACAACAATCTGTAACAACAACACCAGCAGCAGCAGTAGCAGCACCAACATCAACAGCAACAACTTCATCTTCTTCAAATGCAAAAACTTCGGTAATTTGCTTAAGTGCTCCAACTACACAACAACAACAGCCACAAGTTGTTGCTGTAACACATGCTTCAAGTACAACACCCAACACCCAATTAGTGGTAGGACGTTCTCATTTGGAGAATGCTTTAAAATTGCCACCCAATACAAGTGTCTCAACTTATTATCAGCAAACAAAAGTGATTACTAACACTGAACAACAACATCAGCAACATCATCATAATCACCACAATCAACAGACAAGCAACAATAATAACCAGAACAACATGAGTGAACAACATAGTACTACATCATCATCATCGTCGTCATCATCATCATCCTCATCCTCATCGATGACTGTGACAACAAATTCTGCATGTGTTGTCTTTCAAACACCAACAGATTATCATCCTCATCATGCACGTAGTAGTGTTGCTTCAACAAATCGTGTTATTGGTTATTTACCAACACTAGCAATACCAGCACCAAATGGTAGTGGTGGTGGTGGTGGTGGTGTTACAGGCAGCAGTGGTTTAGTACCTGTCACAGACATGGATACTGTGCCACCTACAGGTCAAAATATCACTGCAGCAAACACCACCAGCAATACTGCCACCTCTTCGTCTTCTTCGTTGTCTTCATCGGCATTATCTGCGCGTAAAATGCCTCATAGCAATGTTATCTATGTTAATAATAAAAGTATTAATGGTAACAGTTCCTCATCACCCAATTCTTCAACATCATCACAGGCTTCCATATATCACAACAACAACAACAACAACAGCAATACAAATAATAATCATAATAATAATCATAGTGTTGTTAGTACTAGTGATATGTCACCACATACAAATGGTGGTGCCTATGAAAATTATAGTCATGGTCATGGAGTTTATCAAGGAACCGCACAATTATTGACAACAACACATCAACAACAACATCATCATCATGGTGTTATGGTTCCATATCATCATGCATCACATGCTTTAATACCAGCAAATGGTGGACACCATCATCAGCATCAGCAGCAACAACAACATCATCATCATCATAATAATGGATCACTTGTTGTTGTTGGTCCAGCTGATTCACGTCCACAGACACCGGATTATATTAAATCATATCCTGTTATGGATACAACAGTTGCCAGTTCGGTTAAAGGTGAACCGGAATTACATATCGGTAAGCACAAATTGATTGGATTATATGGTATATCACAATCTTAATGATCAACTTGTATCAGAGATTCAGTGAGATCCTAAAAAATAATAAATTGTTTAAATTTTAAGTCTTAAAATTGAAGAAAAAGGATTTAGTATCTGATGATTGATGATTTTCAACGTAAGAGTCCATCAAATAACCATCTGTCGATATAGCCGGTTAAAAGGAAAGACTAGAAATATTATCAATTGATCTAAACAAATCTTTTAAGATCATGAGTTTATCGAAAAAATTGGAACATTCACTCTACCATTCTCTCATTCAATATGATCGATCATATTTAATAGGATTTTAATAATTGATATTATTTAATCTATCCACATCCAATGAAATCATTATTGTCTTTTTTGAAACTATATCCATTCTATAATCACCATCAATACTTCTAGTTAACCAACCTTCATATGAACTCACAAGTTTATAGTTATATTGACCCCTTGAGATTAGCCAATTAGCATTAAATCTACAAAATTTGCATTTAGTTTGGTGCCCTCATAAAACTTCCGCATTTGAGTAAATATTTAGAAAAGATTTTAATTCCAATTATTTTTTGTTTTTTATCTCTTAAAAGTATCTAATAACAAATACAACACAATAATTTTTGACAATTATTTAAGCAAACATTTGCCAAAATGATAAAAAAATAAATATGGTATAGGGGGGAACAAAAAAAACTTTAAAGCTGATTACCTTCAATCATTAAGCAACCAAGTTCAATCACCAGCAATCAACAATGCTACTACAAATTTGTTTGATGGTCAAAGCCAAGATAAGTTAACAAACAGAGAGTTAAAGGTTGTTTCCGACACAAATTTTGGTTGTTTTTTGGATTCGGGCGTAGGAAATGTTTGCTAAACTTGACTTGATAGAAGAACGAACCTTCATCTGATATTAACATTTCGATTTGCCAAACAAGTTTATTCCTTATACACATACGATACTAACTGAATTAGGCCTATTTACCGAGAAAACTAGTAAAATCTAGTTGTTTTTAAACGGGAATAGATTTTATCAATAAGATTAGATTTATTATTGACCCACACATTTAAATGTTGATTCCTTTGCAATCATTATGATCACTCAATTGATTGTGTGTGTATGTCTTTTGTCAAAATTTCATCAAATTTAATATTAAAAGACCACAAAGAATTATAAAATTTCATATAACAGTAAGACTGATTCATTCAATCATCATTGAGTCAGTAATTCAGTCAGTCACTCACTCGATCGATCGATGAGAGTCAATCAACTTATCAAGCAAGGTCATTGATTGCAACAGTTTCATTTGTTTCTGCTTTTTCTTTCAAACCAATATATTAAACAGAATTTTATACAAAACAAAAAATATGGTTCCGTGTTTGCATTTTTAATTGTCATTTAAATAAATAAAATTAAACAAGAATAAATAAATAAAAACTCAAACCTCAAAATTGATAAAAAAAAAAAGTTCATGAGAGTTCAATTAACTCACTTAAATTTGTATACCATATAAGAAATAACTGTACCAATGTCATGTCACTGTTTATAAGGAAGTTAATGCACATTTTTTGTTTTTTGGTTTTTTTTTAAGTTCATTGAATATTTTTTTGTTTGTTTTAAACGGTTAATTTTGATTTCGATGAGTCAAGAAGATTCATTCTCAGTCATTCTTTATTCAAGGCAATACTTAATTCACACTCAGAAGAGTTCAATGATTGATGGAATTATGGCAATTTAATTTAATTTTTTATTTATATAATCGTGACGATTTCTTTTCAATTTAATTGATGATTAATTTAGTATTTTTAATTAACACAGAATGTGATTTTATTAATTTAAAGTCTTTCAATACCAATCCGAAATGGGAAATGGAAAAAGAAAAATTTCAATCACTAACTTTGTTTCATGAATCAATCAATCAAACAAATTAGAAAAATTTTAATTTTAAATTTAATAGTCAATATTAAACTTTAGAAATATAACATATTTTTATCACAGACCTCATCAATCAATTGATCTATTACTTTGTGGATCAATCAATCAGACTTTTTAATACTTATACTATCGTACGTGCCTATAGTGAATCCTCACAGGACCAGAATATTACTTCATTATATAGAAACTTAATTATACAAAAAACATGATATTATTTCAAGCTTTTATTTAATATAATCAGTAATTTTAGTTAAGATAACATTCTTTCAAATTTCTTCCTCAACAAAACCTTCTACTTAATACAGTAAGAGATTCAATCACATTTGTTCACAAAGGTTCGAAAGATGTTAATTGATGAACAAATTCGTCCCAATGTAGGTAACACCTTATTTGCATACGCCTATTCTTCTTCATCGTTATCTCAATCTGAAATATCAGCGATAGCCTGAAGTCCATGATACTGCTGAGCATATCTTCATCCTATGTGTTGTCCCTGGTCTGCACATCAATATCAACATTAACGTTGTCCTCAAATGATGCATCAATGTTTGTTACTTCTCTAAATGAAGACTGTAGAGTAGACAAATCGGATAATGGAAAAATAAGAGTTAATGTTATATTTACTTAGAAGTCTATGGTAACTTTGAAATCTTAGCTTTAATCTCACACAGTACCTTAATGAACTGGTCTTAGTAACGACTACCTCATCTACCTACATCAAACTACTTAATAACCAATTTCAATCATTCATCTACTCATCAATTTAAATGAGTTTCGTTAGTTTACTACTTCCCACCAACCCATGAACTGTTTGGAGTTCTAATTGGCAGTACTTTCGGATACAAAGTCTGACAAGAGGCTGTGTCTGGTATCAAGGGTGGTTAGGAGCCCATGAAATTTGTTCCATTCTCCTTAATGGGAGTATCGATATGTCTGTTGGTTATTACTCAGGTGCATGTTTAGATTGCAAACTTGGCGTGGAGTGCCCCATACATTATCTCAGATTTTGGGTAGCCTTCATCTCCATACCAAGGAGTGAGTCATATGGCCAAAATAAGTATAACTTGAGTATGGTAGTACATGCGAGTATACATATATCCAAAGGGTGTTGATTGGCGCTTTTCAATACGTGATATTATTTCTTTGTGACAGGTGTCCACATTCAACTAACTCGACTTCACCCCTTTCAAATTGTCCAAATATCTTCTGATTGTACTAAGCTATTATTATTATTATTATTACTTTTATTATTATTATTATTATTATTACTTTTATTGCTAAATAATATGTTTTAATTTTTTATCAATTTTTTAAATTTCATTTTATTTTAATTCGTTTTATGATTGCATTTTAATTTTATTTTTTTTTTAATTAAAGTATAGGTATATATTTTAATCTAATTTTTATTATTAAAAATTTTAATGATTTTTTTATCTAATTTTTTTCTAAAATTCATCATCATCAATCAATCAATATATGTTATTTGTCATTCTCATAATCTCAGATACTCAATCTACCATATTCTCAAAAACTGTGTGCGTTGGTTGCTTTCTTCATGACTCAAGTCCAAAACCAAATGCATTAAACATAAATAATAAACAAAGTTCATTGCTATCTCCAATTTACTCTCATTTTCATGCATATTTTCTTTAAGCAAAACTTGATATGATTTTTGTTTACCACTTTTGTAATTTTTTAATTTTTATTTATTTTTTATTCAAGTTGCAAATGCGCCAAAGTGTCATTCATTCATTCATTTGAAATGCATCCGTTTGCCAAGTTTTTAATTTCAAACTAAAGAAAGTGAAAACTGCATTCAAAAATACATGCACACACACACGATCTCTAATACACAAACAATTGAAATCACTTTTAGTTTTATTTGAACAAAATTTTTTCTTTTTATTTTTACCTACAATATTTTTATTTTTTTGCTTGCAACAAGTTTTCACTATCGTTGGCAGTGGAGCGCACCACTAAGTTGAGTATCTGCTGTGACTATCTTTGACTGTGTAGTTGTATGTGTGTTGCATTTGGGAAAGACCCCATCAGACAGACAGACAGATTCGCTCTATTAATTTAAATTTACTGTCAAATTGTGTTTGTATGTTTGACATTTTAGTTTTTCAATGTTTGGTGTTGGTTGCATTTTCTTTTATGTATATTTATTGTACAATAGTAAAAGTGCAACATTTTGCAATGGTTGAGTTGTAGTTGTTGTTGTTGCTGTTGCTGTTGTTGTTGGGGTTAATGACTTAAGGCGCTATTTTTGTTCAGTTACTTGCTATGACAAGCGCAAGTTGCCTTGAGTTTGTTATACGTCTTTGCTTTGAATGTCGGTGAAAGTCAATGTGCAAATTGTCTCTATCTGATTTAACTGTCTGTCCGATTGTCTCTCCGTTTGTCGTCTGGCCATTTGTCTAGGATTTGTTGTTTTATTATATTATTTTATTTTATATTATTTTGTGCACTCCAATTGTGCATAGAAAAGAAAAGTTTATTTATTTTGAAATTTCTTTATTGCATTCCAAGTTGATTTTATTTTTTTTTTTTGTGTAGGATTTTTTGAACTTTTATTGGAAAGTTTTTATTATATTTATTATATTTTGGCACAATAAGTAATGTGAATGTTGTTGTTTGTTTGTTTTTATATGCAATTTAGAAACTTATTAAAGGTTTTTTTAACCTTTCTTTTTCTTTTTGTTTGTTGCATACTTTCTTTAAAAAATATATGAAGACATTTTAGTTGGCTTAGGTGCGAGTACATAGAGTGATGACTACTTTTTTTTTTTTGGCAATTTGTTTACATATTTGAATTTTCAATTAAAAAGTGAAAATTACTTAGTTGAAAGAGAAAAATGTCTTACCTTTTTATTACTTTTAACTATATTAGTTAGTAAATTATTTTGTTCTCAAAATCTCAAGGAATAAATATTTCTTAAGCCGCACCTGATCTATTCTTGTCTTACTAGGAATGCTACTAGTATTAATGCTCAGTCTAAAGGCAAGTTATGTGTATGGAGTAGATATTATATATTAGAGATCAGAATGAATGCATTCTTATGACATTTTGAACATATTCATGTAGATTTCTAGTTCATATTTAAATTGACTTCACTTCTGACTTCTCTTGCATCAAAAACTCGCAGAAGATCAATCGCAAATCAGCTGGACTATTTTATGAACATTTTATTCATTAGCTGGAAGCCTCTTTATTGACTAGTAGCGTACTGAACGGCAACAAATGCCAGATACCAGATATACTTCCTTTCTTAGCATCACTATATTCTCTCTGTTACAGTTTGAGTATATAGAAATAGTCTATGACACTCAGTAGCAACGTAGCATTTTACTGGTGAAATAATTTTTAAAATCGGTTGGGCATTTTTGAAGATTACCTCTATCATCCAAACAAAAATTACCTCTTCATAATATTAATATTGATGTACCTCTAAATAGGATAGTAGTTATAGCAAGAGCTACTTGGTTTCTACCTTACTGACTATGTTTACAATAATTTCGCAATCTCATTTGTTAACCTTACTGACTTACATTGTTTAGTTGCTCACTGAAAGCCGAAAAAGTCATACGATGTTCTTTACTTTCCTTCCATTTTTATTGTTTTTAAAGAATATTTCTTCGCTTAGGCCTTACAAATCTTTACAGGTCTTTGATATCATTATAATGTATAAATCGCTAAGTAGATCGAAATCTGTCTTTACTTAAGAGTATATGTAAGTAAGTCGGGAATGCTATAGGTTCGTTCCTTTTTAATAAATTTCAATAGTCTCGCATATTTATGGAATTAAATCGGTGTATGTACTACAGTGAAATAAAACAGAGTCATATCTTTTCACAACATTGAACCCTAGACAAACATTTGAGTCAATATGTGCCCAGGTGGTTTGGACTTGATTCCATGATTCGTGTAGAGTTGAGTGTTCATTGGTCATATTGGCAAGGACTATTTTCAATCAGGTTCAGATCAAGGGATTGAGGGATTGACAATAAAGCTTTTTGCCTAAAGCTGGATCGAAAAGTTGATTCACTGTATATCTCTCTCTTAGAGAAATAGAATTGCAATTTTTGCACAGAATCATCTTCTGTGATAATCTCTTGTTTTTTTCATTAGTTCAAACAAATTGATGTGGTCACTTAAAATTATTAAAAATATATTTAATTTGACCTAATCCTCTGAAATTATTAGGCAATTTCTTTCTTTATTCTATAAATAGTTGCTACAAACTAATCGCACCAGATCAATCTACATAAATCGATGTAAAATTCTTACATATACAATTGTATATTTGAATATTGTTAAAACTAATCTTATCATTCTCTATTGTAATCACCATGAACTTCTTCAGAGTCTAAATTACTGAATTAATCTGAATAAATATGTTCACACATTTTCTGTTCGACCCTCATACTATAATACATTGAACCTTCTTCACCTCATCACATGTTGTGTGTGGTGTATGACCTTAATCAAATCAAACAAAGAAGGCATTAACCCATTATACAATATAAAACCAAATATGTCAATGTACGTTGAAATTTCATCACATGTGAATGAAACTTTGTGACAAATACATAAGTTCATATGATACTCGTCGTCTCCCTTTTTTTTACAATAATAAATAAACAAATATTGCATAATAAAAATAATAATAGCAATTCTAAAAACCACAAAAATGAGTAAATTATAAACAATAAAATCAAATAAAGTCAACAATCTACAAAACGTTGACACTTAAAAATAAAAATAAACACACAAAAACACACAATGAAATGAATGAAGAAGATAAATTTAATCAAATGCAAAGAACTTGAAGAAGAAAAAAAAACGCAAAAAGTAATTCAAATTATAATCAAGTCATCTGCACACCCACTTTACATTTTACACATGGTGATAATAATGATAATGATTGTGATGATGATGATGATGATGATGACGACGACATCAACCTTCTTTAAATAAGAATAATGAACTCACATTATGTGAGTGACTGATTCGCTCGCTGTTTCACATACGAGTATTTGATATTGAAATGAAACTGGGAACTGAATTGAAATTATTTCGACCTCAGTTGCGTTTTTTGAACTCAATCGAATTTTATTATTTATTTATTTTATTTTTCACACACACACACAGGCAGAAACACATGAGGAAACCTGTTAAAATTGATTATTCTTTTTGTTGTTGTGTATTTTTTTTTTTGGAAACATTTCCGCATTTTGTTGTTTTGTTGTGAAATTACACATACTTGTTTTGCTCTCTTAATATTTTTTGCATGCAATAAATATAGTTGATTTAATAAAAAAAAATTATTTTTATTGATCTGCAAATTGCTACTTAAAGAACTTACGAAATACAAAATCCCCAAATAAGAAATCAGCAACAACAGAAAATTTTCAATGTCAAATTTTAATTTAATAGTTTTTTGTTTTTGGTTTTTTTACCAGTACTTATGAACTGCCCCCGAAATCTCCCTCTACATACATTCATATGTATGGTACGAGTATGTCTCTCTCTCACCCTACCAATTGTGAATTTTGTGTTATCTATGAACGCCAATACATATAAATAATTCATATCTCCAACACTAATACTAAGTAACATATGGGCAAACTGAAAATTTAATCTATAAAAAGTATATTTTTGGTATTATTTTTTTGTTGGGGGCTTTCAATTTTTACACAGAACACTCACTCACTCATTAACTACTTACTCACTTGATTCTAATTTTTTTTTATATTCTCTTCATTCACAATCTATCTAACTGAATATTCTACTATTGATAGTGTTAGTATGAATATGAATATCTGTGTTATTATTATACGAGTATTATTGTTTCCTATGCGTGTGATGTGAATGAAACTTTCAAGGTCGCTTATGAGGTAATTTTGCGGGTTTTTTTTTTTGCTCTTTTTGGTGGCTGAAATTTTTGCGTATTAGATAATTTATTAACAAAACTTGAAATTTATTAAGAGTATGAGAGAGATATGATGCAAATAGTACAATATAATACATACTATTTTAGGTAATTCAATGTAGTCTATGGTTTCTAATTATAAAAAATTTTTCCATGGAAATATAATAAATTAATGTGAAACATAAGAACCACCATAAATACCCAGAAATAAAGTCATAAAATTGTTAATTAAAATATGTATTACGTAGTAGAATAAGTTACAAATTGTTTCAATTAGAAATCAATAGGCATATTTACTATTAGGGGAATAGTATGTAGAAAGAAAATCATTAAATCTCATGGTATTTTTTAGTGTTCACTATATAAATTTATTAAAATCAAACTACGTGTTGAATTAATATAACATCTTCTGTATTCACTAGATTTGGCCTCCAGTGATTTTTTTTATTTCCATATTTAAAAAAATGGTTCGTCGAACGAGGAGGTCAATAATAAAAGAAACGCCCATTTTGAGGAAGTTCTGAAATCTTACTTTATGAACGTTTAAAATAAAAAAATAGAAAACAAATTGGAAAAGTGGAAAGAACTAGAAGGAGATTATATTGAAAAATAATATAAAAAAAATTTTCTATCTTTTTGGGGACTTTTTGATCAACCCACGTATCATCTGAGGTTTTTAACTTTCACACCACATTTTAAACTAACATTTTCATTACAAAGAGTCTTTAGGAAGGAGCAGGACTGTAGACAAGCTTAGTTAATGCTATGTTATGGCTTGACTTGTAATATGATTGACGACAAGTTCGAACCCATGGCGATCTTATGATCAGTGCTAACAAAAAACCACTCCATCTTATAATCACTAAACAAAGAAGGTGACAATCGGGTATGTGGTAGAAAACACCGACGGTTTTGATGTCGGACGTTTTCAACTTCGTCCCAAAAACCCTTAGTGTGCTAGAAAACGCGACGATTTACATTGATCAGCTGATTGAAAAGTGTATGTGATTTTGTGTGATTGTGATTCGTTTATTTTTGGTATTTTTTTTCCCCTTAATAACTTCAGATAAGAGAGAATTTAACCAAATATTCTGTAAGAAACTAGCCGCTTACAAAAACATCAAAAGCTGTTTCTAGCACACTCAATAATAGAATTGGGCTGGAATTGAGACGAAAGCGGTTTCTAGCACATAACCGAATAAAACAATTGTCTTCTTCAAAACAATTCCATTAAAATAAGATCATTAAATTATCTTTTAAAGTCATAAAATTGATTTGTTCTTAACTAAAACACTTTTAGGATCTAATACTTAACTTCAGATCTTTGAGCATATATACATAGGTTTCCTTAATTAAAATCATCAGAATTTTAGGATCTATTCTTAGAGTTTCGGATACGTATTTAAGATTTTATTGTAATCGATAGATTGTTATTAGGTCTAGAGAGTTTGCAGTGTTAAGCCACTGTTTAACATATTGTTAAAGCAGGAGCAATAGCAGATTACAGTACAATGGCTCCTTTGCACAAACTTGTGTCTGTTATTATTATATTCTCAAAAATTGCCTTTCAAAATTAAACCAATTTTCCTATAGATTTGATTTAGACAACTCTAATCAACTACGAGTATTTGTTCTTAAGCTGTACCCCTTCCCTTTTGAGAATGAAAATGCCATACTTTTTTAGACTATGTATTCGCATGATCAAAAACTGAAGTCATGGTGAAAAGATTAAAAGTCTGAAGAATTTTTGATTACCTTTTAAATAAATTTACACAAAGCAATTGACTTAGGTTAGTTAATAGTTAGATAAATAGGATGTTGTGACAACTTCCCATAGGAACATACTAGATACAATACTTAGAACTTTGGACCTATTTAGTCATTTGAAAATCGCAAAATAAAATCACTTTACCTATGCTTTGTTTCTATTTTTTAATCAAAATTTTGATTATTTTTAGTTTGTTTTTATTTTTTGGTATTACTGATAAAGAAAAAATAGAAATTTCCGTTGAACTTGAAAATTGTACAATATGTGTGTTTCATTATCATTATTATTATTATTATTTTGTTGTTGTTGCTATTTGCTTCCATTATTAGTTGCATAAAAAATAATTTCACATTTGATTTGGCACACATTTGCAAATAATATAAACAACAGCAACAATAAATAACAAAAACAGAAAAAATTCTACCTAACACACCTCAAATGCGTGGGATTTTTATTCAGAATAGTATTTCTGATTCTAAACGCGTTCATCTGATTTACTTATTGAATGAACGAGTGCTTGACTCACAGACTGAAAAACTGAATAACTGATTGACTTACTTACGTCATTTAGCACCTTTAATACTGCAAAAAAAAAAAAAAGAAAATAAAACAAAATTCACGATTGAAATACAATTTTAGTTTAAATGAAATAAGCATGTGGCATGTGGATATATTGTACAAGTATCTATAACTGATAGATAGATAGATTGTATATGGTTAATTTTTTTGTTTTTTGTTTTTGTTGTATGCGGAAATAAAACGCAAGGTCAATTTTTGCGTTTATCTGTTATACACTGTATGTTTGTGAGAGTGGGTGTGTATATTTACTTGTTGTTATCTCATTTCATTTTATCAGTGACACGTGTAGCAAAGCAATAATATAGTACACTTATTACTCAATGATGATGATGATCATGTTAGAAATGTTAATGATTACAATTTATTTTGTTTTTTTTTTTGTTTTTTATGCAATTGAATGAAATTTTATTGTTATTATTTACTTAATACTTAAATAAGGGGAAGTTTTAGCAAGAAAACAAAACAAAATAATTGCAAACAGAAATTACATAAGAATAAGTTACTATGTGCATGCCTTAGATACAAAGATATTCCAAGCAAAACAAAGATTTAAATAAGGAAAAAGTTGATTCTCTATAAATTAATTGATCTAATTTATGTAAACCAACTGATTGTTCATGAGCTACTGCTAAGGCGACAGCATTAAAAGGACAAAATCATAAGAAGTTCGTTAGCAAAGCCTTAGCAGCAATCAACACTAATTTATATGAAAATCCAAGCAGAATTGTTCTGTACAAGATATTTGATGTGTTCGCTATACTGTTAATTGGCTTAATAGATGCAAATGATAAAGAAGAAATAGTAGAGCAGAATTTGAGAAACCTACTAGGAAATCACTGAAACATCCATGCATTGCTTAAGCAACAAAACTGCTGTAAATTTAAAACATAAACACTGACCTCGATAAGAGGATTTCTAAAATAAAGAACAATGTTCCAAATGCTTCCATATCCAATCATCGAAACGAAATTTGTTGTTCGATCAATGAAATCACATCACGATATTCGGATCAATGCCGCTCGCAGAATGTTCAAGAATGAATAAGAAAGAAACCTCTTATAAAATATTCTTTCTTAACAAAAGAGAAAAATTAACTAAAAATAGTAAGAAGATATTTAATGTCATAAAATTCAGTTTGATGATTTAAAAATTTAGTTAGATACAATTATCCTTACAAATGTCTAAGATTGTCATTATGAATGAGGATTGATTGAAGAATTAATTTATTAAATAATGATTGATTTGTTTCATTTATTTCTTGTTTATGTGGAACTCAATATACTATGCCTTTTCTGTCTTCTAATTATTCCTCTCACAATTATAAGATCATAAAAAACAATCCATCAATCCGATCATACATTAAACTCAGTGGCGAATTTGCTGTCTTGGCCGCCCTAGGCCCCAGGTCAGGTCATTGCGTCGAGAATCTTCTTCATAGTTATTTGGCTTTGTTTCCGAAATCATCAAAGTTATCTCGTCTTTCGCCTATAAAATGTATTAATATCTCATAGAGTTCTATGACAATTTCCATACTCTTAAGTTTTTTACTTATGGCTTCAATGCGATTTAGTAAACATCCTACTAAACGAAAAAATTAAGCCGTCCCTAATATTTCGCCGCCCTAAGCCCCGGGCCTACTGGGCTTTAGGGCAATTCGCCACTGATTATACTCTTTAACAAAATGATTTTTATTTATTTGTATATTGTTTATTGGTTACATAATCTAATAATTCTTATATAAGGATCACCATGATGATCAACATTGACTTTTTCTTTATTTACATTCTTCAATAAATAAACCAAACATAAAAAACCAGTTCTCCTTCACTCATTTTTGGTGTATCTATTTAATCATGTTTTTCTTTCAACTTTCTTCTGTTCTGTTCTCATAATTTCGTAATAAGCAACTCTTTTTCTCTCTGAGAGAACTTTCTTTCATTACGTGTGTAACTACTTTCTTCTGCTTACTCTTGAACTTTCTTCTACTTCTTTCTCTTGCTTGTTGTTGTTATTATCATTCATCAACTTGTTTTTGAATACACAACGAAACAAAGAAAGAAAGAAAGAGCTCGTTTTTCTTATACGAATTCATTCGTTTAAAACTTTCTTCATTCGTTTCTGTTCGTGTTCGTTCGGGTTTCGATGTAGAATACTTGGTGAAAGTTATGTAATCTTTGTTTATTTACAATTTTCTCTCTTGTTCTTGTTGTTGTTTATAAAGCACATGTTGTTCTATTGGATTCACGTTTTTTTTTTTACTGACTTTCTTTTTGGTATTCTCTCAGCCGATCCACTCTCTCTCTTGATCTTTCTCTCTGTGTGTCTCTCTGTTTTTTCTTCTCTTTGTTTTGTGACTTTCTTCTGGCTTTCATTGTTGCTCGTTTGATTATTATTATTTAACAAGTTCAAGTTCAAATTGTTCATGATGATGAAAAAAAATCCATGATCATTTTTAGTAATTATAATTTTTGTTATTTTCTCTTCTCTCTGAATGAATGAGTTATTTGTTAGTTTGTTTTAAACTTTCTTCGCTTGTGACTTTCTTTTGCAATTTCATAATATAAAGAATTTCTTCTTTCACATTTCTTATTGTTTTTTTTTATGATGAAAAGTAAAAGTAAATTCACTTTTTAAATATGCCAAAGAATTGTTTGAAGACTTTATTTAATGGATTTTCTTAACGATTGTTTTTATAGATTTTTATTTAAGATTTATTTAAGATATCATGGCTAAAATAATAAGATATTATTTATTATTTGTTTTTTTAATA
This sequence comes from Amiota communis, assembly GCA_037043315.1. Classification (NCBI taxonomy): domain Eukaryota; kingdom Metazoa; phylum Arthropoda; class Insecta; order Diptera; family Drosophilidae; genus Amiota; species Amiota communis. The sequence goes on from JBAMAV010001133.1 coordinate 1,416,043, forward strand.
AATTTTCATTTTTTCCTTTCCTTTCTAGAATTTGATGGCACAACGGTCCTTTGTCGTGTTTGTGGTGACAAAGCCTCTGGTTTCCATTATGGTGTACACTCATGCGAGGGTTGTAAGGTAAGTTAATTCTATTCTACTATTATTTTTTTCATTAAATCTATTCCATAGTTTTCAAGTCTTAAGGTAGCACATACCATTCTCTCTCTTTCTGTCTTAAGAGTAGCTAAGTGTGCTACACACGTGTTGCATATAAAAAATCATTGAAAATAGTCATAATACAAACAATAATACATACATCAAAGAAATAAGAAATTTTTGCATCTTTTGTTCATGACATTGAACTCATTTGACCTTTTGTTCAAAGCAATCCGATTTCGCTCTCTGTCTCTGAGTCTAAATGTCTGGCTTAATATCATTTATGTAACAAGGGGTTACCCTTGGTTATTATAACAACCCTTGAATTATTCCCAGCAACAGGAGGGTGCATTATGCATTTCAATTTTTATCAATGGAAATAATAAGGGAAGAATGGCAAAAAGAGAGAAGGGAAGAGAAAGGAAACAGGCACAATGAGTATTCAAGTTTCCTTTAGAAATGTCAAAATTATTATGTTTTATTTTTTGAATTTTTTGGTTAACAATAAAAACCTGTCTCTGGATCAAAAGCAGAGCATAAACACCCGCTTTTGAAGTAAAATAAAATTGCGTCGCAGTTAAATCAAATCAAAACAAAAGAAAAAGAACTAAATATCCTTGTAGCCTTGCATTTCCTCCCCCCTTTAGCTCTCTTTTTGATGATTACTGGTTTAGTTCTCTGGTTTTAATCATTTATAGCACCACAATATCATAGCCGCCACCACCACCACCACCAACGGAGAACGAAGAAAAAATAAGATTTGACATTGAATTTGTAGACAAGTTCATTCGCTTCACTTCTATCCCTCTTGCCCTCCCTTATTGACTGTTCCATTCTTCATTCATTCATGTAGTATTCCCTGATTACTCGTTCGTCTGGTTTGCCCTTGTTTTGTGTCTGTTGTGTTGCGTTGCTTTTGCAACATGCATAAGAAATTTTGTCAGTCAGTCAGTCAGTCGGTCGGTCGGTCGTTCGGTGAGCTTGTGAGTAAGTCTGTCCTTCCAGACACCTCACCCCAACCCTTCTAGACTTGTAGACTCATGCATATTATAGTAGAAGTCTGGGCTATTATTGTTGTCTGTCTGTCTGACTGTTTGTCTGTCCAAAATAACCTTGTAAAGTCGTTTGCCCTATTCCCTTATATATGAGAATATTGTCTCAATGCCTTGTTGTCCTTGAATTAGGTTAAATTTTAATGTTTTGTTTTGTTTTGTTCCATTTTATTCTTTTAAACCCTTTTCTATACAGAATGAGCGATCTTGTGATCCTTCCACTTCTATTTATGTCTGGGCCACAATCTGTAACAAGTTTAGTTCTGTGTGTTCATTCAATTCTTCACTTCTTTCTTGCTCCTTTGGCTTGCTTATGTTTATTTTTGATTTTATTTTGGTATTGCCTTCATTAGTTTATTCTTATTAAATCTTCTTAAAATTTGAAATTTTAAACTTAGTCTCAGTCTCAACTTTGCTTTGCCTCCTTGTTCCATAAACTCTAAGATTGTTTGGACTCTTTCAAGGCCTTCAGGGTGAGTGTTGTTTCTTTGCTTCTTTTATTTACTCCTTTGATTTTAGTCCCTCACTATAAATTATTGAAGTTCATTGACATTTTTCTACTTGTTTTGGTGTATTTTTGATAGTTTCTCTTTTATGAAAATTATTCTACAAAAAAACATTCAATCCAAAAAATATGGTGATTTCTAAATTTATCTAAAAATACCATATGAAAGAAAAGAAATGAATAGAAAACAAGAATGGAAAATAAGAATATTCAGAAAAAGAAAACAAAAAATGTCAATGTGTCAAACATGAAATCTCTTTTCTATATGAATATAGAACTTGTCTAACTTGTCTAGCTAAATCTAAATCATCAACAAGATCATTATCATATGGGTCTTTTCAATCTAATGTACAATCTTCACACACACACACATGTCCTTCTTTCTCTTTCTAACATTAATAAAAAAAAAACGCAAAAAACATAAAAAGCTGCGTCACCTTTCAAAGCTGTCAAAGTTTAGCTTTTGATCATTAAATACAATACTCGTACAATAAAAATTGAAAAATTTGGTGAAGTTCAAGGTTGCTGCTACACATGATGCTTGGTTGCTTACTCTATGTGTATGGATGTGTGATTTTGTTGCTCATAGAAGATACATATTAGATTGACTTACAAACATACATACGTGTGTATGTTCATACTGAAACACACACTCATACTATAAGCGCACATGAAACATGAATTTTGTTTGCGGAAACTTGATTTCTTTAGGTTTTATTTGATTATGCGTGAGTTGTTCTCTTTCGACTTAGTTTTTTTCTCCCTCATCCTTCATCCATATCTGATCTGTCTCCCTCTTTCTCTATACCCCTCCTTCTTTAACTCTGTTGCTTTAATTTAATTTATTTAGATTTGATTTTGATTTAATTTATATCAAAATTTGTATCTCTAACACAAGGCAGAAAAAAGTCTGCGTAGATACAAAGGTATGTATAACTTTATAATGCTTGAAAATAGATTATGTTTTAGAACATTTTTGTTTTCTACATATAATATTCTCAGTATAATTGTACACCTTCTTCTCAATGGGATGATATCTATTAAAATATTATAACTATTCGATAAATTAACAATAATGACTTTGTTTGGCAGCTCAAAAAAAATCAGCGTACTCAATATAATAAGAATTTTGCAGAGTCCTTTTTCAATAGAATTCTCTTGTTTTTTATATTATTGTTATGCAAATAAATAATTTATTAATTAATTTAAACGGTTTTTGTTGTTGTTAATAAGCATAGCTGATGGTAAATATTTTTAAAGAAGATAAAACATATTGGTACATCGATCAAATTGTGGACAGAGTACATTCTTCTGTACATAAAGTTGTCAAAAATAAGTAATTACCAATCGATCGGTGTTTTTTCTTATTATAAACATAGTCTATTCACAAAGTTGATTAACAAAGGATTTCCATCCGTCTCTATTGCGTGCTTATGCGCGAAGTTCGCTCATAGATTTTCTTGTTTCATTCGCAACAGTTCGTTGCCACGGTAATTTCGGTCTTCCTCTGAACCTCGTCCCTTGAGGGTTCCATTCCAATAATTGTCGTTACATTGTTGTTGTTGTTATTATCTTGTGAATACACGAATCGATGTGTTTTCAGACGCAATCGAAGATTAAACCAAAGCGTCCTAGTTCGGTGGCAGGGTTGCTGCCGAACTTGCCAGCTTTGCTAAGTGTACTGTAATATTTCCTCTACAGTACTTCTAAAGGGGAACAGATATACCGCTGAACACTCGGTCGCCATTGCCTCATTTGTGAAATACGGGGGACACCACGAGAAGGTTGAGGTTAGCAATTGTGTAGAGAGGTTATACACCATGACCACCCCATTCTTACAAATCTTAAAATCTCGGTTGTCAAGTAAATAATACTCATACATTTAACAACTATTTCTCATTAAGTTGGTAATCCATACACAGCATCATCATTATTATTAGTTAGTATAAAGCAACGTCGAAATTCCAGAAAGTTTGGATACTGATTACATCTAAGCCACGATACAGATTTTGATACTGTTTTCCCTGTAATTTTAAGATTTATTTCCAAAAGGTTTTCATATACAATTTACAAAATTAATTCTAATTAAGACTATGAATCTTGGTTATATTGGAGACTTTTTTAAAATCAATAAAGTCGTCTTTGTTAAACACATCTTTTTGTAATTCTTTGTCCGTCAATATTAAATCAATTGCTATATTTACAAGTGTTGCGCAATATACTGCAAAGTTTGTTTTCAATAAATGAAATTAAAGTTGTTTAAATCAATTATGCCAAGAATAAACGACTTCTAGTAGAACAAGATACGCAAGCAGACAAAGTTTTTTTCAGAATGATAAAACCGATTAAGAAATGGGAAGCCATCCAAAGCAGGAGTGCTGCTTTCGCGAAAGTCTAAAAATTGCTACTTGTTACATTTTTAGTTTCTGGAATATTCTAAATGCTTAAATAAATATTTTCTAATTTTTTTATTTACTTTTAATTATTCATTTTTAATCTTTAGTTGTTTTCAATTATTCGATCATTTTTTCTTAATATTTTTATTTAATTTGTATTTGCATATATTTTTTATTTTTTTAATTTTGTTTAAAATATTTGCAATTTAAATTTATTTTATGTTCAACTAAGGAAGCAATTTATTATTATGTATTTTTTATACATATACTGTCTGTTGTTATTTTACTATTTTTTTTTTTTATTACTATATTATTTTGAAAAATTGCGTATACGCAATTGTACTTTCTATCTCTTTTCTACTTATACGTAGTATTGATTTACTCCTCTCACTCATACATTTTTTGTGTTTTTTTGCTCATTTCCGTTAAAAATGCGTGTTGTTTATTCATCATCATCATGATGACGATGATGATGATCATGTGAGTTGATATTATGGTGTGCGTATGTTTTTTTTGCTTTCGCATAACAAACAATCAATGATGATGATCTTGTCCACCATACTATTTCATTTCATTTTGTTGTTCTAGACATTTTTGTTTTTAATGACCTTCATTGTGTGTATTGACCTCTTATTTTATTATATTTTACTAGTTTATTTTGGTATTTTGTTGATTTGCTAATTTTTTTTAGATTGTTATTTTTTTTATTTAATGTTTTGTGTGTGTTAAAGCAATATACATACATACTTATTTAAAAATATACATATATGTCTCTCCCCCTCTATCTTTATTTCTCATTGATTCTTTCTAATGAACATATGTGGAATTACCTGTTCATATTATATGTATTTGTTTTTAATTTATATTTTCTCAATTTCATTTAAATTCTTAAACTGCGTTTTATTTTGTTTTCTATTAATTTTTATACAATAATTAATAGAAAATTTGTACAAGATATTTTGTACATATCTCTCTTATATGTATGTACCAATATCAATCTAATATCAATAATAACAAATGACATGAATAAGAACAACAACAGTATCAAACAACAAACAACTTCATTAACAATAAACTATGGCAAAAAACACATACAAGAAATATGTAAATACAATAAAATCAACAAGAAAAAAAAGCATTCAAAGATTTCATGCGTTTGCTGTTCGTGCGTGAGTTTGCTAGTTCACTCAGTTTATTCTTTGGCTCATTCATTCGTTTGTTCGTTCGTTCGTACGTTCGTTGGTTAGTTGGGTTGGTTCGTTTCAATTTGCTTTCCTCATTTATTTGTGTTGGGCAGAAAGCAAAAAACCAATAACAACAATAACATGAATAGTAAAACGCAAAGCAAAAGTGAATGAACTCGTTCAATGTCAACTGTGTGCAAAGCACAGCAAAGCAAAGCATGAAAGAAGTAAAGCATAAACAACATTCAAACCAAAGAAGAGAGACACAGTTCATAGTATTGATAAAGAGAGTATATTATGTTGCCACTGCTGCTGCATGCATAAAACAGCTACAGAAACACTTAACAAGAGAGACAGAAACTAATTCATATGAGTGCATACACATGCATATCCCATAGTATGTATGTGATGAGAGAGAGAGAGTTAGAGCTACAAGAGTAAAAAATAGTGAGTGAGAATAGAGAGAGAATACAACTATTTCTAATTGTAGAACATGTTTTGTAGTTTGAGTGCATTTTTGAGTGAAAACGTGGAGATTTTCTTATAGTTTTTATTAGAAGAAAACAAAATTGAAATTTTTACAAAAATAAATTTAAAAAACATGTAAAATTTTAAACAATTTGTGAAATTACATATATTTTTATTCCATTTTCTTTAATCAAGAAAATAAATATAAAAAAAAGGGAATTTAATATTCCTAACCTGCATCAATAATACAAAAATTTCACTCATTCCTTTTGTCTATCTGTCTATCTGACTGTTTGACATCAGCACACATTCACTAGCACAATAATTTACATAATCAACAACAATAACAAAAATAATAATTACAAGTCAAAACAATAACAACAACATCAACAACACAAACAACCATGGTGTATCACTACATTTTGTTGTTGTTGTTGTTGAACGCTTCAGTGCATCCGTATCTCATGAACACAAATGAACAACAACCCAAACCCAATTCATTATTTTACTTTTGTTAATCATTTTTCATGATTATTAAATTAATAAAAATAAAAGGAAATTAAATAGAATGAACAGAGCAGAACAGAACAGAAAAGCAAAACTCTCACATGGGAAAAGAAGGGACCAAAACAACAACAATAAAAAATATAGGAAAGAAAAACAATTATGTATGGAAATCAAAAAAATACAATAAAAATACAAACACTGGTGCACGAAAAATAAATAGAAATAAATGAAAAAATATCATATGTAGTAGTTTCAAAGCCCCCTTTCTTCGTTCTTTAAGATCAATTGAATAAAGGTAGTGTAAGAGTTTGTGTGGCACACACATTTCAATGCTTATCTATCACTTTGACTTGGTTTATGTTTATTTATGTATGTTTAGATATTTATAAAGTGCAGTCCAGTTTTAGAACCTAAACACACACACACACACAACAAAAACAAATAAGCAACAAATGATGATCAGATCAAAAATAAATGTATACATGAGATACAACTTACATTACTATTAAAAATGTCTATAGATACAATGATACCTTTATACAGACATACACTCCTATTTGTCCTAATGCATAATAACAAAATTCATAAACATAAAATAAATAAATAAATAAACAAACCAAAATAACAAATAAAAATAGAGAAAAACTGATAATCAGAAATAGACATAGAGTGAATGATAGAAAGATTGTGAAATAATTCAGGGAAAAAGACAAAGATAGAGAGGGACTAGGGTAAGAAAACTTTGAGAAAGAATCAAGTAAACAATCCCAACAGCAAAACCCATACCCAAAAGTCAAATAAACAAACAAACAAACAGTCAAATAAGAACACATAAGCCCATAGGAAAGGAATCACATAAGAATAGATTATTAAGAACAACAAGAATAAGAAGGAATAAGATTACAATTTAAAGAAGAAATATACTACTTAAGATTCTTTAATCGATTAAAAAAGCATATGTTCCCTACAGTTTTTAACTGACTTTTAGAATAAATCGTAGCAAGTCAATTGATTTTACGTGTACACCTGTCGTAGAGACTTAATATTACGGTGCCGAGCACAAGGATTGATAAACGTCAATCAACGTTTCAAGCCATATGTATTTTGGTCGTATGACTCATTCCATGGTCTGGAACACTAAAGAGTTTGCTGCTCTGTATGTCACAGCACTTGGTTGTATAACGCAATTCCACGTCGAGCTCTCACTCTACCCGCATCTGAGTAACAACCACAGCCACCTAGATACTACCATAAAGTGGAAAGGAAGGTAGAATTTGTCTGCAGTTGTCCATCTAGATTAACTTAATGACCTCCAATTGTCACTGAGCCTTCTACTGCCATCCCTGAAAGACTCTAGAGCCCACAAGTCGGTGTTGTCGCCCACTTTAAGAGCATTTGAATTAAAGTATGTTAGGATAGGATATACAAACTCTATTTAAGTAATGACTGGCTGAATGGTTTATGAAGGAGGGCCTATTTATTATAAATAAGAGTTGTAAATTTCCATATCTTTCCATAATATAAACAAATTCAAAGTTCTTCATTCATTTCATCATCATTTACTTGATGTTTAAAGGCCTTTCAAGATAAATAAAGAAAAAAAAGATAAAAACCACAAAATTGGAAGAAATTATACAATAAAATCTCCCGTGGGCGGAAAACTATGGTTCCAATGAAATTGTCCGGTAACGGAATGTATTTTGTTCTAAAAACATATGTAGTATCTTGGGACTTATAAATCTGTCCTTCCATGAGAGATGTCCACCTGGACTAGATGTCTGCGACTAAAGATTATACTATAGTTCTTTTGTCATTATAGAAACCACCACGTTTCATTATTATATACAAGTTTGTGTGTATTTAAGATAGATGTTTAATTACATGAGATTAATTTGAATCCAAAATATTCACAATATAAATAAATCCAAAATATTTAGTCCTTTCTATTTCTATATCTATTTTTAGCTTTATTTGTGTGCTCAATGCTGTATCAATTCACTCTCTCTCTCTCTTTCTCTCTGTTATTTATAGCACTCAATGTGAGAGAACTCATATATTTTGACTCCATGAGTAGTATCTTTTGATTTGCAGTTCGAAAATTCGAACATTCCAGTAAAACTAGAAAAAAAATTCAAAGGCCTATATATACTCTCTTTATTTAATTCTCTCTCTCTCTCTCTCTGTCTCTGAATAAATCTTTACAGTTTATTTTATACAATAAATGAAATCATGTTGTATGCGAGTGAGCTTATGCTTGTGTGTATCTGTGTGTGTGTGCTAGACAGTCAAGCGAACGGAACCCGAACATTGTGCATTGTGTTGTGCCTGTGTGCCCCACAATGTGGTCGTTATTCTTATTGTTGTTGCTGTTGTTTCTGGGGTTAATGCTCTCGAATGCACTTGAACGACTAAAAGTAGCAGCAGCAATAGAAGCCAACAACAGCAGAGAAGCGTAGCGTAGCTCAAAGCAGCAACTGCAGCAGCAGATACTAGTTGTGTAGTTGTAAATATAGATGTGGATACATAGAATAGTATAAACTAAATGAATGCAAACGAACGAAATACTTAACTATATAATGTAAATTGCTTTTGGTTCTGGATGTGTTGGTGTATTGTAGTAGGGCATGGTGATTGATCATGATGATGATAAAAACTTATTAATCAGAAAAACTTAAAATGAATTAAATATTTTATTGTATTAAGAAATAAATGAATACACTACTCCCAGATTGTCATCATAATCATCATCATCATTTATTACTTTATTATATTATACATACGCACGCACACAATCACTCAATTGCATTAATAAAATAAAATTTAATATAATAATAATAATAATGATGATAAGAATACTAATAATAATAATGAAGATGATGACTACACACAATCCCATGCATATGCACATGCACATGCATATTTGCCTACAAACAGTTCATTGCACTTTGCAATTTAGGTCAACAACCTCACTTTATTTAGGTTACAACAAAACGAGCGAAATGAGCGAATGACAATCACACAAACGAACTAAAAAACGAACGAATGAAGGAACCGAACTCAATGAACATACATAAATGAAATACAAAAAAGAGAGACTAAGAGAATGAGATACAAATCAGTGTATCTGTGTGAGTGTAACATGCAACAAACAATGCAAAAGTATGAGAGAGAGCAAATGCATATTTTTGCTCAATTGCTTAGTTTTTTGATTGTAAATTATTTGCTATTCACTCATATTTTTTTTTTGTTAAACTTTTGCACTCATTTTTACTCTCACAAATAATCACTCACTCATTCACTCACTCATTTGCTCTCCTTTCATAATGCACGTGTTGGCAATTAAGATTAAAAGAACAAATAGCCTTTGATGAGCACAAGTTTTTTGTTAACAATTTTGTCCAGTTTTTTGAATGAAAAATCATTTTTATATTCTTTTGCACTCAATTTCCTCACATTCCAAAAACAAAATACTCATAATTTTATGTACAAAAATAAAAGAAAATAAGTGAATATTAAATTAGAAAAATACTTAATAATTCAAAAATATTAAAAAACATTTCCTTAATTAATTAAAAATTCATTTTTCTTTATTTAGATACAAATGAAATCATTCATAATTTTATCAAGTATTAACCTTTTCATTTATGTTTTCTTTTATTTGTTTTTTTTCATTATTTTTGAAAATAAACATTATTAAGTTTACGATTTTTCTTTTCCTAAAATTATCTTTGCCTACTTGTGTGAGTTGCCTTTTATAAAACATAACAACTAAAAGTATGCTATATTTTTTTTTTGTATTAAGTGATTTCTTCTGAATACTCTTTTGATCAACATTTCCGTTTTTAAATTTGACTCTCATTTCCGGTCATACAATAGATGGCGCTACATGAACTAAGCAATTTGGTCATGTCGCTTGTTGATCATGTGAGCTTCATATATTTGTTTTTAATGAATATTTTTTACAAATTTCTTTTGTTATCAAAAATTATAAAACAATAGATAAAAAATTAAATAAAATTTATAATAATTTTCATTATTTCATTTTATTTTTATTTAACAAAAAATTATCATTAATTTTGATAATTCAATGAAATTTGTATTTTTATATCCAATATAGAAAATGATCCAAAAATGATCTAAACAATAGATAGTATGTGCCTTCCATTTATGCACAAAGAATATAAGCAACAACGACAATAATCAGTACCAAAATACAATTGCATTCACTTATAATTTATTTATTTATATACAAACAAAAATACAAGCATACAAACAAACAAACAAAGCATATAAAGTATTGGTTGGTTTACTACTATACTAGTATGCATGTGCATCAAAATCTGGGGCGAGGGCATAGTGCAATGAACTGCATTTTGCAAAACGAAAGAACGAACGAACAACGAACTGAGTGAGTTAGCAAAAGAGCGAGTAAGTGAGCGAGCTTACGAATATGTATGTACTTGGAAGTAAGGGAGGTCTGAGGGACAAATGAACAGACGAATGGGTGAAGGCAGACCAAAGTTGCTGCTACTAGGCTAGAGTTATTAATGTTGGCTATGATTTGGCGCCCATTCACATAACAACAACAACAACTACTACTACACTACACTATTGACACTATTGTAGGTAGTTCGATGTTCTTGTTGCTACTACTAGAAAAGTGAGCGTACGATTTGAAATGATGTTGATGATGATGATGATAATGATGATAGTACGCACAGATAGTACATAGTAGAAGGTTTTATACTATACTCATTAGCGTATCTATGTATAAAAGTGTGTATAGGTGTAGGTGTGTGTGCGCATGTCAACCCCCAAATGTGTTGTTAGTGCCTATCATCATTGAGAAGGAGTATGAGGTCGTTGTTGTCGTCATCATTGTTGGTATTGCTGTTGTTGCCTTCTGACCCAATTCGGTGTCATTCAACTTTTGAGCTGAGCCACATAAAAGCGAACACTAACCAACCAACATTGGAATTAAGGCAAAAAAAGAAGGGTGTATAAGAGAAGTGGAGAAGAGGATACATAACTGTATGGAGGACACAACTGGCTTTGCTTTCGTTCGAGGTTGTTTGTCCTTTTTGTTGTTTGCCTTCATCATCATCATCATGGTGGAGGAGGAAGAATTTTCTGTGCCGTGTTTGTTATTTTGTTGAGGGTTGTTTTTTTTTTGTTTTTTGTACCAACATCCTTCTTCCTCTGTTTTGCCCAGTTTTTTTATTGTTTACTTTGTGGCTTAGCTTTTCACTTTTAGTTTGCTTAGCATTTCATTGTACAAGCGTAGGAGTGTGTAAGAGTCTTACCCACTTTTGGGTGCCAAAAAGGAAGGAAGGATTTTCTATGCATTTGTACTGTGAAAAAGGAGGAGGAGAGGAGACAACTGAATGAGTCTTAGGGTCAATTGTTTTTTTTTCATTTCTTGTCTTATGTTATTAATGACGTACACTTAGTGTTTTATGCAAGTGTTTTGAAGGTTTTAGATACATTTATAAAAAGTCTAAAAATTCTACATTATGTAAATTGTTAGATCTTAAGGAAGTTTCTTGATTTTTATTTGAAAATGAAGGGAAATATTTTAGAGAACAAAAATGGACACTAATCTCCCAAGATTTAAATATTTCTAACTTTTTACTTGCATTATTCACTTGTATTGTATATTCTCCAATACACAACTCTACATAATTCCATATTTATTATTTCTAGTGAATAACAAAAATATTAAAAATATTTTTCATTGAATATTTTTCCTTCTCTCCTCATTTCTGTTGTTCCAATTCTTTTACTTCTCTCTATAAGTCCTTTCAATATAAAATTCATAAAACTCTTAAAAATTTTAATTAATATTTCATCGTTGTTGTTCTTCATATATGTTTCCTCTCCTTCACTTTTTCATGTGCAATATTTTATTTAGAATTTAGTCGTAAAGTCATTGACTTCTTGCAAATTTCCCTATTGTGAACAAAACGAAAACACACCTCAAGTTAACCAACCACCAACATCACCAGCGCACCACCACCTACGCTCAATTAGTGTACATTGAGTTCTACAAGAATAGTTTATTTTTTTAATAATTGATAACATTCAGTCAATTCTTCATTCATTCACTCATTCATTTCTACAACTACGATATTTACGTTCGTTCATGATTCTGACCAACCAATCCATCCATCTATCAAGTCATTTGTCCACCTTTCCCTTCATCTCTTCAACGACCATCTTTCATTTAGTTAAGATTGAGTTTGAGGGCCTTCAGAATGGTTGTATGCATTCACCTCGCACACACACATAAGCTCAATTCTCAGTTCAGTTGAGCTGAGCTGAGCTCAGTGCATTGCTCCAATTACAAAGTTTACAGTTCAATATACTGTCAGTGGCACAGCACGGCACAGAACAGCACAGCACACAGCAAAAGAACTCAACCGAACTCAGAACGCAGCTTACTCAGTAGCAGCAGCTACCGACACTTTGGAACAACCACCATTCATCCAACCATCCATCCACCCACCGACTCACTCTTTTGCCATTTATTGTGTGCCTCATGAAATGCGTACGTAACTCGTACATTGGCTTCGGTCGCTTATCAGTGAACGACAACGACGACGACAATTTTCTATTGTTTTTTTTACAATAGTATTGTTTAGTACAATATTTTGCCATTTACAATTTTTTTTTTTATAGAATTGCATAGTCTCCAAAACCAAAACAGAATTAAAAAAAAGTATTGTGTGTTTGTGTAGTCCATAAAATGATTGAGACAAACGCACTGTATCTGCACGTATCTCTACCACACCTTGTGTTCTTTATTTTAACGTTAGTTAGTAGTTATGCGTATTTGTACTAATAAGAATTCGAAAAATTCCCATTTTTTTATGACTCATTGTAACTCTACACATGGAAAAAAAATAAACACAATCACTATGAATCATTGACAACAGAAATTGTTTGATTTTGTTTAAAAAAATAAGGTTTTCTAAGAAATGTTACTATACACTATATACTATATACTAAAACTATTCCTGCTAGTGGAGAGTTTTATAGAATTATTTTTCTTGAAAAACGTAATCAATTTTTTAGTTGAAAATATTTTCCTAACATGTCTACATCTTGAAACTTCAAAAACACAGAATAATTGATTGTGTAGACTTGAAAAAACTCTACACTTTTAAATTGTATACCTTTTTTCACATAAAAAATTGAAATTCTTTGTATAATGATTTCCGTCAATTCTCCACTACTCTCCAAAATCTATATTTCTGTTTTAAAACTATATCACCTTATTAAAATCATGAATAGAGTATGATGACTTGAAAAAACCAACTCTCCATAAGTCTACACTCTTCTTTTTAGACTAATTTAAGATACTATGTGTACTTAAGACTTTTAAAAGTTTATCTATTCCCTTATTGAAACTTTTAAATTGAACAAACAGAATAATTTATCGTGTAGACTTTTCAAAATAACTGTACGGTGTAGTAATTTACATTTATATAGTCTTATTTAGTATCACTTTTCATGTAAGCAATTCAAATCCCATTTTATAGTGATTTCACACAATTCTCCACTACTCTCCAAAATCTATATTGTTGTTTTAAAACTATTTCACTTTATTAAAATCATTAATAAAGTATGATTACTTAAAAAAACCAAATCTACACTAGTCTCCATAAGTCTACACTCTTTTCCTTATACTTATTTAAGATTCTTTGTTTAATTAAAACTTGTTAAAATTTACCAATTGTACTCTACACCCCCTTATGCAACACTTTTAAAGTGTAAAATTGGCAAATTAAAGGAAAAACATGAAAATAGTAAAATTTATTCATTGGAGACCTAATAGCAAATGATGACATAACAAACAACAACAACAATTTTACGCACTTCCGGCCTATAGAAAATTTTTTGGCCTCATTTCATTTTAGTTTCTTTTTATTTTTATTATATTTTTTAATCTCTTTTTTCTTTCATGCTGATGTTGTTGTTGTTGTTGCTGTTTTTTTTTTTTTTATGTTGTTTGATTATTCCCATGATGTCAGCAGTGAATGTGGCCTATTACAAAAACAACTAACACAACACTCACTCACTCACTCAGTCACTAACTCAGTCACTCACTTCACGTTGTTTAGTTCAGTGAAATGCAATTTTGTGCAATTTTTTTCTTGTTTTTTTTGTTATTGCTTTCTCTCTTAACATGCACACACTCCTCTAAATGACGACGACAACGACAACAAATTGCGCAAAATAAATTGCATAGAAAACGTCATCGACCTCTTCATCGACGTTGCTTGTTGTTGACACAACAACATCTACTACTCGTGCTGTTTGCTGTTGTTGTTGTTGCAATTGCTGCTGTAGTTGAGTAATGAAAGTACCGCAACAAAAATGCAGCAGCAACAATCATCATCATCATGCATTGCATTGCTGCACACAAAGTGCAATGACTTTCTTCAATAGGCGAATGAGCGAAAGAAGTAGAAAAAAAACAAAAATACATAAAAAGAAAAAAGTGGAAAATTGTAGTAGAAAATAAGAAAAAAAAAACCATGTAGAGTTTGCCAACTTACATCACACAAGCAACAGCAACAACAGCAACAGCAGCAGCAGAAACAACAACTTGTGTTGAACTCATATAATATTTGTGTGGTGTAAGAGGCGGAAAAAATAATGGAATAATTGAAAAGAGTAAAACAAAACTCTTGACTGACAAAGAAGGTGTTGAAGGTGTAGAGTAGAGGAGTAAAGTGAAGAGTTCAGTGGAGTGTAGAAAATCTAATTGAAGGTTTCCACTTCTATACTACACTATGGTATAATGCAATTCAATTTAATATTGGCAGTTATAATAATTATAGAGATTTCAAATGAAAAGGAATTATTGGTTAAACATGGAACATGAAGTTGGACAAATTATTAAGTTAAAAATTGTTGGTGAGTTCATGCTTTTGATGACATGTTTGGATGGAGGGAAAATTACTTAAATAAAGTAATTTTTTTAAACAATTTTCTTTTATCATGATAAATTTTCTGTTTCATAAAACAATTGTTGCTTTTTTAACAGGAGATTGTTGATGGAAGATTAATCAAAGACTCATAAAATTCTATTACATACATGATTATATCCTATCTTAATTGCAAAATAAATATATTTTCTTTAGACAACCTTTCTCTTTTATCATCAAACCCTTTCTCTTCTATTTTTCAACAAACAAAAAATGGAAAAAATGAAACAAAATCTCAAAATTCTACCTTTATTTGTTGCTGAGTACAAAGAACAACTTGTGTTGCAACCTTTCTTCCGGCATACATTTCTAGAAATATTCAATTTTACATACCATGTATGGTACACACATACATACACATGGATCTATCGAGAATATTCCAGGCTCACACTCACTCACTCAATCATCTATTCATTTATTCATTCACTCAATTGGTTGATTCCACAAGTAAATGTTGCTTTCGTTCTTGCAGATGTTGCTACTATCATCATCATCATCATCATCATCATCAATTCCATTGCATTGCATTGCCTTCGTTTAACTTGTTGTGTATTTTCTATTATTTTTGCACGACAGCAACTACAACAACCTAAGTTCATTGCTCCTTACAGTTGTTGTCCATAAGTATTTGTAGCTTAGTGTTGTTGTTGTTGTTGGTCACACTCACTCATTGCGGTTTATTTTCAACACTTTGGACCCTCTCTCTTTATCTCTGGATTGCCTTCTCCTAGATCCTTGCTTCTCTGTTCTAAACTGATAGTTTACTGATTGCTAGTCTTTGGTTTTTTCCAAGTTTGATTGCTGACTGCTGCTGCTGATGTTGATGTTGTTGCTATGTTTGCTTGTGTGTTTGTTGATGTTGTTTCTATTGCTGACTAACTAAGCGTTAAATGGGTTTATTTAGTCAGTACTAGTTTGTCTGTCTATCTGTCAGATTGACCAGTAAACTAGAAAATATGTGACCACAGCAACAACAACAAAATTTCTGAATCAACTGAATGCCATCAGTTTAAAATTGTTGACATTTCTGTTGACAGTTTTATGTTGTTTTCAAATGTTGGTAATGTTGTTGTTGATGTTGTTTGTGTTGCTGTTGCTTGTGTTGCTATTGCTTTTGCTATTATTATCATTGGCTTATGACTGTAATAAATTTTTGAAGGAGGCGGTCAAGGCGCAACGTCTTTATGACATGGTTAACGATTAATTTAATGCATTTGGGCGTTTTTTCTGGGCGTATCCTTTCTGTTGCTGGCAGCTGCTTCTTGTTAACTAACTATTCAATGTTGCCAATAGATCCAAACAACATGAACAGCAACAGCAAAAGGAAATTGTTGCATATTAAAACAATGATTTATAAGCAGGATTTAGAACGTGTGAATTTTTTTTCAAACTTGTTTTTTCATGGATCTTGTCCATATTTCCAGCACTTAAATCTTCAATATTCAAACGTAGGTTTTAAGCACAAAGTCTCCACTAATCAAAATTATTTCTAAATATACCACTAAAAGTCTTATGTTGTAGACGAGTTATTGCTTATAACAGAAAATCAGTTAAAAACAATTTTAAATCAAGAAACTCTTAAGTCTACACTAATTAGAATTATTCCTATATACCATAGGTCTCCAAAAGTCTTAAGTTGTTGAAAAATTATTGATTATAACAGAGAATCATTCAAAAACAATTTTAAGTCATGAAATTCAAAAGTCTACATTTTTATTCCTATTAACCATAAGTCCCCGAAAGTCTAATGATGTGGAAGAGTAGTTGATTATAACAGAGAATCATTAAAAATAGTGTTCACCAAATTTTTAAAAGTCTCCACAACTCTCCACTTGGTAATAAGAGCTTCTTGGAATCTCCACTGTTCTAAAAAGATTTATAAACAATATTTTAGTGCTTTTCACATTACGTAAAGTTGACTTTTCTTAATTCTGTAAGTCTACACTAATCAAAATTATTCCTCTAAAAGTCTAAAGTTGTAGAATAGTAGTTGCTTATAACAGAGAATCAGTGAAAAACAGTTTAATGTCAATTTACAAAAGTCTCCACAACTCTCCATTCGGTAATAAGTGATTTTTTTAAATCTCCACTATTCAAAGTTTTAAAAACAAAACATATATAAGATATAAGTCTTAAAATTTGATTGCTCTTTGATTCTGTAAGTCTACACTTTTCTCCAAGGGTAGATAATTGTTATTTATAAAAAGGAATTTCTAAAATAATAGGTATTTAAAAATATTGTTAAACCATTTTACAAAAGTTTCCAACACTCCTGCCTTGATAAAAATTATTTTTTTCCCTATCTATTGGAACCCCATTTAAGCGTATATACCAAACCTAAAAATATAATTTATGGATTTGCTTGAACTTTTCACCGCATTCTGATTGCAATATTTGCCCCATAAACTGTCACTAGAAGCAAATGCATCGTCGTCTTCGCCGGTTGAATTGTTTTTCATTCTTCTGTTGCTTTTTAAGCATGCAATACACGCATTTGTCTTTTGCTATGCTATGCTACTCTACACACACTCTGTACCCTTTATCAGCACTCGTATTGCAATGAGTAATATTAAAGTCAAACCGCAAAACGATGCCATTAATTAACATAAAAATAGCCATAAACAACAACAACAACACACTTCCACACACTACAATAAATGTACTAGATAGATCATTTTTTTATAGAAATTTAATGCGGGTGTAGAGAAGACTTAGTTCGACTTAGAGGTTCTGCTAAGTAAGTGCAAAACCTTCTTGGTTCCTAGAAATGGAGATAAGGTTCCAGCTGTGACTGGGTAGTGTAATGTAGTGTGATAACACTACGGAAATCATGTTAGTTGCTAAGCCAAGAGTCAACGTCAAAAGGCAACGTGACGCAGTCGATTGCATAATTATCATCATGCAGCGTGCCACAACGGGGCATTTGGGCATACACGCACACATACACAAGTGTGCTCACGTATACACAATCTCAGATATCACATTTTGCCAAGCAAAACTAACATTTGCCGGCGGCTACGCACATTTTTGTTGCACGCGTTGACTCTTGTTGTGTTATAGATACATGTGTGTGTGTGTGTGGAGTAGATACTTTTGCATTCTCAATATTTGTTTGTTTGTATCTCTCTCTTGGGCTCTCGAAGTTTCTCTAAGTATGACAGTCAGTGGTAAATATGCAATTGTGCGTTTTATGTTTTGTATTTTGTGTTCACTGTTCACATTCTGATGGCGGTCATTTGCCTTTCTAATATGCAATTGCATTTGCAGCGCAGCGCAGCACAAACATTTGTTTGAGGCATCCAAAAAACTGAAAAACGCTTAACTGTACATTGGTTTTTGTTATGTTCGCATAAAGAACGGTGTTTTTTTTTTTTTTGGTTGTCTTGTTTCTTTCTTCTGTTTTTCCAATTTCTTTTTTTCCCTGTTTTTGGATAGCCAAGCTCATAGATACAATTCTCTCCTTCTCCTCTGTTAGCTTGAGCCTGGGTTGCTTGCCTGATTTCGTTCGCTTGGCCAAAATGTCGTTGGCCGCTATACGCTCTGCTAACGGTATCATTTGTTGTTCGTAGGCTGCTGTTGCTGCTGCCACCAAGTCAAAGTCCCAATAAGCAGCTTGAGCCCAGTATGCCTGCCTGCCTGCCTGCTTCATGGTAGCTGCGGTGGCAGCAGTGGCATGCAATAACGTCATCATAGTAGTTGACGGTTGCTGCTGCCACAAGCCGTTCAACTTTGTCTGAGGTTAGTAATTTTTCTTTTCTGTTTTCTGTTTATATTTTTCTTTTTGCGTTTTTTCTTTTGCTGCGTTTAATGAACTCGTTTGGTTTTTCGGCATTGCTTTGCCTCCCTTTGCCATGCTTTGCTTTGCTTTGCTTGGTTTGGCTTTTGTTTTGGGAACTTGGTACGCTTTACTTTGCTTTGCTTTGCTTTGCCACAACACAAATCACATTGAGCTACGTTGGTTGATAGTTGCAGTTGCCTCCTTGGTTGTGGGTTTATTGTATGTTGAATGATTTTATGGTGGCATGATGAAGTGTGTATGGGTGTGTGTGTGTGTGAATCTGTGGTAAACTCGACTTGCATCGCGTGCTTGGCATTAACAATTTTTCGTAAGATGGTTGCGTTTTTTTTCGTGGTTGCCTTTACTTAGTTGGTGCATGCTTACCGCTTGTCTTGAACGACTCGATTCGACTTAACTTGACTTGGCTTATCGCTTTATACAATAATTTTTCTGGTTTTCTTGGTTTTCCGACTCGTACTTTGAAGTCTTGGAAGTCTTTTGAAGTTTGAATAGTAGAGTTTGAGTTTAAGTTTCATGCCTCGTTGTATATAAATCAATTAGTTTCGGTGATTGTGTCTATGCGATTTGAGAATTAATGCTTGCCACTGGGCGTGTTTTAGTTTTTGGGTGTAATTCATGTGAAGGGCGTTCAGTTCAATTGCTGTTGAGTTGGTCAATGAACTCTTAAGTCTTCCTCTCTCATTCTCGCTGTAACACTATTTGTCCTCTTTGTTACATGGTGATTATCTCTGTTTAAGACTCTATGCAAATTTATTAGTGTATATTGCATGAGGCCAAAAGGTTGAGGTTGTTGGATTTTAGTTAAGAATCATCAGAAACACTAACTTGTATGTTAAAAACCACTTTAAATTGGAAGTATTTTCATGTTGTTTGATTAATGATCTTTTGATGATGGTGATGTATTAATTTAATGTGTTTGGTGTTTAATTAATTTGTCAATATTACTTACTCGTACAATAAGATATATGATATTTTTATTATAAATGCAGACAACATTATTATGATTGAAGATATTATATTAATACTATTCTACAAGATTTCTTGTCAAATCAATCAATCATTCAAAACTATACAGTGTTTGTCACTCATGCACTCCATAACTACTGAACCGATCCTGTAGAAATTTTTTTTTTTTCTACATTATATACACAATAAAATATTATTCCGAAAGTGTTTGTACAGGCATCACAGAAAAGCCACTCATTGGATTCAAAATAGAATTACTGATAACAAACAAGCTTTATTGTGAGTAACATATAGCGTAATTTTCATCAAAATCCAACTACAGAATCAAAAGATATTTAAAAAGAAATTAAAACTAAACCGAAACCTATTGAACATAACATTTGCGTCGATCATTAGTTGTTGAATCAATTGTTTTTTTTATCAGTTACATAGAAGCAGTTCAGAAGAGGAATAATGTATTCGCTTCTTGCTTGTGTTCTCTTCTTTCCATAGCTTTTTATTGCACTCCATTTCTTATCCGTTATTTTAAGCCAAACTTGAAGTATGTAATAGTCTTTAAGGTATAAGTATATAAGAGAACTTGGATTATTAGTCTTTAAAAAAATTTATTTGTAAAGCCTCTGCTGAGAAACATCATTCATTTCCATTTCACTTATATAAACGGCTTCTGAAGAAACCCCAAATTGAGTAACGAACATACAATATTTCTGGTTTTGAATAGTAGAGGAAGCATGCTAAAGTACTGCTGATTCTTGAATTATATGGCATTGTTGTTATTGCTGTATTTTTTCTAGGTACTCAACTACTAATTACTGAGTATGAACAAGAGACCTTATACAGCTCTGTAAATGTTTGTAGTCGCCCAAATACGATCTACATAGAAGGCAGGATAATGTCTGCCCTGCTAAACTAATCATTAATTAAAAATTGTATTGCAAAAGAAAAGTTTTATTGTTAAATGACTTCAATAAGAAGATTTAAAGGAAGGATATACATGTGTTTTCAGTTTAAAGAGATCATTCATTCATTTCTTTTATCTTATCATAGTCTATACAACAATACTCTGAACCTTTCAAAGAAACTAATATTTGTAGACTGAAAAAGTCATAAAAAAAAACCTTTACCATTCTTCAATCCTCATATACTCGTACAATACTTGATTGCCAATAGTTCAGAGATCATTTTAATTACAATAAATTGTTTTAATTACCATTGTTCCATTTTCTACCATTCTAATACTTCTTTGCTTAAAAGTTCAATGTAACAAATTTTGTCTGGGAATTTTATTTCACAAAAAATGCATGCAACATGATTGAAACATGTGCGCAAGCGCAACACTTCAATAATATTCTTTGGTAAATGACTCAAAATGAGTTGGGTCTTTAATTTAAAGTGGATCACACCCAAAAACTATTGTACAATAGATGAACCTCAACCTATAAAGCATACTTAAGCATATAACAACTGTATGACATTTTCACTATTTTTTTTTGTCGTTGATGACAAGAGAATCAAAAACATGAAACACACAAACAGCAGACAACAAGAAAATGTCATACACAACAAAATATCAGACAATATTCGCATAAATGAAATAAGTAGAAGTAAAATACTCTTATGTATTACAATATATTGAAGTATTATATAGTAAGTACAGTCGTCGTGTGTGAAAATGTTTGTCGATTGAGATACATAAATATTTTTATGACTTACTACAACATACTATATTACAGCAACATAAAATTTCAAATTTCAAAGACACATAGGACAGCACAGCAGAGAACTTAAGACACAACTTAATTTTTTGAAAATGTTCATTCGTTTATTTTAGATTTATACTTTATGTTGTGTGCTGTCTATACAAGTTCTCCTTTGCCCAATTCTTGTAACTAAGTTAGCCTTCAGAAAATACTTGTTAACTAGTACAATCACCTCAACAACCAACAACAGCAATAGCAAACATTAACCTCCTCACCAATCATATGAAAACTATGTATACAACAACAACAAAAATGACTAAGTAACAGAATGAATGACTGACTGACAGACTGAGTGACTGACTGAGCGTATAAGTATCTAAATACTTAATAAAACTATGCACCCAGATTCGACCTAAACAAGCAACCGATTCAATTCCATCCAAGCTGAGTAGAGTTGTGTTGAGCCGCACCACCAAATCGTGTAAGTTAGACAACAATAAAATAGTATAGAATAGAAAACAAAAATTGAACAAAAAATGTTCAAAAACGTGACTGCATACGTTCGTTTGTCCGCTCGCTTGTGCGCTTACTTTGAAAAATACAATAAAATTAAAAAAAAAAATAAAAAAGAAAAAATGCAAAAATTACGAGGTTGTTTTTTTTTTTGGATTTGTGTTCACTCGTCGTCAATCGACTGACTGCAATGCATTTAATGGGTGAACCCAATTGTAACGTAAGATAGATACTTTTTGTATTTATTATTTCAACTTCATTGAATTTGAGTTTGTTTGAATTTGAGTTCGTTTTGTTGTTGCTGTTCCAGCTGTTGTTGTTGTATCTTTTAACAATTCAAATTCAATTGATTCTTGTTGTGGATTTATCTATTGTTGCTCTATTCATTTGAGGTGCAACTCTGCATGCAAAAGACAAGACAAGACAAGACAAAATGTTATACGTAATGTGATTTGATTGTACTACAAAATGGAAATTCAATTTCCATACTTTGGGTACTTGGTATCTTTCTTTATTTTTGTTTTGTTTTTCAATGAATTTTGTTTGTATCTATCGATCGATTGATCTACCTAACTATCTAAATATCTATGTACAATATATATCAATGATGTATGTGTGTGTGTGTGTAACTGATTGAGTATGTTAAGTTATAAGTTTGAATTTAAATTTTGCCGGCACCAATGCAATCCATTAAAATTTAAATTTGTATTTTATAACAACAACAACAACTATAGCAAGTACAACAAGTTAAACTACAAATAAAACAAAATTTGATTTGACAAATGCAAAAAAAATAAACACAGAAATACTGCAATCAAATACTGAAAAACCATGATGATTGAACGAACATTAAGTATGACAAACAATAATTTTTCAAAGCATCAATAGAAAATCATAATAAAATGGAAGAAATATAAAAATATCTTCTCTTTGCAGTAAATAACTTCAAGTATCTTAAGATGATAATGAACGACGAGTGCTTGCGCTGTTATGAGTTATGAGTGTTTCTTTTTCATAAGTGTCGCCTTTTAGTTGAAGATTAAACAAATTATGAAACACTGAAAAGATCATCATTAAAATACACTTATGCAAATACTTATGTTTATCCAGTGAAATCGTCTCTTGAAAAATATCGAATGACAAATTTTTGATTACAAGGCAGATTGCTTATCCATGGTCCTTTCGGGTGCTTAGTCAGTTAGGCTTTTATGGTACGAATGAATGAAGATCAGCTCACTCAAGGCATATTTAACTCATTATGATGCCTCAGAAACATTGTGTCCTATTCTCTAGGGAATCAACTCGACTTTTGGGAGCTTAGAATCATGTAATCTCTGCATGAATGTCTTATTCTATTCTATTTCTATTATAATCACCAATGCATTTCATATTGTAACACTAAGGGGTTCCAAGCATAGTTACATAAGCAGTTAGGGAAAAAAGGAGCAGCGTGAGGAACTAAACGTATAGAAATAAAGGCTAAGGTAAAGAGGCCTTAGTGTGAAGATCCACAAAGGAAGCTATTCTATAGAGGCAACTAGTGTAGTGAGAGTTAACTGATTCGGTAGGTCGGACAGTTGTAAAGGTGAACAGTATCATCAGGCACCACACTGATAACAGCTGAAGGCCGACAAACCGAAGTCTGGTCTTAAGTCTCAATTACACTTAGCTAGTTGGCTAACTTTAAGCCAGCGACTGAGCAAGTCGAAACATTTGTGCGTAATTGTTACTAGCGCACTTACCAATTCGCCCGTTTTTTCACTCGCTTCTTAGCTA
The DNA here is from genome assembly GCA_037043315.1 of Amiota communis. Taxonomy (NCBI): domain Eukaryota; kingdom Metazoa; phylum Arthropoda; class Insecta; order Diptera; family Drosophilidae; genus Amiota; species Amiota communis. Next base: position 1,440,037 of record JBAMAV010001133.1, read on the forward strand.
GCCAAGTGGAAATGAGGCTTTAGTGCTACTTGGAAGCTTTAATTCGTTAGTCAACAGGAGACCGACAGTATCCAATTACTACATTGTAGGCAGTTCGGCTCAAACATGTGGGTGGAATGGTCCAAAGGGTTGGCTAATAGAAATGAGAAGCGATTAAACAAAATAAAACTTAAACTCATATGGCTTATTTAGTTCTATGAAAAATCCTTAAAACTGCCTTAAAAAATATTGACAAATCGACAACACCCCTACCTATTAGACAGTCCCAAATGTTTCTATGTTTCAAGCTGCAACCCATACCATACATTTCACAAAATTTCATTGCAATCGATTGTATGGTCTCGAAGATTAGCGTGAACAAACATAGCGACACGTGATTTTTGTTTATTAGCAAAGAAGCAGAATTCACTGTGGAAATGTTTGTTAAGTGAAACTTACTTTACAATAATTGAAATGATTCCGTTTGTCCATTTGAAGGATATTTTTTGTAAATTTTTTTGTATATTGTTTCATTGCGCTTTATAAATAATTACAAAAAAGCATGAAGGGAGAGGGGAAAAAACGCATTGTTAACCTAAATAAAGACATTTTCCAACACAAAAGAACATTTTTCTAAATTTGCTTGCTTCTTTTTGTTTTATTTTTGCTAATAATAAACAAAAACTATCTAGATACATACTTTTGCTATTAAAAATGAGAAATGGTGGCGCACTTCATATAATTTGTTTCTTCATATTTGTCGTCCGACTATTTGTTGTTGCAAAAAAAATGATAAAATATAAAAATTGTACACGACAACAAATCGTTTTTCACTTTTCACTTTTGTTTTATGCAAAATTTTCTACTTAAATTTGTATTTCTGTTCTTCTATCTGTCTTTCGGACCGACTATGCAGTACATACATATTTGCATCATGTTGCATTCTCATTCAACCATTTAGAATGCATTTCTTTTTCAAAAAAAAAAAAAAAAATTATCAGTGTGGCAGACGTCATAAGAAATTTACTTTACCATAGACATATTAGAATTTTCTTTTTCTTTTCCTTTTCAGTTTATTTATTTTATTTTTACTCATTTTAATTGCTTTTAATTAACAGAACCTAAAAAATCCTAAGTGACAGGCATAATATATTTCTCTTATAATTATTTGGCACATATTGGCTGCTTACTTTGCTATGAGCAAGTACGTGTATCTTTAAATATGTTTTTACTTATACATACAATATTCTTTTTGGTTCAACATGTTTTTGTAAATGATATTTCTTTTGATTTGGGATTTCAAATAGCAAAGAAAATATGTATATATGTATCTTAGTCAGAAATATTGCAAAGAGTTTGGGGCACCTGAAAGTGTGGAGTCTAAAAATGTATGCTTGTAAATATTTGACACAATTTTCATAAGAAATATTCAATTTTCCATTTGAAAAATCTTAAAAACTGTGGTTTCATCAAATCCTTTAAATAATCAATTAAAATTACATCAATCCACCTAAACTTTATATCTACAGACATTCAATTCCATCATAATCATAATATTGATCCATGACTAGAAATCTTGTATCACTGACTCAGTCATCAATCATTGGAGGATTATTGAAAAACTAAGCAATCAATTTCTTTAAAATCCTTATAAACTAGCAACAATTTAATCATTTTATCAATCATTGTATCTACAACGTATTTTTTCTTTCAATTTTATTGAAAACCAAATTTTAAATTGAAAAACTTTAATGTAAAGAAACCCTTTTCAATCAATTTGCCAAAAGCCACTTAAACATTTTGTGCTTAATTGAAAATCTCAGTTAAAACTTTTATAGAAATCCAAAAACAATAACACTAACAACAACAACAAACTGTATAAACCACAACGTACATTTTCATAAGAACTACTACAACAATAAAAACATAAAGTAAGAGTAGGAGTTGGAGAAAAATAATAAGAAAGAAGTTTTCTAGTAAAACAAAAAGCAAAACAAAATGAGAATAAAGAAAGAAACAAAAAAATACTCAGTCAGAACATTTGCTGGCTTTACTTGATTACTGATTTTGTTGCTGTTGTTGCTGTAACTAACCTACCGCTTTAACCTAATTCAAAATACGCGACTAACTTGCGTTCTTGCACTGCACTTCATACTACTAGTGATGATGATGATGATGCAGACGATGATGATAATGACTACTTTCTGAGTTCAATAACCCAAAGGCACAACGTCGTTGGCCCAAGTGAAGTCTAGCAAAGCACATGCTTGCATGCATGTAGTTAGTAAATATCATCATCATCCACAATCATCATAATCACCACCAACATCATCACCATCATTAAATCATTATATTCTTTATTATTGTATAAGAATTGTTGCTATTTTTCTGTCCATCCATCTGTCTATTTGTCTATGTCCGTGTCTCTCTACATTCGCTTTTGTATGTAAGATGCAAAAAATAATATTCTTCTATATTTGTATACAAAATATATTGTATCTACAACTTCTTCATTCATTCGTTCTTGTTGCCATCCCCGTCATTGCGTCGTTGTCGTCGTCATCGTTGGCGGCATAAGTTGACAGCTGCAGCAGCTGTGACCACTTTGCATATGTCATCGTCTACATACAATACTAAGGCATGCACACCACACTTGAGTGTTGTTGTATCTGCTCGTATGTGTCACTTCTTATAAAAATTATTACAATTCTAAAATATAGATTAGCTGTAAATCTTATTCCTAATCAGTAGCACAACAAAGAGACCAAGAGAAGTTAGGAGAAAAACATAGTAGAAGTAGAAGATTAACGACAATTTTTCAACGCTATTCAATGTGGCGTATACGCAACATTTGCGTCTTGCATACAAATCAAGACAAGTGTTCGTTCGCTCGTTTGCTTGTTCATTCGTTCTTTCATTCCTTTCAATCTTTTGATAAAAAAACACATAGACACATATATGCATGGCGAACGCATTCTAATGATATGCATGTCTTTTGGTCGTTCAGTCGGTCGAATTGTTGGTTGTCGTCGTTTGCATTCGAACGTTCTAATGAATTCATTCGAAGTCAGACTGAGGACTGCCTCAACTAGAACTTGCTTGTCTTGGCTTCTTTGTACTTCTACAAATACAAATATGTACAAACACACACTGATACTGATACTGATATTGCTGTGGTTGTTGCTGTTTGCTGTTAGTTGTGTTGTACTCAGTTCGCCTCGTGGTGAGTCGAGTTCATTGGACTCCACTCTCTTGTTGACTTCGTTTTGCTTTTATAGCGGCATATTTTGCATTTGTTGTTGGTGTTGCTGATGTTGTTGTACCTACGCTTAGGGAAGCACGACTTAACTTGTAGAACGAAACAAACTAACATTGATGACGACTATCACACAATCACTGTCTTCTCTCTACCTTTCTTCGTATCTACTAGTACCTGCCTGCCTCATCTTGTTTTTTTTTTTTTTTGTTTTTCTTTTTATCACTCACACTCTCTTAGACACAAACACACAAAAAAAAAAGTATCTCTTCTTTTCGTTATTCATATTCACTCGTTCGTCAGTTCGTTCACTCACTTATTCATTGTTGCTGCTGTGGCTTTTCCACTCATTTGTCTACATAACATTTTTCGTTCTTTTTTGTGTGTGTGTATGCTTTCTTTCTTCCTTTGGTGGCACATTCAACATTTTGTTGGCTCAACGACCGCACAATGACCTACAAGTTAAACCTTTTTATTTCGTTCTCTCTATACTACTATGTTAGTACGGTTCAAACAAAGCTTGATAAGCGTTGCAAACATCTCTTCTGCGTTCATCATCTTCATCTTTATTCCTTCTTCATATTGTGTTGTACCTATCATAGCCCATGTAGGCAGAAAAATGTATCTACATGCAGCAGTGGGTTGAATTGAATGTAAAGCTTGGCTTTAGCACATTGCACTCACTCACTCACTTTGTCAGCCGGGACGGACGGTTGGTTTGGTTTGGTTTGATTGGAGTGCTTATGTCTGAGATTTTTATTGCCTTTAGAATTGTTTTATTTTAAATTTTCATTCTTCCACTTCTTTTTCTACTTCTACATATTACATATGTTTTTTTTTATATTTTATTTTATTATTATATTTTGTTTTGTGGTTACTGCATTTATATCGTGAGGTAGGTTCGTTTAGAGTAATGATGTTTCTTGTATTTATTTTATTTAACCATATTTTGTGGTTTTCATTTGGCAGAAGCATTAAATGTTTTATTATTTTTAGTAGTTGAAAGCATAGTTACAACTCATGATTCAACGAAATCAAGTTGAATGAACTCAACTTTCAAAAATTGTTTATTTACAATAATTTCAATAGGATAGAAAGTTTTAGAAGTAGGATTTCAACGGAATATAAGAGACAAATTAGATTGTGTAGGTCAAAATTTGCATGATAAATCATGTTAATGGAATCAATAGAATTGTAAATTGTAAAAATGGAATCATAAAGTAGAGATTTCTAGAAAAATTAGTGTAGTATTTTTCAAAATAGATACACTAAATGAAATAATGAATAAGTGGGGTTAGATAGTCTATTAAAAATAATAAGAAGGATTGATGAATTGGAAAAACTTATATAACACAGCATAAGATTTCTTAGATATGATTATGAATGACATAGAAATCATTAAAATATCTGACTAAATATATAGAGAATATACTGGACTGATAGATAAAGATTTTTATAGCATTTTGTCTAACATGCTTCTATTAAGATTTTTTTGTTATTCTTTCAAACTCAAGAGAATTGATTATATTATTTAATTTGCTTTAAAATTGTATCATGTTTTTAATGAAATAATGAGTTCATAATATGATTTCGTTAAAAGCAAAAAAAAAAAACAACTCAAAAATATCTGAACAAAATTATACTATTACCTAAAAAACAAAAAACAAATAACAAAAACTAAAGACAAAAACTTGCTTGCCCTGACTTAAGAATCAACTCAGCAATCTAACAAACCAACCAAGCAGTCAACTGAATACAATCTCTTAGAATTTTTGTATTACATACTATGGACTAGTACGAGTACTAGTACCTCAGTGAGCAGTGTTGCCAATCAAAATTCAGTTGCTTTGGGCAGCAGCAACAGCAACATTAACAACAACAACACTAGCAACAGCAACAGCAGCAATAGTAGCTAAGTTATCTCGAATATTCTTCGCTCAGCCAAACTATAATAAATATTCTCAGTAAGTGTATCTGTGTACTCAACACATTCTCATATACAGATGCATATAATCTATCGCTATGAGTGTGTATGTGTATAATGCAATTGCCGCCAATTGCAATTGTTCGTTCATGTTGTTGTTGTTGTTGCTGTGTTTGTTTGCTAGTTGCTTGGTTGAGGTTATTGAACGCCAACGACCTCACTTTGCATAGAAACGATCAACGAATGAATAAAATGAATGAGCAAAACTAAAAAAAAAAAAAAGATCTAATAAAAACAAAATGAATAAAAATAAATACTAAAATGAGAGCAAATAATTTTATTTTTATTATTTATGTTTGAAATATATATTTTTATATTAAATAGATAATTAAATACTACATATATTAGATATATTTCTCTGAGTTCTGTAGTGATTCAATTCAATTTATATAATTAAGTATTTCTTTTTATAAATTATGATGATATTTCCATGCACCACTCTGAATATGTTGATATGTAATACCAATACTATAATGTGGATTATGGAGTTCTGATATTTATAAAGAAAAGAAATATAATTGTAAATTGAATTTTTTATTATTTCTTCAAATGAAGGAGTAACAATTTTTTTTAAAAATTAAAAGAATATTTTCCAATCTAAGTATGCTTCAGTTCAGCTTTTTCATTTTATGAGAACAGGATCGAGCATTGGTTATTATATGACTTTTCCAAATATTTCTCAATTATGGACTGTGTTATTGCCAAATCATTAAAAGTTACCGAAGTTATATCTTTTTTCATAAGGGTGAACGACCACAGTTGTGATTTACCTGAGTTCACCTTGATGTTCCAGCTTGTGAACCAGGCTTCCAAGTGATTAATGTATGTCTGCAAGTTTAAACAGGCTTCTGTCGGTGAATTGTCGGAACAGGTATATTTGCCGTATAAATAGTAAATAGTACAGGAGCTAATACGCTGCCTTGGGGAACACCAACCTGAACAGATCGGATTGATGTCTTTGCATCTCTATATTTAACTTGCGTTCCCGGCGTGCTTTGCTACACCCCTGCGTAATGTTAATGTGTGATTTTTGTAGTCATTGTTCTTGTCATTATTAGTTGCATTGTATTGTAGGTCCCTTCTCTTGAATGACTGAAATGCTATCGATTGGTATCGATGTGTAAAAAAATTATCTGATATTTTTGATAAAAACGAATTGATTGGTTTTCAAATATGTCCTTAAGCTTTCAATGCAAAGTTTTATCCATCAATTTGACGATAACAGTGAGTCCAGAAAAAAATTAGTATGGAAAAACCTCCTTCATGAAAAAATACATATATGTGCTAAGTTTCATGGTGATCGGTCAAACGGTATCAGAGTCCATCGCCGTCAAACAAAAATTCTCTTTTATTTTAATATATATAGATGTAAAAAGTTCTGTTTGGCAATATAAGATTCTCCAACATTAAAAAGTACAGGCAATAGAAGGTTCTTCAACTTAAGCATCAACCCTTGAAGCCAGATACGATCGAAAGCTCTTTCTATGACGAAAAAGGCGCCAAAGCAGTGTCATATTTTTGTTATTTATTTATCATTTATTTACTATTTATTTTTTTTATTATTTATTTATTTATTTTATTAAATTAAATATTTTTTTATTATTTTTTTTTTATTTTTCCCCGCTCATTTCATTTTATCAAAGTGAATTCAATTTAATTACTTTTAAACTAAAATTTGAAGGACTTCACTAGAAAAAAATAAGGTATCCTTGTACAAAAACTTTATTGGCAACTCTCCATCATAATGAAAAGTCTCTTAATATTCTGTACAGCTTCCCCTGTACTCATATTTACTATATGCATATACTTACATATACATAGAAATAACCTACACTATGTCATGCTGTATGTAGGTATAGTGCAGCTCGAGCTTTTTGAGTTCATTCAACTTAACTCGATAAGCTCAAAACGAGAATTTTGTATGACCTCGCATTGCATAGCATTGCGTTGCAATGAGTTGAGTTGAGTTTCGTTGTATTGTGTTGCATGTGACTATTTGCTGATGTTGTTGCTGTTGCTGCTGATGGTGCTGCTGTTGATTTTGCTGGTATTGCTTGCTACAATTTGCTGGTTGCCTGTTCCGATTACTGTAGTTTAATATAAAACGCCCGTTCAGCCGCCCTCTTTCATAGGGTTGCCTTGGTTTGGCTTTGCCAATGTTTTTGTTGTTGCCTTCTTTTATTTGAAGTGTTGTTCATTAATTTGGCATTTGAATTTTTCAATTTTTTCATCTTTTTGGCAATTTATTTCTAGGGTTTTTCATAGTTTTTATGAATTTTCCCTTCCTTTGGATGAATTGTGATAGTGATTGTTTTTGGTGTTGTAGTGGCTTCTGTTGCATGTTAATAAAGTTTTGAAGTGTTCGTCATTCATAGTCATCATTGACAACATCGACATCATCATAGTTATTTGTTGTTGGCTTCAATTTAGTGGGCTTCGTGTGACGCTGTTAAATTTGTTCATATATTTTTGGGACCCAATTTTTTTTTTTGGTTGATGGTTCTCTCTCTCTATTTTTGGTTTCTATTTGTAGTTCGTGTTGTTGTCACAAAAAATTTGGGTTATCGCTTAAGCATGCAAAAATTGCACTAATTGAGTATTTTGTTGGTGTTGTTGCTGCATATTAAATTAGTTTTTTGTGTAGGTTCCCTTTAATTTCCATTTTCCATTTTCATTTTCTCGTGTTCATTGGCATCTATGATTTATGCAGTTATAACATGCACTACAATATAACATGTAGTTCAAAGGATCAGAAATAAATTTAAATTTACTTTGAATTCCCAGTCTAATTAAATAATGTTTCTCTATGAATTTTTACATTTTATTAGGTGATTATTAAAAATTAACAAAAATTTTAAAAATATTATTTAAAATTCTGAAATTTTAAACCTTCAAAGCTCATTTACTCCTACGCCAACAAACTCAATTCATGTCTATTCTTTTTCTATATATGTTCATCTTTATCTTCTATCATTATTCTTTGCTTCTTTTGACATTTTTGTCTGTGTGTCAATCAGTTTTGATCTATTACCATTTAAGCCATTATTTTGACCATTGAAATATCTTAATTCTTTATATAAATTAATTATATTCTATAAACAGAAATATAATCACATTGTGGGTTGTTATAACTTCTTCTTGATCATATTCTTCTATATTTTTCCCACATTTGCTTCTTAATTATTCTTCAATGAGATTTCAAACATATGTATGTACCTCGATGATTTTTATCAATATTCATTTGATCTAACAATTATTATATTGTATATTTTTTTTCTTATTCCTTCAAAAAGGTTCATTGAACTTTGTTTTACTTTTTGAGCGTCATTTTTAACAGTTATTATTATTTGTATATATTTTTGTTTTCTCCCCCAAGTTTCTCTTTTTGGTTTTAATTTTTTTTATTATTTATCAACAAATAGTAGTTGAAGTTTTCTAAGATCGACACATTTGTATTACTTTATTATTGTATTTGTATCTATTCTACTTTAAAGTGTGTTTGCTTGCTTGTGTGCCAATTGTTGTGTTTGCTTTTCTCAAATTTTATTTGCTTTTTTACTTTACGCAAATGTGAATATTTTTTTCTTTGGAGTTTTAGAAATTTTTGGGAAAAATTCTATTCCATTGGAGTATTTTTTCTTCTTAAAAGTTAATTGAATAAATTATGAGAAATTCAAAACAGAAAATTGAAACTTGATCACTATCAACATAAATGTTAAAATCCTTGTGAATAGATCTGTTATGGATATACGAAGAGTTTCATTTTGCTGTTCTGTATATCAATACTTTGTTATCAAGACTCTACATACTTGCTTTTAGCATCCAATGGAGTCCCTTAATTTTAAAAGTGCACTAAGAGTGAAATCTTCTTGTATGGTAGGTTAGGTTAGGCTATGCAGGCCGTTCGCGATTGTACGCGAGTTCACTCAGAAGTCTTAAGGCCTATTGTGATGCCTGTTAAAATGTGAAAGGGTAGGTAGTTAATCCATTTTTGTTTAAGGTGGGTCCCAGAGATTTGCTTTTCATCTCTAAAACCAAGCTGAGGAGCCCACGAACAGAGCTAGGTCCCCCAAAGGATATTATGCCAACTCGTCGAAGAATGGTTTCCCGACAACCGGGTTTGTTTATCAAGAAGAGCAGATAGACAAAGGAGATCAAGCCCATGCCATTTTATTATCTAAGTGATGGTTTCTTTTGGCAAGAAGATTGCCATTAAATAGAACGCCGGAACCGACCCTATATCTGAACGTGGAACTTAATCGTTGATCGATATGTTCCAGTGCTTCGACCAGGACAGCTTTTGAAGGGGCTAATATTGTTGTATCGTCCGCATTTGTTGGCCAGACACTTGGTCCGAACACGGAGAGGGTATGTCGCTGGTGAAAATTGAGAAAACTACTGGTCCAAGGACTCTGCCTTAGGGAACTCCTGCATTGATTAGCCTCATGTTTGTCTTATCCTCGTTAACAGCCACCATAAGTGGACCTATTGTGAAGGTTTCTATTTTATTAAACAGAAATAACAGAGCAAATACAAATTGAATGTAATTTGGATATAAAACTGTAGCAACAGAGGACTTTAGCTTAATCTTTTAAATGTGTTTTTGTACTTAATCTTATACACATTTTTCTAGTATTCACATGTTTTGCAGTCATATTTTGTGGTATAAGTTTTTATGTTTGAGATGTAATTTCCTGTATTGATGATTTTATGAATTTTGTGTTCCGTGTTGTTGAAATAAGGGGCAGTTTATAAAGATGTGGGTTATGGTCAGGATTGTGTGGTAGATGGTTCTGGTTAGTAACAGGGTTAGGTTGGTTAGATTTGTGTGCCCCAGTCATAGTCTCATCATTTTCAATAGGTTAGTATATGATATGTTGTTATCATTCAAGTTGTTGCTTGAATGGTTTTAATGGGGTTTATGCTTTTGTGGTGGACTGAAGTGTTGTTCGATCCTTGTATTTTTACATGTGGTATCTGAAAGGCTTAAGTTATTTGTTACGCTCAGGGGAAACTTGTATGAATTTCCGTCAGTTTCATCGGGTTGCCGTTCGTGTCCGGGTACTCATAGCAGTATTATTTTATTGTTCTCGGCGGCTAATATTTTCTATTGCTTATAATAAGGAGAGAGACTCTGTGCTAATTTATTTATATAAATATAAATTATAATTAATATGTTTACCTTTTGAATGATATAATAATAATATTTCTTTATCTCTTATCTCTCATTTCAGGTATGTAAATAAAAACAATAATACAAACTAAGTATAAAAACTAAATTTGGTAAGTCTATTGAATTAGATCATATACAATAAATCGAAACATGTCCCAAGGCATTCATACAAAAAAAAAAAAAAAAAACAAATATTTATAGCAACTTATCTTATGACTCAATATAAAACATACAACATGTTTGATTTTGTAGCATAAATCAAAGTTAGAAACAAAATCTGCTTGAAATAAGTAAATATATTATTATGAATTGCATAATAAACGCCCAGTCATTCATTCATTTAGTCCGTCAATCATTTATTCAATCATTTTTAGTTGAAAAATCTAATCTAATGAGTCTAACTGATATACTAGAAACACAGAAAGGTAGTTAGACAGACAAACAGACAATCAGGTAGAAAGGTAGAAAGGGAAGGCAATGGTATACATTTACTGGTAGGCGGGGGTAATCAACTGAAATGTTGTTGTGTTGCATTAAAACTCAAATGCAGCTGCTCGAATTTAAAAGCAAAATACAATATAGAAAAATAGAAAAACCATGTAAAAAAAAAAATAAAAATTAAATAAAATTGTGTCAAAAATCATAAAAAAACATGAAACAAAAATAAAATGCAATAAAATTTTTAAAATGCGTCAACTTCAAGAAATCAACACACCAAAACACACAAAAGGAACAACTGAAATGATATGAGTATGAAACTAAAATAAGGAAAATAAAACTGAAGTGATCGTTAAAATCAAAAGAAGTTAAAACTGTGAAAAATGGCGAATGAAACACGTGCATGAGTCATAAAAAGCGGCGCCGCCAGCTATAAAATCAAAAAGGAGAAAAATTAAGTAAACCAAAATGATATTTTGTAAAAAAACAGTACGCAACACACGCCAGAAAGAAAAAGAAACGAGAAAAAAACTGAATAATTTGACATGTTTTTTGGGATATTTTTAGATTTTTTTTTTTTAATTTTTATTTTCTTCATTAAGTTTTTTGGCCCAAATACTCATACTTGTGAAGCACAGTGGTGAAGAAGGCAGGCAATCCAAGTAAATTTTTGTCTTATGTTTGCTCAAACAATTCAATATTTTTCTTTTTTTTTTTTTTAATTTTAAATAATTTTTTTATTTTTGTTGTTATTTGTTAAATATATTTACTGATTTTTTTTTTATACTTATCTTATATACACGTATATTTTTTGTATGTCATATTTTTTTTTTTCCTTATTTTGCCTTTATGTTCTGCACCCAAGTAAGTTTGCACGTGTTGAGAGTTCATTGCACTCAGGGAGCTAACTGCTCCTGTTTCTGATTCTGCTTCTGCTGCTGCTGCTGCTGCATTCAAACAATTTGTTTGGTTCTTTTTTATGTTTGTGTTCTTTTGTTTTGAACTCCTCGAATTGAGTTTATGCACACCTGCCTGCCAGGCTGCCTTGGCCAAAGCAAAAGCTGCACTTGCATTCACTCAAATTCTATAGAAGCACTCAGTTTCTGGTGTCTCTCTCTCTCTCTGACTCATAATCAAATGCATATGAGTCTTTAGAATGAGTGAAAATTGAATGAACTAAGTTAGTGAGTAAATGAGTGATTTACTAACTGAGTGAATTGAAGTTTAAATTGAAGTTGTTGTCTCTCTGCCAAATGCCAATGACCGCGTGTTTCACTCACAAAACAAAAAAAAAAAAAAAATAAAGAATTGAAATTTGCAAAGATAAAAACAACAACAAGAAGAAACAATTTTATTTTCTAGTTTTTTAAGTTATTTTTGTACTATGTAGTTTGCCTACTTGGTTTTTGTTTTTGTTATCTTTACTGTTGTAAGTGTTGCAGTGTTGATGTTGTTCTTGTTATTGCAATTGCGCAAAAGACCTTGTAAAGTTTTTTGTTTTTTTATTTATGTAGTTTTTCGTTCATTTTTCGAACAATTTTGTATTGCACAAACGAGACAAAAAGATATAAAATTGATAAAAATTGTTTAACACGAATTACATGGCGTATGAGTAATATGGTGTTTTTATTAAGATAAAAATAATTTATTAAATGCATTCAAAAATGGGAAAATGGAATGATTGAATAAAAATGAACAGAAAATGATTCATATCATTAAAATATACAATAGTTTCTTAATTAGAATTACATAGCGTATGAGTAATTCGGAGTTTAATTTTTCATGGATGCTAAAATAATATGTTTCTCCATACAAATTTAATCTAACTAAAAATGTTATAACATAATTGCAGAGATAAAAATACTCACTCATGCAGAAAATATTTTAAAAGAAATTTTTAGTTTTTGACATAAGACACATGTCGTATGAGTAACATAGTTTCTTTTTGAAACACACTTTCTAAATATTTAGTTTTCTCTTCAAAATATGTATGGTTTTTCTCCTTCTTTATATTTGCAATCCATCTATCAAATGACGAATGAAAGCGTATTTGAATGAAATAGAAAATCACATGTTGTTGCATTATTTTTTAATCTATCGGTTGAGGGGCATATCCTTGGGAACAGAAGTCATCGGTGAACTGAATCGGAGATCCAGAGGTGGTGTGTGCGACGTGTGAATCTGCTGTTCTCCATTTGATTGATCATCAATAGATTACCATGTTCCTCCAACCGTGAGATGTGTCTGTTGTGGTGCCTGACAATCCCCTCTCTGATCGTTGGAATCTTTAAAGCACGCTAAATAACAGAGTGTCTAACTTTCCATGGCGCACTGATCTCTGAAGATTTGAGTTGAAAGCAGTGCCACAAAGTTGTATACCGGAGGTTCATACCGACTTTCATATGGTCTTATAAACTAACAAATTGTTACGTATATAGGTTCAGTTTTGGTTCGGACTGAGGAGTAGAGCTGACAAAACATGGATGCAGCCAAGTCATTCTTAGAAGCTTCATAACCAATTGCTTTCTTTTGTTTTCGATGTGAGGTTGCCAGGTGAGACGCCTACCAATGGTCAAGCCCAAATACTTCACTATGATACTCTCCTTGGAATGACTTCTACGTTTATGACTACTGAAGGACATGTGATTCAAAAAAGATATGAATAATGTGTGAAAATCACTAGAAAATTGGGAGAGAAAAAAAGAAATCTAAGGATAGGTCTACACCAAACGACAATTTTATCATTCATGCCATTCACCAATCGCATGTCAATCATGTCAACCGCTGTAAATCACTTAAAAGAGTGAATAGTGTGAATGGTAACCAATCATCATTCACACATAATAATGGCAACTTGACTAATTCAAGGACCTTTTCTAAACATTTAATGGAAATTCATGTTTTATTTTGTTGAATTCTGTGGAAAAAACCTCATATTGTTAATTAGTCAAACAAATGATGCATATGAGTAATTTAATTAAATTTAATATTCATTTTGCCAAGAATATTTCATAAATTCCATGTAAAAATCTAATTAAAATTTTGAAAACTTGTTTTTTCCCTTTTGTTTTTGGTGAAGTAAAAACCACAAATTTTAATCCCAATTTATAATCATCTAAAATTTTCTTTATTCTTTGAAACTCAGTCAAGCTTAAGAATGTTGAACTTTGTTGCATTCAATTTTAATTCATAGACAAAAAAAAACCCTGGATCCTTTTCTTCTTCTGGTGGTTTGCCTTCTCAAACTTATGCAATTATTACTGTTTTCATTATCTAAGCATGTGACACTTAAATGCACAAAAACAAGAGAAACAAGAGATGAGAAACAAAAAAGAGAATAGTATATTATAATCTTGCCTTCATTTCTTCAATGCTTATGACACAAGACAAAACATAATAACATGTAGAATGTAAAAGAAAGAGGGGGGCAACATTGGCAAAGGGATGTGGGTTTAAGCAAAGTGTTGTAGGCAACACTTTCGTTTGGTTGCCTCAAAATTGTGTATACAAAGTGATTATCCTTCAACTCAGTGAGCTCCGGTCATTGCTCTAGCAGCTTGGCCCAACAAACAAACACAGAGGCACACACACACACTTTGCAACAATTACATTTGCAAGGCATAGAATGCAATGAGATAGAAAGGCAGAGAGGAGAGTGGAAGAGAAGAGAGAGAGTGGGAAAAAAATAGTAAATAAAAAATGTTTAAGGTTAAATTGCAGCAGAAGCAGCACTAACACCAACAGCAACAGCAGCAGCAGCACACCATAACTTTTTTTTTGCAGAAAAGCATTATAGAGAGACATGAAGAAAGGCAGAGAGAGAGGTGTATGTGTGTGTGTATTTGTCGTAACCCCTAAAAATGTTGTTGCTGGTGCACATGTTTTGCAGCCATTGCTGCAGCGGGTGTATTGTTGTGCATTGCATGTTGTTTCACAACTACTTACTACTTATTTAGTGCAAATGCTGTCCACCCAGCTGCAGCAGCAACCAGCAAAAAGGTTCATCGAACGTTAATTGGGTCAAAGCAAATGACATCCCCTGGTGCAAAGCAAAGGCCTGCTGCTGCATGACTGCCTTCCTTCCTTCGTTGTGCATACAACATCATTATCATCATCATGAACAGCAGCCTAACTGTAACAACGACCGCTTGTAACAGCAGCACCAGCAGCAGCAGCAGAAGAACAAAAACAACTAAGAAAAGAAGCAAAGCGAACACAGCTCAGCTCAGCATAGCAGAGCAGAGAAGCAAAAGTGAAATGGAATTTAGCACAATGAACTCCACTTGACATATGACAATTGCAAGTGTGAGTGTTTGAGTATCTGTGTATTTGCATGCAACATGATGCTGATACATGCCACACAGGATATATAAATATAGGTTTATACATTCGAGTACAGAACATGAACAAAAAGGAAATGCATAGTAGTACGAGCAAAGCAAAATGATTGATTGAGTGAATGAGTGAATGATGATGCATTCACAGGTGGTGACGTTAGTGGTGGTGGCTTCATTAACAAATTTCTGATGAATTTTGTATTCTTGCTAATGCTTTTAGTGGTGCTTTTGATATACTATTTATAAGTTTTTGTGGTTCTTTATCAATTAACTCTAAGTGAAGTGAAGTGAAGTAAAGTTTCTGGTAGATGAACAATTAAGGATTCTAAAAAGCATCAAATTTTAGTCAATTTACTTTCCTTCTTTCCCCCAACTTATAAGTGTCTTAGATATTACTTATTATAAGTCACTCTTTTATTTCATTCTTTGACTATGAGTTACATTTGTTAAGCTGCATTGGACTCACTCAAATTTGTATAGTTGCATTTGATAACAACATTCACTCAGAACTCAGAACAAAGTCTCACACATACACTCTCTTTCTATCTCACTCTGAATGCCCTCAAGTTTTGAGTAGATTTTGAGTTTTATTCTCTCTTTTGACTTGTGCTGCTTGTGTTTAACCAATTTCTAGATGTTTCTGTTCTTGTTGTAGTAGTAGTTGCTTGTGTTGTTGCTGCTGCTGTTGGTTTCTTTAAGGTTATTGCAGTGCAATGTCCTCAATCAATGCGTGTGCTCTTCGGTATATCTGTGTGTGTGCATGAGTATCTTTTTAGTTCTTCTTGTTGTTATTATTATTATTATTATTATTTTGATACTTCCCCACTCCTTTCTCTCTATCTCTCTCTTTCACTGATCATACTGTTTGTGTGTGTTATGTGTCCCGTTCAAATTGCACAATTTGGTCGTAGTAGTGCAAACGTTCCTGGGTAACTCATTAATACATATTGACATGCATACAACACACACATATAGTGTGTATATGTGTGTGCCTCGTGTTGCAACATGAAAGGTATTTCCGTTTCAAGTTTTATTTGCTGTTGTCGTTGTTGGTTTTGTTATGATTTTACTTTGGCGTTTTTGATTATTTGTTTGTCATATTCATTCGATTTCTTATTCCTCCTCATAGTAATTTGACATTTTTCTATGATCTGAATGTGTGTGTATGTGTGTTACTATAAGAGTGTTTGTCTTTGTATAAAAGTAAGTGCAAAGTTTTATTTTTTGTAATGGCATTTGCGCTTGAACTCACAAACACATGATGATGATGATGATGTTGATGATTTTCTTCTCTTTTCGTTTCTTTTTTAATTACTTTTGCACTTCCGTTTTTTCTTTATTTTATTATTGCATATTCTATCATTCATTCACTTACTCAGTCAGTCAGTCAGTCAGTCATTAATACTCTGCTCAATCAAATATTGATTTAAAGATTTATTTGCATTGAATCATTTGTTGTCATTTGACGTATTTGTTTGTTGTCACTTTTTAAGCCATGATTAATGATTTTCCTCCATTAAAAGGAAAACATTTATTTGATTTTCTTTGGTTAATGCTTAGTTGGAGACTTTGAACATATTGAAATCATTATGAACATTACCCAATAAGTTTGTCGTAAGCTTTTTATAAAACAAATCAATTTTAAATGATCAAATTTTTTATGAAAATCTCATTTTAACATTCCTTTCCACATAATTTGATTATAGAAATCATTAAATATAATGAATTTATAGATTTCTTAATACATTTTGGGACATTTTTGGCTTTTAAAAACGATCCAATGTCTTCAAAATGTAAAGCAAAAAAGTGCGCCAAAAATAGACTTCGTTACATCTACCATACTATTACTTCATAACCTCGCTGCACACAAGAACACATCCTTTGCACTAACCTCAGCAGAACACTTGCTGCAACTTGTGCAAGCAACGTGCAACACGCGGCCATGAAGTAGTAATAGTAGCAGCAGCAGCAGCAGCAGAGAAGCTAAAGCCACTAAAGTTGAATGAACTCAGACTAGTTTGTACAATTGTCGTGCCAACAAATGACGTCAATGTGCAACAACAACTGCCGTTGTAGAGCTCACGAGGCCAAAACTAGGCAAGCAGGCGTTCAGTTCAATTCAGCAAGTGAAGCAAGGCAAAGCAGGCGTCAGAGTGTCATCAGGGAGGGGTAGGAAGGAGATGGAAGCATTCAAGCATCGAGGCAGGCTTTTCTTTCCTATAAGCAAGACTCACCTCAACCTGAGCACATGAAGATAATAATGATGATGAAGGCACAGAATCATACACACACACACACATTTGAAATAACATTTCAGCTACACACATAGTGTGTATATCTTTTGTGCGCTAGATGGGCCTAGTGGGTGGTTTTTGTAGGGTGTTAGGTTGGCTATTAAGACATTGAGTGAGTGAGTAAATGAGTGACTGGTGGTGGATTGGTTAGTTAGGTTTTGTATTGTATTGTACACATATTATTTTGTTGTTGTTCTCTTCACTTCAAGGTGGTTGATTGCGGTCGTTGGTCTGGTTGGTGGTCTACGTGCTTCCTAGCTCGTTTATTCACATAAGGGAGGAGGAGGTGTTGATAATGGTGATGGTGATGTAAATGGTGGTTGTTTGACTACGAGAAGAACATGAGAATATTGTAGCTTGTTGTATTATAGCATATCCTTGCACACACCATGCGACAAAGGTTATTGAACTATGACCCAAATTTTTGAGGAACACATGCGTGTGAAAGTATGTATAAGAATTTTGTGGTAAACGGCGCAAGTCATTTGAGCCTTTGATTGTTATTAAGTTACACTGACACTCACACACACACACACATATAATTTATTTATTTTCATTAAACTAATTGCTGATTTGCTTTCTCCTGTAATCCTCCCTTTATCATGACTTATATTTCTTTTGTTTTGTTTTTTTTGTTTACACTATTGAAGGCGTTGACAATTTGTTTTTCATTCTAGTATATTTATTATCCTGCTTTCATTACTTCAAAGACCTCAAAAAACAAGGTTTTTGTTATCAATTGTGTGTGTGTGACAATTGTGTTGTGTTCCCAATAAAATTTCAATTCCATTGAATTTATTTTAAGGCTCAAAATGATTTTTTAAGCTGCTTTTGCCATTTTTCCCTTTTGTATTTGATTGTATGGTTTTTGATCTTTCATAATTATCGCATCAGCATCATCATCATAACCATCATCATCATCATCAGTATGATCATCAATAAGCCTTTCCTTGTTCTTAAAACACCTCAAAGTGATACAAAAGAGTTGTGTAGAGAAGGAGAAATGCTTTCATTCTGAAGCACGTGCTAATTGATTGCTCATCATAAGTCAGGCTTTTTGCTTGCTTTGTCAATTGGCAAACGAACTGAGCTAAGTTGAGTCGAGTCAAGCCATGCCAAGCCAAGCCAAGTGAACTGAACTGACATAAATAATTGATTTTCTTTATAGTATGTGTGTACAAGTATGTTATTTACCTTTCACTACTATTGACAGACAGTTGAATGAGTTTGAGCAGTTTAAACGTTAAACATATCCATACACTCATACTGATATGTGTAGTGGGTGTGTGTTTGTTTGAATGATTAATGATGACTCATTGAATGGCATATGAAAGAAATTCTTTCTTTCAAAGAAATTTTTGCTCTTTATTTTTTAATATTCAATTCAATTATTCATTTTCAAAGGCATAAACAGTCCCTATAATTAATGAGTGAAAGGCATAAATATGATAAATTTTTGTTGTTTTTTATTTAACTTATTTTAAGTAAAGCAAACATGGGGTGTTTTTCAAGGGAAAAGAAGCATTTTTTGATATTTTTCGGAATTATAAAAGGAGATAAATGAAACAATCATCATTAGTAACATTAAAGACAATAAGAAATAGAATATCCAACCGATCGATTGCGACAAAGACTGCTTTAGTTGCTACTTCACAAGGACTGTTCTTGTTGACAACTTGACGAAGACTCTCTTTCTCTGCTATTCTCGCTCTTCATCTTCTTTTGGCATTCATGCATGCTTCCCCATGTTACTGATCTTCTTCAATAGCTTTTTAGAAGCTTTTTAACTTTAATCTATGGATGGATATCTATTAATGACATCGATTATTTTTTGTAACCGACTTAAAAAAAGGAGAAAGTTATTAATTCGACTGTATTTTTTTTTTTTTTTTTTTTTGTTGTATTAATGTTACCTCAGAACTTTTTTCTAGGTGAACCGATTTTGATGATTCTTTTTTTATTGGAATGTTGGCGCTTGTCATGTGGTCCACATATAAATTTGATCAGGATCTCACTAGCTGTTATTTGTTTGTTGCCTCCGAACTTTTTTCTAGATGAACCGATTTTGATAATTATATTTTTTGTGAAAAGGTGGTGCTTGTCATGTGGTTTCATATAAATTTGATCAAAATCTAACTAGTAGTTAAATATTTGTTACCTTAGAACTGTTTTCCAGGTGAACCGATTTTTTTTTTGAACCAGTAGTTTTTGGGTAATCCTTAAGAATGGACGTTCCATTTGCACTACTTGAAGTCGATTTTTTTTTTTGTTCTAATATGTTCTTGTTTACTAATTAATCGATACACTAATTGATTGCTACTTTAAAAATCGATTAATCATAAGCAAGATCCACCATTTCGTTATTGAACCCCTCAAAAAGCCCCCATACTTTCGTAGTTGTTTTTTGTGTTGCAAATGTGATCCCAATTAAGCAGAAATATCGGTTATCCGATTAATCGAACCCAGATAACATCGATTATTTTAACAAAACAGATTATTTTGATGGATGAATCGATTAATTGATATCTTCAAAATTATCCCGATCAAATTAACTTAATTCCTCCCGTAGATCTGGGCTAAACATAAAAGCTAAAAAATCTTATATTATTTAGTTCATTTTATCTTTTTTAAATTCATGTTCTTCTCTTAAATTTCTTTCACTCAAATATCAAACAATTAATTTTAATTAAGTCACTCTTGACCTAATTTTTCTTCAACCGAAATCTCTTTTATCAATCATATGTAAAACAATCATGATTGACTATTGAATATGTACAATGGTATAATTTCCATCAATTGTTTATTAATAAAGAACACCCAACTTGAAATTGTATGTCAAGCATCCTCATCATCAATATTCAACATCAATAATGAAATTCAAAATTGTATTTAATGATTTTGCTGATTTGCTCCAGAGTATATCCAGGGCCTTGGGGCATGGCATCTCTCTGTCTATGGTATCTATCTTTCTAGGTTAAGTAGACCTAGAAAAAATCCAAAAATTCTGTGTGCGTGTTTCCAAAAATACATCGAAATCAAATAAACAAAGAGAAAAGAAATGAAATTTCATTCAATTCCAGTAAATTTTATGAATGAAGAAGCATAAAATTTAATTAGCAAAACACATGAAAGAAATAAACAATTGCCAAAAATAAAGATACACAAAATTACAATCATCATCATCATCTTCTTCAACAAGCAACATGATAATCATTTAATTGAATTCACTGAGATCAAATAAAAATCTCGCTTGCTCGCTTGTTTGGTTTGTTGCTCTTCAGTGTTTTGCATGCTTCAAAGATTTTTTTCTCCAGATTTTCGTTTGTTCTTTTACTTTGCTTTTGCTTTAATGATGACGTTACACCAAGCAAACACACTTACAATGCACATATACACATGTAGAATATACACATTCACAAATACAATGGTAGTAGATATACTTGTACATGTGTCGTTTTGTGAAATGCTCTCACTTTCTTTTGAAACTTGTTATGCTGCGCGCAAAGTTCATTCACATTGTTGCCTTGTACACTGCTGAAGTGTGCTGCTAGCGTCGTTAAATCAGAATCTCAAAGGCAGAGAGAGAGAGAGAGTTGTAAGTTGAGAGAGATCAAAGCAATAGATAGAACATAACCGTGCACAGCTGTTTCATAACATAGCCGAGCATCGAGCACATGCATGCAACTATCAGGTTCTGAGTGAATCAATGTTGAACCAACTAAGTGAATGAGGGAGAGAGAGAACAAATTGTGCAAAAAACTAGTGTAATTGAGAGTGCATTTGAGTGAGCTTAATTTTGAATCCAAGCTCGTTGTCGTGCATTGAACTTTTAGGCAATTTATAAGAAATAACTATATTAAACTATTATTATATTGTTTAAACATTAATTTAGTTTAATTAAATGAATGCATAATAAAACACAGTTTTCCTATAATAAAAAAGAGTGACAATCTTCTATACCACCCACTTACCCACAAAGATTAGCTCCTACCTTACTGTTAATTATAGAAACACCCGCACATTGATGATTTGTCAGAGAAGTCAGATGAGGAGGGTTTAAAAAGCTTCTTGGTTAGTTTGACTTGGCTAGCTGGCTGGCTGGCTGACTGAGGTTTCTATGTCATTGACCGACCGCGAGCTCTTAACGTATTACGAACTCTTGTGGCGCGCAAAAATTGTACACTTTTTTATTTGTTATTTTTCGTCTTTGCTATTTCTATTCTAAACATACAACAAGAACAAAAATGCACTACTCATTTAACTCAACATATAAAATGCAACTTCTAGAAACAGAGAGAGAGAGAGAGAGAGAGAGAGAGAGTCAAACCAAAAACTATGAGATAGTACAAAATTGCATTGAAACAAAAACTCAAACGAACGAACGAACGAACATAGATGACGAAGTTTCTCAAACAAACGAACAACAATATCATCGCCGTCGTGGTCGTCGTCGCCATCAACATTATTATAGTACTACTAGTATACGTAATGAAATGAGTGCGCGCTCTTTTTGTGCTTGCTTACTTCTCTCTGCTTGTGTTGTGTCTTGTGTGCTGTGTGCTTGTATATGTATGTTCAGAGCTCTACATTTGGAGGTTGCTGACCGAAATGTGGGTCACGACAATGGCGAGTTCGATGAACTAAACTGAACATAGCAAAGCAAAGCAACAACAACACGAACGACAGCAGTCAAAGCAGCAGAGTAGGCAGCAGCAGCAGCGACAGCAATGGCAAAATTGACGTCGTCGTTGTCGCAAAAGCACTATAGTACATTTTGTTGCTCTCTTTTTTTTGTATATTGTATTGCTTTTGCGTTTGTTTTGAGTTTGTTGTTTGAAATAATTTGCATTTGCTGCGAGTTGAGTGTCTTTGCTGCTTTTATTATCTTTTGGCGCTTTTTAGTGTTTGTTTTTGCATATGTGTGTGTGTGTGCGTGGCCTCAAAATGAAAAAATTATTATTTAATCATAAAAAATATTATTATTTTTTTAAACAATAATATAATTTTATATTACCCTTTATTACATTTTAACTTTTCTAATGAGAATTTATTTATTTTAATTTAATTGTGTTGTCTAATATTATTTATAATAATATCTGATAATACTCTTCTATTGTTTGTGTGTTTTTATCAATTTTCTAGAACATTTGTGTGTTACACGATTTTTCTTTTTAAAGAATTTTCTGGATTTCTTAATTTTCTATTTCCATTTCTATTTATTCTATTTTCTATTCTATTTTTATAAAAACAAAGATAATTGGGGCTCTTTTGAGTAATTGGCCCCTTTCTTTCCCATCAATCATCAATGACCCTCTCCTTTTCTTCCTCATCCTCCTCCTATTTTGATTATTTTGTATCAATTAATCTTATTTGTCATTCATTTATCAACAATAAAATAAAACAAACAAATAAACAAACAAACAAACACAAGAAATTAGTTGCCTAGTGAGCTTTGCTTTGCTGTTTGTGTGTCTTTCTTTCTTTAGGACTTTATTGTATTTTATCAACATTTTTTGATCAGGTGTAACAAGCACCATAGTAGCTGATGATGATGAGATAGAGAGGAGAAGATAGTTCTTGATTCTATTCAACAATTCCACTAGTGTAGGCGTCGCGTATAAAATTCTAAGAAAAAAAATTACTTGACAATATCAGAACAAATAAACAAACAAATAAAATAAGTATAAGCAACACAAGACAATACTCATACTACCATATACTCAGATAGACACACACATCCATATATGTATGCATGGTAGACAATAACAAAATAATACACAATTTTTTATAGATAAAACAAGAACAAATTAAGCATACAACTGACTAAATCAGCACTCACTTCTTACTAATTCTCTATCCCCTACATACTCCTCTCCTTTGATCATTTGAAGACTTTAATAAAATCAAATGCATGCTCAATTAAGTTACACACACAACACTCACTCACTCACTCACATACATACATACACATGTATGTTGATACATCATGCATGCATGTGTACTTCATATGTATGCATATGAATTTCTAGATTTTTTAGCTATTGTTAGCCTACGTTCGGTCTACTATGTAGAATTGTTGCTGCTATTGAGGAGTGAATGTCCTCAGTTGGCACACAAAAAAAAAAAAAAATAAAAAAAGCATGTAAAAAAATTATAATAATAAAAATAAAAATGTAGCGCGAGGTTGGCAGCAGCAGCACACACTCACTCACTCGTTCACTCACTCATTCGGTCATTTACTCACTGCTGCACATGCAACTGCAATGAAATTAAAACAAATGAGTAACATAAATGAGCAAAGAATTTGTCACTCAACACTCAAAGAAGCTCCATGTTTGGAGCTCTCTCTTACTCACTCACTCACTCATATGAATTCGTTCAAAAACACTCAGTTATTTAGTTATTCAGTTTGCCTTGAGTTGCTTATGTTTGCTTGTGCTCTCTCATTTCTCATGTGGAGCAGCGAACTTCGCCAGCAGCAGCAGCATTAGCTGAGCTTCATTCGGCTCCCACAATTTTTATGCTTTCAGTCACATTTACTCGACTCGTCGACGCTGCAATCATTCGCATATTGCTCGTCAAATGAAACGGTTGAGCTTTGTCGAAGCTTGAAAAAGAAAAAGCACAGAAAAACTATATAAACTAAACAAACTCAAAACAAAACAGTAAAGACAAACAACGTGTGCGATTTGATTATTTTTTTTAAGCAACAATAACAACAATAAAAAGTGTTCAACAACAACAATAAGAAAATAATAAACGCGCGCAAAATTGAAAAAAAAATTAATAAAAATCACATTTGGATTAATAAAATATAAAAAAAAAAAATATAAGTGAAAATAAATAAAATAAAATTGAATATTGAATATTCATAGAGAAAGAAGAAAGAGAAGTAGGAAAGAAGACAAATATTTTATTAAGCGTTTTTTTGGCGCTTCAAATAAAAAAAAATATTAAAACAAAATAATACAATAAATGTGGAATTTTTAATAAAAATTAATTAAATAAATAAAAGTAAATCAAAGCAAAGAAAAAATGTTCCTTATTAGCAAATTTTAGTAAAAAAAAAAATACAAAAGTTTAATTAAGAAATAAGTTTGAAGTGTCATTTTTACAATAAAACCAAAAAAAGGAAGAAAGAATAAGAGAAAATTAAATTAAAATAAATTTTATTAGGAAAAAGAAAAAAAATGGTTTGTGCAATGCAAGAATTAGCAACAAATGCGTTGCCAACACATCAGCAGCAGCAACAACAACAACAGCAGCAGCAACAGCAACATATGCAGCAACATCATCAACAGCAGCAGCAGCAACAACAACATTTTAGTAATAACATGTTGCCACCACAACAACAGCAACAACAACAACAAATGACAACAATTGTATTGTTAACAACATCATCACCCGCCGTTAATCAAATAGTTGCTGGACAACAACAGCAGCAGCATCAACCACAAAATGGACAACAAATGCATATACAACAAATGCAAATGCCTCAAGTCAGCAACAACAATAAGAGTCAACAATTAAAGCAACAACATTCAGCGTTGGTTAAATTATTAGAATCGGCGCCTTTAACAAAAAAGTCTAAGAGCCTTACTAGTCCGCCAACAACAGCATCAGCAGTAGCAACAGCTAGAAAGCAACTAACAACATTGCAAACACAGCAACAACAACAACATCAGTTGCAACATCAACCACAGCAGCCACCAATTAGGCAAATAGTTTATGTACAACAACAGCAACAAGAACCGCCACACCAACAACAACAACAACAGCAGCAGCAGCAACAACAATTGCAACGTAAAAGACTGAAAAATGATGTAAATACACAACAGCAGCAGCAACAGCAGCAACAATTGTTGCCTCAATTGCTTATCCAACAACAAACACCTGCAGCATCAGCAACAACAACAAACACATTAGTAAACAAAACCACCAACATTAATAAATCAACAGTAACACCATTAACAAATAGTATTAGTCAGCAACATCAACAACAACAACAACAACAACATGTTGTTGTCTTAATGAAATCTGATCAAGAATTGAACAATAAAAATGATAGTGAATCTGGTATAGATGAAGATGCTGATAGCGATCATGATATGCCAATAAAAACAACAACAATCAATATAACAACACCAACAGAAGACAGCAACAAAAGTGGTAATATTGCTAGTAACAATTGTGTAGGTGGTGGCAATGAATCAACATCATCATTATCAACATCATCAACTTATGAACAATATCAATGTCCATGGAAGAAAATACGCTTTGCACGTGAATTGAAACAACGTGAGCAATTGGAACAAAATCAACAACAACCACAGCCACATCAGCAACATAATGATGAAGAAATACAAAATGATGAAAAGCAACAGCAGCAACAACAAAATGATAATGTTGAAGCAACAATTGTTAATAAGACAACATCATCAGCATCATCAGCATCAGCATCAACATCATCACCCATCAGTAAAACAAAATTGACATCTCTTAAGCAATTGCATTGTGATGGTCCTTTTTCAGTGCAAACACATAAAGAAATTGCAAATTTACTTATGCAACAACATCAGCAACAATTGAAACAGCAGCAACAACAACAACAACAGCAGCAACAACAACTTCAGCAACAGCAACAACAACAGCAAAGACGTGATAGTTCTGATAGCAATTGTTCTTTATTAAGTACTTCAAGTACTCAGTCATTGACTGTTGGTGTTGGTGGTAGTGGAGGTGGCAGCAATTTTGGAAAGGAAGGTTGTTGTACATGCAACAATGGCAACAACAATAATAATAATGATGATGATTTCATTATAAGTTGCAATTGTTGTGAAGATTTAGATGGACATGATTCTGGTTGTGATGATGAATTATGTGAACAACATCAACATCATCGTCTTGAGGCATCAACATTAAATTATTTATGTCAAAAATTTGATGAAAATCTTGAAACAAAAGTCAGTAATAACAATAGCAACAACAGTAGCAGCAACAATTGTAATAATCATGATGAAAATGTTGTTGTTGTTGAAGATATTGAAATGTTGCAAGTTCATCCAATGATTGGTGAAAAGGAAAATGGCAGCAGCGGTCAACAAAATGATGTAGGTTGATGATTAGATTGATTGAGGAAGGGAATATTTATCATCATACATTTTTTTAATATTATCTCTAGCATTTGTTTGTATTTTTACATATTTCCCAAAATTTCCATATATTCCTAAAGTATTTTCATTCAAGTATTATGAAAAATAATATATTCACCAATATTTTTCAGATATTTATCAGGAATTTTTAAATTCCCAGTATTTTTTTTATATATCCCATTATTTTTGTTATATTTCACAGTATTTCTGACATATTTCCCTCATGGTCGATATATTTCCCAGTATTTTCGATACATTCCCCTGTATTTTTAAATGACTTCAAAAAAGGAGGATGTTATCAATTCGACAAAATTTTTATTTTTTTTTATGTTTGTTACCTTATAACTTTTTTCTAGGTGAACCGATTTTTGATAATGCTTTTTTATTTGAAAGCTGGTACTTGTCATGTGGTCCACATATAAAATTGATCAAGATCTGACCAGTAGTTTTTGAGTTATTCTTAATAATGCGCGTTCCCTTTGCGCTACTTGAAGTCGGGTTCCTTTTTTGTTAAAATTTTGTTCTTGTTTTGAAATATATCCCAGTATTTTGATAATTTTGTAATACATTTTTAACTTAACTAACTTTATTCATACAAATATTAATTTTTCATACTTTATTTTCTGTTGTCTTTTCCAGGGCTTCTTTCGTCGTTCAATACAACAAAAAATCCAATATCGTCCCTGTACGAAAAATCAACAATGCAGCATTTTGCGTATTAATCGGAATCGTTGTCAATATTGTCGACTGAAAAAATGCATAGCTGTTGGCATGAGTCGTGATGGTAAGTACACTATATATTTTTACATTACATTATTACAATATTGAAAAGAAAGTCAAAAATTTCTCCATTAAATTAGACAAATTTATCAAAAATTTAATATACAAAAAATATACATACAATATAATTTAAACATGCGATAAGCTGCTTATAACATACTAAATACAATTTATTAAAAAGGAAATTTCACTAACGAAATAATCATAATAAAAAAAATCATAAAATTTTCACTCGACAAAAACAAAAAATCAAAATAAAATAAATAAATAAATTACTGAAAGAGACAAAATTAACAATAACAAAAAAGATTAGTATAATGTAAATATGTACGTATGTACATACATATAAAAAATCAAGCCAAGGCAGCACTAGCAGCAGCTGCAGGCACTCATCATAGTCAGCAGTAGAGTCATTCATTCAATCACATAAGTAAGTACTTACTTACATAGGACTTTGTTAGTTGCCTCGATCATTCAGTCCGTCAATTCATTGACCATTGAAAAACATAACATAACATCATAACATAGCATGTAGTAAGTGTAAGTGAGTCAGTCGTCAGTGATAGCTAAGCAAGTACCATAAGCAAGCAACAACAAAACATACTATGAGCTGAGTGAGTTCATTGACCAGCCATGAACGAAATTTTGTTATTACAAACACTCATTAATACAAACATTAAGTGCAATCATTACACACTCATACGACATGATGGTGCTCGCCATGTTATCATCGTGTACTACTATAGTGAACAATCAAACTAACGAACGAACATCATAGAGAGAGAGAGAGAGAGAGACTTCGTGAATGTTCGTTCGTTTGTTTGTTCGTTGACGACGACAACTAGCAGATGTTTGGCGGCATGTTGTCGTCATTTTAGGCATAGCATAGCAAAGCAGAGTAGCCAACAAGCAGCAGAGTAGCACAGAGCAATCATTGATGGAGAGCAACAGCGAGTGAGCGTTTACGCATTTTGATATGCTATAGAAAATAGTAAAAGTTTTTATTGTTTAAAGATAAGTAAAGCAAGTTGTGGTGGGTGAAGAGAGCAGGAGGGTAGGAAAAGCAAAAGCATAAAATTTTCAAAAAATTAAGTAATAACAAGAAAATTATTACATGATTTTGTTTATATAGAATCGTTTTGAATAAATTCAATTAGAAGAGGCTATAAAAAATACAAAATTGTACTCACCAAATTGAGTTTTTATAACTTAATACCCGCACAAATTGTTACAAAAAGTAGCATACAAAAACCAACAATAATAACTCATTGTCATTGATATTGTTATTGTTATTTACATATGTATATTATGTGTTGCCCCATATGAATAATGACTGACTGACTAATTCTCTCTCTCTCTCTCTCTCTCTCTATCTTTCTTTCTGTGATGAAATAAAATTGTGTCAAAAGTTGAATGAACGCACTTAACCTAAATTTTTAATGAAAATAAATAGTAAAGGCAAACATAACATACACATACACACATACATAAGAAAGAGAAAAATTGAGGGAGAGAGATTGTAGCCACAAGCAAAAGCAACACCAACAGTTTTTGGAAAAAAAAAGACATTGAATATTTTTATTCACAGTTTAGTTTAACTCAGCTGATATTATGCTCTTTGGCAATGCTTTGTAGTTCTGTCCTTCAATTGAAGTTACATACCGCCCTCACTCTCTCTCTCTCTCGCTCTCGTTCTAGTTCTCTCTAGTAGGCATACCGTGCTATATAGTTTCATGGTTACTAGACCCAAATATACTAAAATACAATAAACCCAATTATAAGATACAACATAGGCAAAAATGTAATGAATTTGAATTTGATTAAATTAGGAAAGAGTGTGGAAAAAAGTTTGCTTATGAGGTTGTTTTAAACTTCTTCTGTCTTCTTAATAAATGATGAATGAAGTATCTTACTTCATAAGTTCATAAAACAGGAAATGCTTTTTAGTCCGATTTATGATTTTTTCTTTTTTATCTTTTGTGTCTTCTGTTCTTGTTTATGTTATTACATATTCATCTCCATATTTCTTACTTATCTTGATTTTTGTACATTTATTGTACTTCACAAGACTACTTCCCTTTTTCATTCATACTTCAATTCATTTTAATCAGGAAATACAATACTATTGGACATGGATAAAAATTACTTATGCACTTTTTTTGTAATATAATTTCCCGTCTGTATGTCTTGTCAACATATTTTCTTCCATATTGTTTTGCTTTGCTTTTTAGTTTTTTTTTATAGCACAAATCCCCTTTCACACAGTCTGAATCTCTCTCTCTCTCTCTACATATTGAGTTACAATTGCCATGAAGTTTCATTGTTGATGTTGTCTTCGTGCTCGTCCATTGACTTTTGAGCTGAAACTATGTATATTTTTTCTTTAACATTTCTTTACATTGTCTCCTTATGTATGACTATTTACTGTCTATGGCTGTGTATGTGTGTATGGGTGTGTGTGTGTTTGTGTCAGTTATATGGTAACGGCGCGTGTAGTGAAAATGAAAATGAAAGTGGTTCATGCGTTGAAATCAACACAAAATAAAAATATATAAGTAGAAAATACAGTAGACCATACAAAAAAAAAAAAAAAAGTAAAAATGAGGGGAAAGACAACAACAATACACATATTGTGTTTTGTTTTATTTTTTAGGGCGCATAACTTTAGCCTTTAGTATTATTATTGTTGACGTATTTTGTAATTGATGATGGATTAGATTTTGTTTTTTTTTGTTTTTCATTAGTTTTGTTTTTTCATTTTCTTTAAACATATCTTTTTTGGGAACATGAAACATGTCGCAATTTTTTATTTTTATATTTATTTGGGACATTTGTAATATCACACAACTTTTTTATAGATTTTTTGACCCAAAAAAAAAATAAAAAAAAAAATATAAAAAAAGAAATGTTGCTTGAAAATTATAAATTAAGAAAAACCAATGAATTTTTTAATTTTTTTTTATCAGAAGAAACAACAAACAATATTTCTGTTTCTATCCTTGAACTAATTTCTATGTCTAAGATTTTTGATTAGTTCAGTCATTCATTCATTCTTTCGGTTTCTTAATTTTATTTAAAGCACACACACAGAAACACTCTCATACACCCTCAAAGTCACATAGATACTCTCTCTCTGTCTCACACTCACATACTTAGATAAGCGCAGCACTTCTACATTTGCCAATGTCTGGCAATCAAATTTTTCTATTGATGCCACCGCCCTTGATTAAATTAAAAATAAATACAAAATAAAAAAAGAAATGAAATAATAAAAATGAGAAAAGAAAAAAAATAAATCAACCACAAAAATAGGAGAAAATAAAACAAAAAAAAGCACAAAACAAAATACTTATATATGTAATAACAATGAAATGAAAAGAAAAGACTCAAAAAAACAATGAAACAATTTGTTTATATATAATAAAAATGACCGTGTCCCAAATTTCATTTCATGATTGTTTATTCATTTTTTTTTTGTTTTATTATTTTGCCTTATCTTTCAAGGAAACAAAAAAAAAAAAAAATATGTTTAATTTTAAACACAAAAAGCAAATCAAACAAAGCTAAGAGTATCAAAGCAAATTCCCCCAAAAAGTGAAAGTAAAGAAAGAACAAGTGCATAAGAGATAGAAACATGCAGTAGAGGAGGAAATGAAGGAGATTGGAGAACGAAAGTAGTTGATAACAAGCAAGGCAAAAAATATTTAAAATTAAATTAAATGAAAATATGTAAAAAAAAATTAAATTCAATGAAGAAAATTAAAAGAAATAATAATCAATGATTTCACTTTCTCTTTCACTTGATTTCTTTTGAATTTTATTTTTTTATAAAACTCAAAAAAGAAATTGTTAGTATTATATTTATTGTATGTTATTATTAAATTTCAAAACTACTTTCTTTTTCGTTTGCTTTCATAATTTCTTTTTCTTTCTTACAAAATTTTAATCAGTTATTTTTTCCCCATACATAGCATTCATATACTACAATACAACAATTTAAACAGTTATAAAAAAAATGTCATGCTGTTGTTGTTGCTGTTGCTTATTGGTTAATACAACAACAAAATGAAATGAAAACGAAACTGAAATTTAGCTCACAAACATTAAAACACATACAATACTATACAACACAACACACAAAAAGAAAGAAAGAAAGAAATAAATAAAATAAAATAAACCACGGCCAAGCATAATCAACAATAGCAATAGCAACAGCAACAACAACAACTTGAGTTTATACTGCCCCAACCAACAACAAAACAACCAACCTCTTATATGTATCTTCTCTTCCCCTTGCCATTTGTATAACATTGTAGACTTGCTCTTGCATATGAACGAAGAAATGAAACACGAACAAATGAAACGATAATCGTATAAATGACGACGAAAACCAATGATGATGATGTTGATGATGACGATGACGACCATCAACCGACCGACAAAGAGACACGAATTGAAACACGATTTACAGCTGCCACAACCACCATCACACCACCATCACCATATAACCAGCCAGCAAAGCTGACTGCTACTACTACTACTACTATACTACTACTACTACTACTACTACTACTACGACTACTACTACTGACTGACTGACTGAGTGAGTGAGTTCATTGACCGACCACTGTTCGTTCATACGTTGCCAGTCTGTGAGTAAATGAGTGTGGCAAAGCATAAAAGACGAAGAAATTGAAAACTAGGTCAGCCACTCTGCTGCCACACAGTCACTCAGTCAGTCAATAGCAACAGCAATATCAACCAGCAACAACAAGAGCAAGAGCAAAAACAGCATTTAGATTAGGCGGGCAGATAGTGATGATGGGTGAGAGAGAATGTGAGTGAGCAACTGAATGAGTGAGTTTAGTTGAACGCCATAACAACAAACTCACAAATAGTGTGAGTTAAGTGCAATTACATTAATAACAATAACAACAGCAAAAGCAATACAAAATGACGATGACTTTGTCTATTTGTTTGTTTGTCTCTCTCAGTGTGCTTATTTTAGTGTTGATCATACGCAATGTTTGTTCATTTTCTACACAAAAATAAAAATAAAAAATGAGAAATGAGACATGAAAGAAGTTGTATGATCAATTTTATAATGCTATTGAATAATTAGAGAGTTGAAGAGAGAGGGGAAAGAAGAAAAGTTAAATAAGTTAGATAAGTTTGAGCAAAAGAAAGATATAAAGAATAATGATAAAAAGAAAGATCTTTCTTGTGATATAAACATGTATAAATAAATTAAATTTTTGCATATTTCTTTTAATTTATTATTATTTATTTTGATTTAATTTATATTTTATGAAGAAAATTTTCTAATATTTTTTTTTTAACAATTTAATGTGATTTTTTTCAATGTTTTTTATTTAATTTATTTATTAACTTTTATCTAATTCATTTTTTGATTAATTTCTACTTGCATATATTTTCTTTGCATTTTATTTTTATTTTAATTTATTTTCTTTATTATATTTTATTTATTTTTTTTGGTCTCTCAGTGTTTTGTTGTTATGTAGTTGTAGTTGTTTTTGTTGCTATTGCTGTTGCTTTAATTGAAAATGAACTCAAATTAGCACGAGGTTAAGCGAAAAAAACAAAATAAAAATTGAAAGTAAAAATGCGTTGATTTGACTTGAAGTCGTTTGAGGCTTTTTTCTATTTTTTTTGTAGATTTACATATATACAAATAGTTTATTTGTATTGTTTTTAGTTTTTTTTTTTTTTTTAATAATTTTTGGATTATTCTTTTCTCTAAAATCCAAAAAAAAAACCATTTGACATTAACAAATTAACATGGTTTAACTGGATTAACTAAGATTGAAGGTTTCTTTTATTTTCGGTTTTTGTTATACAATATTTATTAACTGTAATCAAAGGAGAAAAAGCGATTTTTACTTAACTTCAAAAAGGAGGAGGTTATCAATTTCTAGGTGAACCGATTTTGATGTTTCGTTTTTTTATTTGAAATCTGATGCTTGTCATGTGGTTCCATATAAATTTGATCAAGATCTCACCAGTGGTTATCTGTTTGTTACCTCAGAAATTTTTTCTAGGTGAACCGATTTTGATGTTTTGTTTTTTATTTGAAAGCTGGTGCTTGTCATGTGGTTCTATATAAATTTGATAAAGATCTAACCAGTAGTTATCTGTTTGTTACCTCAGAACTTTTTTCTAGATGAACCGATTTTGATGATTCGTTTCTTACTCGAAAGCTGGTGCTTGTCATGTGGTTTACATACAATATAAGTTTGATCTATCTCCATATGAGATACTTGAGGTCGGATTTCTATTTTGTTAAAACTTGGTTATTTGATTTAAGATTGACATGTGTGCTATACAAGTTATGTATGGTAAGCGCTATGATTTCAATATTATAAGATCATACCTCTAGATTCTAAACTAGTATAAGAAGTTAAGGTGTGATTCAGAAACAAGTAGGACATCAATATTGTTGGCCATTCACATTCAAAATAGTCATCCAAATAAAATACTGAAAATGGACCACCATTTGCCGTATAATCTCCTTATCATGTCTCGGAATCCTCTATTCATGCAATATTAACATTCATTGCATTACTGGGCATATTAGGGCTTAAAGATAGAATAACTGGTTGGGCTGTGGCTTTGTCACTGGTTACGCCATCTAGGCTGTTTGACTGTCAGGCTAAGTTTTCTAAGATACTATTGTAGCTTCCTCTTGTCTGAATTGATTCTCTGTATAGTAAATTTGGTATACTCTGCATCTGTTGTAGGAAGTAGTGCATGTTCTCATTGCGCTGTGGTCGCAAATCTTAGAGTCTTCCTTCAATTTTTTACATTCAATTGATTTGTCATATTCTCTACATTTCCCACAACGAAGGGGCTTATTGTTAAAACATTATTATTGTTTATTTTGGTTTCAATTTCATGTTTGTTTTCAGTTCATTTCATTTGAATTGTTTCTTGGAATGAATTTTGTAATCTGAAATGATTTTAAATTTTGTTATTGTACAATATTTCTTTGAAACATTGTAACGTCACTCACATGAATACAAATCCTCGTCTCTCTTTCTTTGTTCCATGAAAAAGAAAAGTGTGTCAGACTTGTTAAGATACAACTACAATGTATGCATAAAGATACATACATATCTGCATACAATATACACTAATTTAGTTTATATCTGTGTCTATTTTGTTAGTTGTAGGTTTATTTTGATGAAATGATTATACACAATTTTCTTATTAAAAATTCTTAAAAATTTAACCATTTTTCATTGCTCATCTGCTGTTGCATTTGTTGAAAAGCAATTAAAAAAAGTAGAATAATATATAAAACCTCGAATTCTAATAAAAAAAAAAAAACAAAAAAAATGTCAATTATCGAATGACTAGAAACAAACAAAAATCACCCAACAAATTTATGCCATACAAATAAACAACACACACACACACACACACACACACACACATAGTAGATACAAATATCTACAATATTATATAAATATATACAATTTATTTGTTGTTTCTCCGCTGTTGTTTTTATTGTAATTGTTGTCGCAATCATTTGCTCTGGCGACGCCACCATTTGCCTTGCCGCCTTTACTTTGTTTGTTTGCTTGCTTGCTTGCGTCTCCATCTCTCTCTCTCTCTCTCTCTCTTTGTCTATATTTGTGTGTGCTTCTGTTGCTATTGTGAGTGTTTTGAACTTTATTCAGGTCAATTACAAATACATTAAATTGCCACAGATACTCACAATCACACACAAACATAAACACATATGTGGACATTGAGATACAAAATAACAACAATCATGCAACAGCAAGCAGGCTGGCAGGCAGGCAGGCACATGCAAAGTCAGGAGGGCAGACAAGCAAACAGGCCTCTGGCAGGCGTCGTTTAACATTGTTGACTGAAATAATATTGGAGGCTAAACAGCGCGCAATCTACAAATAATCACAATATAATAATAATGAACGCAAAGCAAGGCAAGGCAACACACATTTGATTATTGTTAATGCGCTGCCGCTGCTGATGTTGTTAATATTTGTAGGTGTTTGAAACTTTTTAAAAAGCCACTTGGGGTCGTTTGTTGTTCATTCGTCATTTGTGCTTGTTCATTCATTCATTCAGTTTCTATTTATTCATCATCATCATGTCTACTACTACTTTTAACTTAACTAAAAAAATTTATCTTTTTTTTTCCACTCTAAGATGTGTGTGGGTGTTTTATTTATTGGTGTTGTTGTTATTGTTGTTCAATCATAACACATTTTCAAGTGTTGCTTTTGACACTGATTATAGTGCTTCTCTCTTCGAGTTGCTGTTACTGCTGATGATCATCATAGCAGTGGTGATGATCATAGTTTTGTTGATGATGATTTCGATGATGTTTATTTTGTTTTCTTTAATTTATTATTAATTTCAAGTACACGAAAACCATAAAGTAATAGAGGCATGCGTATACGTAATATAATTTTAAAATTTAATGATAATTTCATATTTGAAATGAGAGATATAGGAATTTTAGTTATGTGAAATGAAAATACAGACAAAAAACTAGTCGCAGACACCTCTTCTAGTCAGATGGCACCATCTAAAGCATTGCGTATACGCAATATAAATTATAACGATTTATAAAATAAATAAATTAAAATTAAATAAAGAAATAATAGAAATAAATAAAAAAAAATTATTTAAGATTAAATTATTATCATTAATATTTATAAATTAATTAATTTATTTTTTTTTTAATTTTTTTTTATATTCAATATTTTTGCAATTATATCAATCATCATCATCACTTAAAACCATGACATCGTTTTTATACCATTTTATTTTTGTAATAATTTTATTACATAAAAAATTGAAAGAAAAAACAGAAAAGTGGCAAACATTCACTCACTCACTCCATCACTTACTCACTCAATCATTCAATTCATTCATTCACTCACGCAATTTTACCTACAAAATTTCGATCATTTTTCTCTTCATCTCTTTACTCCCCTCTACTTTACACACTTGTTTCCATCTGTATGGTTTACTCTTTTTCCCTCTCTTTTACCATAATCGAAAAACCTAAAAAATCCCCTTTTTGTTTTAGTTCCCCATTCCACCCCATTCCAATTTCTTTCTTTTGGTTAACGGTGAAATTGCAATATTATTTTTTGTCTTAAAAAAAAAAAACAACTGTAATGAAGTAATGCGTAACAAACAAGTTTCAAGTCAACAACTGTCAAAACTAGTGGACTGCAATCATTTGTTGTTGTTGTTTTGTTGCTCTTTCTTTCTCACTGCTTCTTCTTGTTTTATAATTCACATGTAAGTTGAACCTTCAAAAAGTTCATTTACCTCAACACTAGCCAAACCAAACCAAACCAAACAACACAACACACACAACTCAAAATGTATACACAAGCTTATACAACTTGTAAACTGACAGAGAGAGAGAGAGAGAGAGAGTCAAAAAAACAGTTTACAACTCACTACTACTACATCATCATCATCATCATCATTAACATAGTCATCATGATTATCAACATGAACATCTGAGCCAACAAAATTTACTTTCGCTTTTTTCAATGCCTCAACGTCGGCGCCAAAACTCGTTTCAAGCCAACAACACAACAACACACAGCCTAGTGGCAACATACACACCATTATACACTGAAACAGTTACCAACAACCAACATCAACATAGCCATTTTTAAATTGTTGACCCAAGAGAGAGAGAGAGGAGGCAAACATTTAGACCGAAAGACCGACTGAACTGCGTGCTATGAAAAGTTCAACGACTTTTGTGAAATTTCTCGAAGGTTTTTTGCATTGCAACAGAAGCATTCACATACACATATTGACTTAATGCATAATAGAAAAAGAGAATAATAAATCTTACTCAGAGAGTAGAGAGAGAATGAGAGATTAAAGATAAATCAAATGCAACAAACTCAATGCAGTCACTCTTTGACTCACTGGAATTTATTCGAATGCTTGCTTGTGTTCAGTGTTCGAAAAATTTAGTTTTCGAAGAACCTTAAAATGTTACAACAACCTCTTCTCGGCTTCAGCTTCGTCTTCTGCTGCTGCCACTTCTAATATAATCTATAAATTTGCATATAAACAAAGTAGATAAAGAGTAGAGTAAGGAGAATGAAGGGAGGTGTTCAGTCAGTCAATTTTTTTGTTAGAGCAAAGTTTCCACTGACGTACATTTGTCGCTTGTATAACATGCTGATTCCAAAGAGCAGTGGTTCTTAAATTTTAATATGTATGCAATAATATCAGATCTACAAGCTTCATTACATCTTACCAACATCATTTTTTGATATTATGGATTTCCACAATGAGATATTTTATTTTCAATCTTTTGATATTCTAAGACATTTTTATCATTCTGTGTTATACAAAATTCTTTCACCAACCTTTGATTGTGGATCCCTGACACTCTGGGCACCACAGTTTATGAACCACTGCCATTGAACAGCATGCTAAGAAGGAGGTGTAGTGGCTATGAGGTTACGTGCAGTTTTGGCAAAGCATTTAGTGCTTTTGTCTCAGGCGCCAGCCATCATTGAATGCATTTGCAGTCACTCAGGCAGTTTCGTTTCATGCCGTACCTTCGTCTATCATTCATTCGTGTGTTCTTCACTTCGTGCATTGTGCTGAATGTTGTTCATTGCACTCGCAAGCTTCGACGTTAACGCAAGCAGCGCAACCTCGTTTAAAATTGTTGCTGATTTTCTGATTGTTGTTGTTGTTGTTGCTGCTGGTTTTGTTGTTGTTGCTGTTATGCGCTTTGCAATTTTTATTCAGTTGTTGTATTGTTGTTGTTGTTTTTTCAACGTCAGTCTTTGCATTGCTTTGCTTTGCTCAGTTCGCTTTGTCATACGATGTCTTTGTTGTTGCTGTTGTTGCTTTTATTGTCGTTGTCATTGTCGTTATTCTTATTGTTGCTGTTGTTTTTGTTGTTGCTAGCTGCATGTGCTTTTTTATTTTATTCAAAAAGTGCAGCGACATTTATTTGGGTCATGCACGGTCATTCACTTTTATTTTTTTTATTTTTTTGCTCTTGTGCTTGCCTGCTGCCTACAATGTAAACTTAACTCAAAGGCAACTCAATGCGATTCAACTCAACTGACTTTGTTCTACGCAGATAATATTCATTCATTCACTCACTCACACTTAGTTATTAGATGTTATTCACTTGTCTCTTTTGCTCTTATATTCATTACAAAAAAAAACACAAAAGAAGTGCATAAAATTCTATTGCAAAGAGAATCAGCAGCACAGCAGCATATAAACTTGCAATCATACCCGTATATGCCTTGACTCATCTCCCTCCTTCTTCTTGTCTCTGTTAGTTAGTTAGTTTATTTTACCTTGGAATTTTTTATTAAAACAAAAATCAAGCATATTATTCTATATGATAAATGACATTAAGATTATGATGATGATGATTATAATGAGGATAACAATAATGATAATAATGATGATGAGATTGCACAGTTTAAGTTCATTTAATCAATTAAAATAAATTACAAGAATTACAATAACGAAATCCAAAAAATTTGACATTCAAACATTTTTCTTCCAATTGTTTCATATTCTCTTTGAAAATTTATCATTTTCTCCTGATGAGGAGTACACTTTCCTCATTTTTTGACAATAATTCATTCACTCATTTATTCAATTTTAAATTCCTTCAATTTTCTTATTATTTTCATTATTTTAAATATTTTTGTTTAATTTTTTTAAAGAAACCAATAGTATTGCGTATACTTAATTTAAATATGGAGGGAAGTTTATATGTTCTTAAATATTTTTTCTAATTTTATATATAATTTTCTTAACAAAACACACGGTAACAATTTGTTGTCCTACATATTTTTTCTTCATAAAAACCAAATTTTTGAAATCATCAACAAATTGTTGTAAACAAATGCGTCATCAATTGAACTTAAGAAAAGTTCAAGTAAACAAAATTATTAAATGAACAACATGAAAAAAATATAAAAAAAAATAGAGAAACAAAAGAAACCATAAGAAAAGAAAACAATGTTTGTGGCCCGAACTTTGTCCCAAAAACAAACACAAAACAAAATTCCAAGAAATTTCTTGAAACTTCACTAAAAATAAGTAAACAATAAACATACACAAAAATCGCGCCTTTTCATGCATGCATATACAACAATATGAAAAGAATAAGGGGAGTAGTGAAAGATAGAAAGAAACAACAACAACAGAAAATTTAATAATAAAAAATTTAAAATAAACAATTTACGCAAGCAAAAATTAACAAGAAATACAACAAAAACTAAAAAATGAAATAATAAAATTCATAAAGAAAAGAAAGCAACAATTGTCTTGTCTTGTCTTCTTATTAACTCATTTCCTTTTAAAATGAGAAACACACGCAACACATGATGATGATGATGATTAAGAAAATGAAGCAAACAAATCAAAAACAAAAATCTAATAATTTTATGCAAGT
Source organism: Amiota communis (assembly GCA_037043315.1). Taxonomy (NCBI): domain Eukaryota; kingdom Metazoa; phylum Arthropoda; class Insecta; order Diptera; family Drosophilidae; genus Amiota; species Amiota communis. The sequence continues at coordinate 1,479,902 of JBAMAV010001133.1, forward strand.
CAAGATTCAAATGTGATTCACCCAAACACACATATATACAAAAAGATACAAAATTCAAAGAAAAACTATAAAAGGTTCTTTTCAAGAAAGAATGATTCACACAAATCAAAACAAAAATTTATGTTTAATATTGCTTTGATCAAAGACCTTATGCAGCCCATACACTATGCGATCTATTGTACAATGGCAATTTGCTTGTTAAATCTCTCAATGTAAGCGGATCATGGTTCATTTGTATGAAAAACCAAAAAAATTTGATGTTTGATTGTACAATAGATCGCATAATGTATGGGCACCTTTATATCCATACCATAGACTGGACAATTCGCTCAAGAAATTTTTCATTCTAATTTTTTTCCTTTTGGAATCTTGATTCGGTAAGGCTGAAGCAATTTTGTGTAGATTTCAACAACTAAATCAATGGAAATTGTTGTTGGAACCTTGAGATTCAACATTTTTGAGCAAATTGTTTAGTCTATGATATATGTATGTATATGATCTTTAAATCAGATTTTCATATTAACTCATGGCAACCATCAAACAACTTCATCAACCAACCCATTAACACCTGGAGTAAACTAAAGTCAAGCCTTGTTTAAGAGATCAGTACAAATAAATTGAGAGAAAACAAACTAAAGACAAATACAAAGAAAGATATAGTAACAATAATAGTTATAGAGGAAAAGACAGAGATAGTGATATCTTTATTAACAAAAAGATAGAGGGTGAAAGATTTTTTACAGTTTTTTTTTGTTTATAAATTTAAAAATTTATTTGTTTTTATTGTAGGTTGTAAAGCTAGTAGTAGTGTGTTATAGTGTGTTAAAGTAATGAAATAAAGTGTTAATGATAATATAATCATAATGAATAGTGATTATGATGATGATGTCGACAATGATGATGATGATGAAGTTGCAGTTGAAACGAAGCCAAAGACTCAAAGCAAAAAACAGTTCAATGAACTTCATCAGTTGTTATTTCGTTTTTTTTTTTATACTTATGTATTTTGTTACCTTCTTCTCTTCTCTTTTAGTTCGCTTTCGTTTATTGTTCATAAAGCGTGTCATTATTGTTATTATTTTGTTATTGTTGCTGTTAACAAATAACGTAACTAAAAACCAAAATAAGGAAAACAAAATACATAAAAAAAAAACACACACAAGTTTTGCTTGTGATGTCTTATGAATAACAAATATGTAAAATGAAATGTGATGAGATGTGTTGAATGAATGCATTACATGGAAATATGTACTAATATGTATACATACATATGTTAGTGTCTGTGTGTGGTGTGTGTGTTAAGTTTTTAATGCAGAAAATCCAATTCTCAGCTTTTGTATTCACTGTAATTACAATAAAACAGAAATAATGAGTTCGTTTACATTTATTAAACACGTTCATACATAGTAGTAAGTAAACGAAAAGGAAGTGTAAGCTAAAATAACTAACGGTTAACATAATGTAATAAGTAATGTCAAATGTCTGTTAATCAGTTAATATGGTCATTGTCAAAAGGGGATTGAAGATCATTCATTCAGTTGCAAAACAAACAAATACCCATATATATTAGTAGGAAGTAAAAACCATGACAATAATAACACAATTATAGAAACTAAGTACTTAAATTATAAGAGTCTCTCAATAGTTAATGGAGAGGATGGATGGCTCTTTTCCCCTTATCAATCTTCACATGCTCCTCCTCAGAGATCGATTAGAAATTTTCAATATTTGTCGTGTTGGTGGCGCTACACTTTTATTTTATATGAAATTATTATTGTTTATTATAATGGTATTATACACGTCGTATACGTGTTGCTATTGTTAACAATTGTTTATTTATTTATTTACTTACATTATTATTTTTTGTTGCTTATTGTAAATTGATGATTGCATTAGAAAGCAGTAGAAAATGGGGTTAAGTTGTTAGGTGTTTTTTTTTTGTGTATGTTTTTGTTTATTTTTATTGTTACTTTTTCAAGTGAAAGTGAATTTGTTTTTTGTGTTTTTGTTTTTAACAATATTATTTTGTTATTTGAAGAAAAGAAATTTGTTTGAGTCGTAAAGAAAGTAGAAAGAAAGATAAATAGAGTTTTATTAAATGATATTTAATAATTATAAAATAATTATGAAATTTTTATACAAGAAAAATGTTGAAAATTACAATAAAAAAAATATTGAAATATTTTATAAATTAAATTAAAGACAAAATTTAAAAAAAAAAAGAAAAAAAATTAGAAATATTTAAAGAAATCAAACTAGAAATGCTAGAAATAATTCAATTAATAAAAAAAAAAAATATAAAAAAAAGTGAATAAAAAACAAACAAAAAATACTAAAAATTCTGAGTGAAGCAAAAAAAAATATATAAATATAAATTTAATGAAGCTTTATCTTGCATGATGGTAAACATAGGTGGACCATGAGCAAGCAAACGAAATCTGCTAGCCAGGGTTGAGCTTCATTATCTTCTATGCGGCGCCAGTATAATTTAATTAATACAAATTCTTATCAGAATATAATCTAATATATAAAAATCTCGTGTCACGGTGTTAGTGTATGAACTCCTTCGAAACGGCTCGACCGATTTTTATGAATTTTTTTTTATATATTTCGTAGGTATGAGAATAGGTCGTAAGGCATTTTTCACCCTCCTACCCCTACCCCAAATTTTTTAATCTCAATTTTTGTATTTTCATAATGAAATTTGGGAAACTTTAGCATAGTCTGGAGAGTGTTCCTATGAAGTTTGGTGCGAATCGGACAGTTGTCGTGAAATTAGTGAATAAAATTGGGGATATAAAGCTTAGACACAAATTTTAAAATCAAACAAGTCGCCTTTGTCAAATATATCAGATAATTATGTATGCAATGTACTATAATTAAAAAGAGAACAGAATCACGTACTAACATCACGTCGGGAGCGTAGCAAAGCACGCCGGGTATACTAGTATTGTATGAAATTATAAAATAAAATATATAAAATTCTTTCTTAATTGGTAAAGAAGTTTGTGTTTCTGTTTACCATTCACCTCCTCTGAACCATCATCAGTCCCTTGGCCTTATTTTATGCTTTGACCATTAAATACTATACAACTTTATCTCCCTCTATTTATCTATCTATCTCACTCATTGTCTGTTTCATTCACTCATGTATTCGATCATTTCTTTTCTATATAATGTTCATGGATGTTTCTCGAATTCACACGACGACGATGCTTTTTTCTATTAACATCCATGGCCAGAAGAAAGAAAGGCATGCAGGCCTACGTGCCTTGTGGCAACATGCGCCAAAAAGAAAATAAATTCAAAATAATATTAACAACAACAACAAATACACATGCACACACAGAGATACACATGTGTGTGTGTTTGTATATCATACATATGTAATTATTATGCAATTTTTTGTTAAGTCAAAATATTCACAATCCAAGAAAAAAAAGAGGTCTATCATGATGATGTTGGTAATGATGATGATGATGATGATGATTAGGTGTAGTGGCCTACAATTTATCTTCCTTATTGCGTTAATTCATGTAACATGTAACAACAACAGAGACACAGAAACACACCAGAAAAGCATGGGGGAGACCTGAATGAAAAATGAAAAGACGCATTACATACATATGTATGTATTTATCGTCAACCAAATTTCAATCGTCTTTATGAATTGCAACACGAATCAACCTCAACCAACCAACAACTTACTCCATTTTAATAATAATATTGTATTAAATATAAATAAAGTGTTGCCCACTTCATTCAACTTGCTACTCTCTATCTGTCAATCTGTCTTTTTGTAGCTCACCTCTTTCCCTCTCATACATATGAATGTATCTAAGTATATGTCTCTTTTCTTTCCCTCTTTCTTTTCTTTTTTGTTAAATGATAAGCATTACAACATCTCATCATGTTGTGTTGTTCACCTAAATCTGCTCCAAAAACAACAGCAGCAGCAGCGGCAGCAACAACAATTAAAAACGAAAATTTCTTTACACACAAAAAATTAAAAAACCCAAAAAAAAATTATCAACAACAACAAAAACAAAAAGAAAGAAAGGCAACAACTTTCACTTTTACTTTCGTGAGCAGAGAGAAGCAAAAGCAAAAAAAAAAACTCAACTCAAAAGAAGAGACTACAGAAAAAGAAGAAACATATGTGAAAGAAACCTCATCATTCAAATTATGTTGTTTTTTCTTTTCCTCATTTTTTATCATTATTAAATTTCTTAATGTTGTTATTGTTGTTTTTGGCCTCATTTCAATAAGTTCAACGACCAGCAACACCACCACCACCAACATGAATAGCTTTTGCTATGGCGACGACGACGACGACGATGATGATAATGGTGAACAACGATTAAAATATAAAAAGCAGACAACAAAATGTGATTATTTAAAAAAAAGAAAAAAGCCGAAACACACGCACACTAATAACAACAACAAAAGCAAATAATAACAACAAAAAGATACACAAAATAAGCGCCAACAAATGACGTTTGAGTGACTCTTGACGATATTTGACTTGACTCTGCTTCAACTGCTTTTGTTTTTTGTTGTTGTTGTTATTATTACTCCATTTGCTTTTGAGTTAATTCGTTTGTTGTTACTTTGTGTGTTGTTGTTTAATTGTTTGGTTTTGTTTTTTTCTTTAAATTTTCTCCTCCTCTTTTTCGACTTGAGTAATTTCTTTCTTTCATTCGATGAATTTCGATGAGTTTCGAAGTTTAATTTTTTGTGACGTTGGTTGTCTTCTGTTGAACTCATTATTCATTTGTGTCTGTCTGTCTGTCTGTCTGTCTGTTTGTTTAAAGTTTCTAGATAATTATGTTAATAATTACAATGAATATGCCATCACATAATTTTAAAGGAAATTCAGTAACAGTTTTCCCTTGAACGATAGCAGAAATAAAGAATGCAATCAATGTCTTTAGTCTGGTACTCTTTTATTGTAGTTTCAACTAGCAGATTGACAGCAAATCTCTCTGATTAGTTTACCATAGACTGTGATGACATATTTCATCCAGAATTGTTGGCATTTCTAGAGCACAGTGAATGTTTTTATTGCTCCATAAAACCAAGGAGCTCCAGTGATTATTCTTTGAGTGATTGTTTTTTGGTATCTCTGAAGGATAATGATTATGGTGAGTTAATATACATAGCTCTGTGCTGCACTATATGTTCAAACTTGCTTTAAGGAGATTGCTTTGAAGATTGTGATTTTATTTTGTAAGGCTAAGCTTGAATGAACAACCAAATAGGCAACTCATCCGGAGAGTCTTTTATTCAATTAAATAAAATTTTTAGAAAATTCAAGAAAATGAAATATGTAATATAAAAAAATAAAAAACTTATAAAATAAAAAAGTATATAAATAAGATAAAAATAATAGGAAAAATCATAAAAATAATCTTAAAAGAAAAAAAACAATACTAGAAAAATATCCTACAAAAAATTTTAAATAATAAATTAAAAATTATTGCTTTTACATTGAAATTGATTGATTTAGATCTATTAATTTCATTACCCAAATGCACTTGATCTGTTTAAAACAAAAATAAATAACCTTAAATAAAAAAAACTACAATAACAAATACAAAAACAAATTATAATAACAATAAAAATGCATTGTTGAGAACAACAAATGAGAATAACAACAAAAACAAAAAGACCCTCAGACATACAACAACACAACAAAAAAAAAAAAGCCTTTTGGGGCCTATAAAAAAATAAAACTAAAAAAAAAACATAAAATACAAAACTCGACATTTAAATGAGGGGACCTTAAGTGACAGGCTGAACCGTCCGGGGTCAGTATAGCCGGGGCCAATGTGTTCATAAATTGTCAGTTATAAAAAAAAACAACAATCATTAGTGTCACATTTCAGATTATTCATTGTCCTTCCATCACTTGTTCAATTGTTTAATTTTTAAGAAGAAAAAAAATTATAAAAAAAACTTAGACAATAATAGTTTGAAAATGTTTTTGGGATTTTTAGATGATGATTTAAAGAGTTGATATGGGACTTGGGAACTAAAGAAGGAGTTCTTCACAGATAGGGCTTGGTGAATGGACTAATCCGTTGACAAGGTATTGATGGGTATTCTGTATAAGCCCAATGCCAATGTCCAAATTATTTCAAGTTGCTTTTGACACTTACATATGAATAATACTTAATAAGAATTGCAAAGCTTTCAAGAATAAATCTAAGTAATGAAAAGCTCTTTTCATTTAGAATGAATACTTTTCTCTTAATTTCAATATTCAACACTTAACACTCTTAAATGAGTGTGCATGTGTGGTGAAAAGCTTCTTTTTCTGTTACTCTTTACATAAAAGAGCGGGCATCGAAATGCTTGAAAGAGCGGACATAGAAATGCTTAAAAGAGATTGGATTGAAAACTTTATGAGTGATTATCTTAATAAGAGAATTTTTGGCCAACGTTTTTCTTTGTTTTTGTTCATAGTAGAAATATGCGGTACATTGAACTTGTTTCTGTTTCTGCTGCTTCTGCTGTTTCTTTTTACATGTGATTGATTCTTTTTTTTATTGAATGATAATGGTGCTTCAATGAATGGAATGATCGTACGATGATCTATAAACCTTTATAAGTGGATTGATAAAGCTGCTGCGTACTATACAAATTGTGATCATATTTTTTATAAAAAAACATGATTTTTCTTGTTTTATTAAAATTTTATTGTTTTTTTATTTTATTTTCTTCATTGTAATTTTTATAAAAATTTCAAAATTCTCCTTTATTTTTTATAATTGAAAGCCAAATAATTTATTTTTTAGTTAAAAACTAAAATTCGCAATATTGAATAGAAGCACATTAAATTACCAGCTTAAGAATTTTGAATTAACATAAAGCTTTTTATACTGTTTTTTTGCCTTTAGACTGGACAAATAGTTCATGAAAATGTGCCTCTTTGATTAATTTCTTTTGTCAAATTTAACTCTTAAAATGCTTTGTTTGCATTCTCATATTTTTGTTCTTTATTTGAAATTATTCATTCATTCATTTATTTACTTATTCACTTACTCGCTCACTTCTGTGCAAATTACAAAGCTTCACTTTGAGAGAGATTCTATCAGTTTCTCACACTCTTGATTATCAACCAGTCTTTCTCTAGCTTTAAGACTCTCTCAAAGCACGCACACACCCACCTACCCATGCTCTCACCCACCCATGCTCTCCCTCTCTCATTCCATTGTAATTTACCAATCTATTCAGTTTCTCTCTCGAGAGAGATAGAGAGCGAGTAATTTACACTCTTTCATATAAAAGTTTGTTGATTGCATTGGGCTTTGTTGTTGTTGTCTACTCAACTTTACCTTATATATGTATTTCATATTTCATTGTTTGGGTCTTGGTCTCCGGTCTCGTCGTTGGGTCTCTGTTTTGTATTTCTGCTTTTGCTTTTGGGGTATAATCGTAACATGCTTCAGATTTTTACAGTTAGTCGCGTTCGAGGCCTCGTCGAGTTTTGTCATGTTAAGCGAATTTGACACAAAATATAAATAATAAGAAAGAAGAAATTAAATTATTATTATACAAAAAAAATAAAATTATAATAATAATAAATTATTTATCATTGTGTGTGAATTTAAATTAAATAAAAGAAAAACCAAATAAAAATTTAAATTAAAATAAAACAAAACAAAAGTTGTCAGTTGTCGTCAAAAATATTAATAATAAACAAAATTTATTAAAATAAAATATAAATTAATTAAAAAAAAATATTCAAACAAACGTCAACTGTCAAATTAAAGTTAATTGTGAAAAGAAATCGACAAAGAGGAATAACAACAACAACAACTACTACTACAACAAAATATCGCCGCATATTTTCAATATTTTTTGGATTACGCGCAAAATTTAAATAAAAAAAAAAAAATTATTTATTAAAACAAAAATATATAAATAAAAAATATAAGAAAAAATTCCAAATAACAAAGAAAAGAAAAATAAAAGCAAAGAAAGTTCCTTATTTAATAAAATAAATAAATTATTTAAAACACACAAAAATTTGTTTCTTAAAATAACAAAATAAAATATTAAAATTAAACACAATTTTAATAAGTGAAATAAAAAAATATTTAATAAAAAGAAGAAGCAAAGTTTGTGGGTAAAAACAACAAAGTGTTTAAATATCTCAAACAAAAAATTTAACACAAAACAAAAATAAATAAATATTTGTACCTGAAGAAATTTACAAAAAAAATAAAAGTAAAAAAATTTGAATTTGTTGCAAATTTTTCCAAATAAAAAAATATTTTTATTACCAAAACAAAACATTTGATATAATTTAATAAAACAATAAAAATATGTTTAAAATTTGCCAAATTAAAAATTTTATGCAAAATACTATATGAAAATAAATTAAATTATATATAAAATAATTTAAAAAGAAAAAGTGAAATTCTTTTTGTTTAACCAAAGTTTATTTTGTTGTGCGTGCATTTGTGCCAAAAACAAATATATATATATATAAATTAATTTATATATATTATAAAATTTAATAAATTAAACCAAAAAACAAACAAAAACAAAATGGCAGAAGAATTGCCAATATTAAAAGGAATCCTTAAGGGAAATGTTAATTATCACAATGCGCGTAAGTTGGTTTGGTTTTTTCGTTCTTTAAATTTCATTCATTGAAACGAGGGCAGATAGAAAGTAAGAAAAAAGAAGGTAGGAGTAGTGAGAATAGAAAGAAGAATTGATGATAAAAAATATACACCGTCTTTCATTATTTCCATATTTCTTGAATGATCATGGGGGGTGCTATTTAAGTGATCGGCAGTGTATAACAAATAAATAGAAAATTAATTATTAGATATGATTTCTGGATTGATTCAATTTCATATAATTATTTCTTTTTATAAATTATGATGATATTTCCGTGCACCACTCTGATATGTTTATAACATAAACATTATGTGGATTATGGATTTCTGATATTTATAAATAAAATAATAATATTTTGAGAATTTTTTTATTTATCTAAAAACTAATAAATAATCTATTGACACACTCATAGAATCTTATTGATCTCACAGAGTACCATCATTTAAGCTAGGGTGTCACATCCAAACAGAAACAGAATCAGAATACAATACATATCTGATTGAAATTAGAACAGAATCGGAAAACAGTGTTGCAAAGTGGCATTAGCAATTCTAATACAGAACTCAGACTAGAAGTGTTAGTTCCCCAGCATTCTTAAGGCTTGAAATTGATAAATTTATTTGTATTTCATTGTATTACACTTTTTATTATTTTATAATTATTTATTCATAAAAAATTACAAAAAAAAACACATCATATAAACGTGTAAAATTTCACACTCTAAAAAAGAGGCGTGAACCATCTGTGATTATGATTTTTTTTTTTTTTTTTCATTAAATCAAGTTTCTTCTTCATTTGCAAAAAAAAAAATAGTAAAACGTGCAGCAAATAAAAGACTCAACGTGACACCAATTTCTTTTTCTATTTTGTTGCCTCCAAAGAAGAAAAGCTTTCAATTTCAAATTATAAGTCTATAAGAAGAAAGGAAAACTCTTAGAAAATAAGGAGATGGAATAAGAAATAAGAAGTCACACAATAAAAATATTAAAATAAAAAACGAAATTAATATGATTATTAATTAATTATTTAAAAAAAAAAAATAAATACACTAAAATCTCTAGTTGCTGAGATCTTAAATGGTCGGACATGGTCCTGGGAACCGTGGAAGTCCTCCATTGTTTATGATACAATAATAATATGATTACAAGTAATAAACAACAGCAAACAAAAAAAAAATACTCCATAACTATCATTCCGATATTTATACATCAGGATAAGCTATGTTAGACAGACAATTTGTAATAAGGCGAACTCACACAGAGACCTTACAGCCCATTGTGTTGCTTGAGTTGCACTGATTTTAGCTTCAGTGATCGCATGGCCCACTGGTTCGCTCTCATAGTCCTTACACTTACTAAGCCCATTGACTACAACAAGGTCTACTGTCTTTCTTTATATTTATTAAGGTGGCAATCCAGTAAAGGGTTTCACCCACAAACTTACAAATAAAAAACTCCTCATCAATTACCTTTTCTGTTTTGTCTTCTACAATTAAAAGCGCAGCTTTAACAAAATATTTATTAGAATCAAACAAATGCTAAATAAATGCTTGATCAGTGAAAAGATGATAAAGAAAAAATGTTTGTTAGGGGTTGCCCATGTTATACGTAGAAAGCAAAAGAAAGCAAACACAACAAAAAATAACAAAATCAAATTTCTTAAGCTTTTTTTGTTTTTTTATATTTTTTGCATGCGTATTCATCATCAATGCTGCAATGAAGTTTATCTTTCTCTCAATGATAATGAAGTTTGTAATTATAATAATCATTATAATAATGATCTCAAAGAGATGATGATGATGATTTTAATGCTTTGATTTTGAGTTTTTAACAACTGAAAAAACCAAAAACAAAAACAAACACCAAGTGACTCTTATAAAGCAGCGTCATTGAATGTTGACCTCGTTTAATATTATTTCTGCTTCTTTTTTTTTACTATTTCAACTGCTAAGAAAAAAAAAAGAAGCAGCAAAAGAAGAAGGCAAAGACAAAGAAGAAGAAGAATTTTTATATTTAAACTTGAAATGAAACTTTTTTCAGTGTCGCGTCTTTCGTTGATTGTCATTGTCGACTTTGCAATTGATGATTGTCTTCATAGTCTTCATCTTTGCCTTCTTCATGATCATCATCATTATCATCTTATACTTCATTTTGTCGTCATAGTCATTTGTTGCCATTCATTGTTATTATTGCTTGATAGTTTCTACCATACCATACATACTATATTCAATTCGTCGTCTACCACATAAAACTAAGCGCGGTGACTTCGTTTTACTTACTTTTCTTTTTTTTTTACATTTTTTATTTTATTTGTTTTGCTTTTCTTCATTGTTATTTGCTTTCATGATAATAATGACAATGATAATGGCAATAATGATGATCATAATGATGTTTAAACTCTCTTTTTCTTTATGTTATATGTTTGACCAAGTTTTTTCTTGTTGTTGCTGTTGTTGTTTGTTTGCTATGAAAGTTTGAAATTTATCATTTCTTTCTTTATTGTTGTTTTGTTGCCATTGGCTGTGCGCGCTCTAATTTCTATGCGCAACCGCAAAATAAAGTTGCGCCGTCGCTGCTTGCTAGTTTTTGCTGTTGTTGTCTCTTCACAACAATGAAATAAAATTTCATTTTCAATTTCATTTGACCTGAATTTCGCTTTGCATTTAGAGAAAAAGTGTGTCAAATCTCAATTTAACAGAAGACTAGATAGAAAGAAATGTAGTGAGATTTGTGACTGAATGACTGACTAAAAATACAACATACATAAATTGAATTTAAAATAAATTAATAAAAGAGATTAAGTTAAAAAAACAAATACTATAAGATAGATGAAAGTAAAGACACTCTTATATTTTTGAAGATTTCTAATTCTGCATCTTGAAGTTTTTAAAACAAAATAATGAAATTTATATATAGAAAATTATTCCAAAAGTTGGTCAAACTATTCGAAGAGATTTACTGACTTACCCACCAAAACTTACAACACTTTGAATGTAACATTTTCTGATTTTGATGTTTTGTATTGTGGGTTTGTCTTTATTCACTATTTCTTGTCTTTATAAACTCTTTCTTCTTCTACTTGATTTCAATGTCTTGGCCTAAATTTTATTGTAGCCAAGTTGTGTGCATTTCACTTTCTTTCTTTCATTTCTTTTTCAATTGACTTAGGCATATGAAGGCAATATACATACATAAATCTAAATCAGATCAACAACTTTCTTCAAATGATCAAATTTAGTTTAAAATCTGTTTTTTATTTTATTTATTAAAATTCAATGATTTTGTCAACAAAAAGTAGGAGAAACAATGCTTATAAATGAAAAAAAAGGTCCTTTTTTACAGCAAAAAACAAAAAACTTAAAAAAAAATTAAAAAACAGTCAAATAAAAATAAAATAAATAACAAAAATCACTAAACAAAATAAATAGAATAAAATAAAATAAAATAAAATAAAAAAAGAGAAAGTATAACAAACCAAAAGACAAACACAAGCAACATTGAAACACACTATGATGTAGGAAGACCAAAGTAACAACAGCAACAATAACACATTAACAACAAACGCACTAAATTACCATAAACAATGACAGCTGAGCCCACGAAATTCACTCTCAGTGCCACTGAGTGCCTACTTCTCACTCCCTTCCAAGCTCTTGTGTCCATTCATTCTCTTCAGTACTCATCTCTGTCACTATGCTGTGCCTCAGCACAAATATTGTTCATACAAAAAAAAGAACAAAAAATTTAAAATAACATAAGAGAGAAGGCAATGACCTACTTTACTTTATTCACATATGCATTACAATCATTGTTGTTGCTGTTGTTGTTTTTGTTGTTGTAGTTGCTATGTGTGACCCTTTTTTGTGTGTGTGTGTGTTTTTAGTTTATTTGTTTGTTGTATGCTTGAAAATAAGCAACAGCAGCAGACAAGAAACAATAACACAACAAACATGATGGTGATGATGTCTGCTGCTTGATATGTTTTCATTTGTTGTTGTTGCTGTTGTTCATGTTGTAAATTAATGTAGCAACCAACACACACACACCATAGTCACACACACACACACACATGAGTGTGTCATTATCCCTTGTCCCATTGTGTGTAAACCAACTTCCTGTGTCCGTGACCATAGTCATTTAGTCACTTCTTAAATTTATAAAAAATACAATAAATAAAAATAAATATGACAAAATTATAATAAAAATTAAAATAATTTCAATAAAAAGAAATTAAAAATTTAATATAACAAAAAAATAAAGAAAATAAAGACAAAATAAAGAAATAAAATATATAAAAATTAAAAGAAAAATAATATTAAAAAGAAAAAGAAAATAATATCGAATATATGTAAATAAACATTTTGAAAATATAAATAAATAATTAACACAAAAATTAAATAAATAACAAATTAAATGCATTAAAAATTAAATATATTATTAAAACCGAAAATTGTAAACAAAATGCAAAAGAAATGAAAAATGAGTTAAAATGAGTTTGAATGCAAAACAGAAACAGAAAAGGCAAAAGGGTTCAAAATCAACTTCATAACCATCTGTTGTTACTTAAATATGTGCATACATACATATATAGATGCACCTGCTACTCACACACACACTCACACTCAGACTCATTTATAGTTACACATATACAAATTCTTTGTACTCATCAGCATAATGAAAATTGAGTAAAACAGTGAATGAAGATGCTATTAGTATATGTACGAAAAAAAAGGAGTTATTAAAATTATAAGATGCCACATGCCATCACATGAATTACTTATATACAATATTTATTCACTTCCTTACATGTTATCTTGTCCTTTACATGCCACTTAATTTTGTATATATTTAATAATTTTTCATATTTTTTTCTTAAGTTTTCTGCTGTTGCTTACATTATATTAATGTCTTCTTTCACCTCTTATAATCTCATTGCAGCTGTTCGATTTGGACGCGTGCCGAAACGTGAAAAGGCCCGCATACTCGCCGCCATGCAACAAAGTACACAAAATCGTGGTCAACAACGTGCCCTCGCCACCGAATTGGATGATCAGCCACGCCTATTGGCGGCTGTGTTACGCGCCCATTTAGAAACTTGTGAATTTACAAAAGAAAAAGTCGCTGCAATGCGTCAACGAGCACGTGAATGTCCATCATATTCAATGCCAACATTATTGGTAAGTTTATTTCACCTACTCCTCCTATTTCATACAATATTTTTAAGATTGATTATAATAGAATGGGGTCGATTGTAATTGTCTACTGAAATTTCCCTCTTTCAATTTGAACATAATTAACCCTTGACAATGTTGAATTGGCATTCAACAAGTCAAGTACACATACAATACAAAGAGACTTCTCAGGGTTGAGATCTTTATTTCCGGTTTATTTTATTTCCACTTCCACCTAGAAAAGAGAAAAAAAAAATAACAAACTCGTTCAATATTAAAATTAAGTGCAAGAACAAAGTCAACAATAACAACAACAACAACAACAATAGTCACACTATTCTTATTGACATGCATAGATCATGATGATGAAGTGAACACATGTGTGATGTTGTTGTTGTCATGGTTAACCAAGGTAAACATGTTTAAAATCAAGAAATTCTAAATGATTTCAGTTCACATCACATATCAGCTAAGATCTTACTCACTCACTACTTAGATCTCATTAAACCTCTCTTAAATTCTCTTGACTTTAGTTTTCAGATGAAAAGAGATAAAATGAGATGAGTTAAGTTCAATGTTATTGAGCTTAGTACTAGTTTAGTATTAGTAAAGCAGCGCACGCGACCGAGAGAAAGAGAAACCAGGAAATCAATGGAGAACTTGTTTGACTTTTATTATGCTTTTTGTTTTTGTTATATTTCTATCTTATAAAGAAACACACGTTCGTACATAGTTTTGTTGTTTTTGTTGTTGTTATTGTTACTATTATTGTTTTTATTGTATTTCGCTCGATGTTTTTTTTTTTTTATATGATTTTACTTCTTGTTTTTTGTTTTTGTTGATTTTTATTTCACGCTTTGCGGAAAAAGCCTTGCTTTGCTTTGATATCTTAAATTTTTTGGAGGTTAAGTTCAAGTGATCAGCAGATAAACCGAGATACAAATTATTCTTTTATTTTATTATAAAATATCATTAGTCATTGAATTGACTGACTGACGACACAAGAAGTCATTGAACATTTTTTGTCAAAAAGTTTTTGTTATTTGTTTTTATTAGAAGTTATTACAAGAAAAGAAAAGTATAATTTAGATAGGGAAAAAATTCTAGGTTAGTCTTTATTGGAATTCATTCATTTCTTATGAAAATAATGAATGAAAAATGATTTTAATTTCCGGTTAGTTTTTCAACATTGCGAATACGTGATAAAAATTAATACAATTCAAAGAAAATTACGCATACGTCAATGAGAATTACTACTAAATAGTATAATGGGAGGAGTGTGTGTGAGAGAGAGAGAGAGAGAGGAAGCGAGTGCTTTACATAATATTTATTAATGAATAAAAATTTATTAAGAAAAACATTATTAAAAATAAAAATATTTTAAAAGAACTTCAAAATAAAAAAAAAAAAAAATTAAAAATAAAATTTATAAAGAAACACAGTCAGAAGAATTCTATAACGAGTACCCCATAACGAATACTTATCTTTAACAAAGTAATTCACTGGTTCCAATGACTTTGTTATAGATGAGTTTGAACAACCTTTTAGTGAAGACTTTTCTATAGCAAATTTATTCACTGGTCCCAGATGAATTCGAATTCAGAGAAGTCTTCCCTGCAGCGCCGTGGTACTCTGCTTTCAATGACTTCATTATAAATGAATCTGAATTGCTCTTCAGTGAAAACTTATCTTTAACAAAGTGGTTCTCTGGACTCAACGTTTTTGTTATACACGATGAGTCCGAACTCCCCTTTACTGAAGACTTCTCGTAGATGAAGTGATTCACTGGCTCCAATGACTTTTTTATAGTATATATGAACTGCCCTCAGGGACAACTTCTCTTAAGCGAAGTGGTTCTCTGTTCCCATAAACTTCGTCCGACTGTTTAACAAAATTTAAAGAAAATATATTATAGAACAATAAAAGATTATTAAATAATTTAATGAAGTGTGCAAAAATAATGGAAATTCTTAATTTGTCAAGCTTGGTTTTTTTTTCTTATTGCAAAAATTCTTTATAAGTACTTTTTTAATTTAAAAAAAATAAAACAGAACAACGATGATAATGAAAGTCAAATTCCTTAGAAAAGAAATGAGTCAAAGAACTAAAATTATGAAAACAAAAATATTATTTAATTAAAAGCATAACAACAAAAATAACATGCAAAAACAATGTGTTTTGTTACTTTTTATTTAAAAAAAAAAACAAATGAAATAATCATATATTAAAACAACAATAACAACAACATAAGCAATAAATATTAGAAATACTACAAACAACAACAACAAACAGCAAATGAATAACAACCGCGCAAAAAAATAAAATAAAGTTCTAAAGCTCAAGGTCAAGCGAAGCGTCATTATTAATGAAAATACTCAGACACACAGATACATTCACATGAACATATGCATACAATAATATATACATCCTTATAGCTTAGAGACCCATAAATTTAAATACATAAAATAGAATAAGATACATCATGGAAGAGGAGATAAAGGTAAAAAGGAATTGAAACAGAAACACTCAGAGCTAGAGTGAGAAATGTGACAACTGTATTAGGTTTCTTCTTCTACTAGATACTGTTATTGTTATTATCATTGTTCTTGTAGTTATTTTTGTTGATTTTAATATGAGACAAGTTGTTCAGGAACAAGGTCTGGGGAAAAGGAGGAGGGTAAAAATACAACAATATAATAAAATATTTTGTATGTGTAAAGATTGCAATGCCGCTTAAGTAAAAAAAACCATTTAGAAATATTTTATAGAATTAGAAAGAGATACCAGACAGAATGAGTAAAAGAGTGATAGTATCATTGACTAAAGGAATGAGTGAATATTTTACTTAATATATGGTATATGAAATGTATTGTGGTGTAGTAGAGTAGAAGAAAAGGTGATGATGATGATGATGAGGTGGAGAGTGTAAGACGAAAAACAAGTCGCCGTAGCCGGCAATAATTTTTATAATAAAACAAAATACATGCAACAACAATAAATGAGACTGTTTAAATAATTTATTATTAAATATTTAAAACAATTTCATTGCTTTTGTTTTGTTTTTTTTTCATTTTTTGTTTTAGTCAATTTATTTAGTCATGCATAACTTATTTAGAATAAAAACAAAAAAATAGAAAAAATAAAACAAGAACAAAAAAATGGAAAAAACCTAATATTTCTATATTTTAAAAAAATATTAAAAATAAGCAAACAAAAAATATTAGAATAATAAAAATAAAATAAAAATAAAATAAATACAAATAAATAAAATAATGATAATAAAAATTAATAAAAAATAAAAATAAAACACAAAATATTAAAGGAAAAAATAAAAAAAAATTTTTGAAAATTTAAATAAAATTAATAAAATAAAATAACAAAATATATAAAAATATTTAAATGTCACAAATAAAAAAAATTAACAGGAATTTAGGTTTTCTAATATAAAAAAGAATATAAAATTTATTTAGACAATAAAAAAAAAAATAAATAAATAATTAAATAATAAAACTAATGATAATATAAAAAACACAAAATATCAAATAAAATTTTTATTAATTACAATAAAATAATAATAACAAAAATGTCACAAGTTTAGAGATGTAAAAACTTAATGTGGTATAAAAAACATTTATGAAGGGGAAATTAAGGATAAAAACGCAAAACTATAGTTATATAGTGGGGGCAAAAACTATTGCTTTCTTGTGTCACTGTTTGAGAACCCTTAGAAGTGCCTGAACTTTCCCTATGGTTGGTTGATTCTTCTTCTTCCGTTTTCCCAATCATTCATTGTCTTACTAACTAACTGACTTAGTGTTGTACTATGTCATTCTGTCTGTGCGACTATCTGACTATTTGTTTATGTGTAGTATATGTCGGTCTATGTGCGTGAGTGAGTGTCTGTGTTTCAACTTGCTCATTTTGGTCGTTCGTTTGTTTACAATGTCAACCGCTCTTTTTGACACTCCATAATTTTCTTTTCTATTTCTTACTATTTTTTTTGTGTTTTAGTTTGAAAATTTATAATAATTAAATTGCATTAATAATTGTTATTGCAATTTTTTTCAATCATCGATCAATCGATTGTCAATCATGATCATTTTCATTATTACAATATTATCAGGAAGCAAAAATTAAAAACAAATACGTACGTATGCATATGTAAGCGCATAAAGAGCAAAGAAAAGCTTTAGAAAAATAATTAAAATAATCAACAATAACAACAACGTCATCATCATCATTATCATTATTATGTGAATGTCATGATCATAAATGAGTATAGAACACATTAGATTTTGAATGATAATAACTAAATCAATATACAAACATGTGTAATATGTGTACAAGGAAGCTAAATCATATACAAGTACGTAATAATGTTTACACATGCATTCATTCATTCAATCAATCATTCATTCATTCATTTATTCATTTTATGTAATTTATGTTACAATGAAATTGTAATGCAAAAAAAAAAAAACAAGAAGACCTTCAAAACCCTTGTTTTGTCTATGAGGAAATCAATGCTTAGTGTTATGTGGCAATAAATAAAATTTGTGTTGCGTCATAAAATGAATGCAATTTGTAACGAAGGATCGTTTTCTACAATATTTTGTCTAAAGAAAAAAATTATGAAATTCATGCATCATGATATATTTACAATAAAATTGAAGGTCAAAAATATGCAATAATTGTTGTAATTTGTATAATATTTTCTAAAAAAAAATATTGTTTATTTTAAATTCTGAGACTTAACAATGCTTAAAAGCCAAACAACTTGAAATGGTTTCATATAAAACTGCAATGTTCTAATTCAAATTTTTGAAGCTCAACCATCGCTCTATCCTTGCCGTTTTGATATTATTATTGACTTGAGGTCAACGTCTTTGTTTCCGAATGAAAGTTCACTTCATCAGCACTTCTCATGAAATTGTGTTCCTTGTTCAAAATTCTTGAAACTCTCGCCAGGTTTACTGTCTCAAGATCTACTCCAATCTTCTATATAGTTTTCTATAGTCTTTGGTAACAGTGATCAGACACAGACAAAACTTCATGATTAGCATTCCAGGCAATTAAATTTTTAATATATAAAAAGTTTAAGCTTTATGAGAAAGAAAAAAACCTAACAAAAGATTCTTATCATAGAAAAGGGTATTACTTATACAATAATAATGCAATCACCCCTTAACAATTGCATTTCTTTTTTCTACTACTATATGAAATTATTTCCTATTCATTAACGTAATGAATAATTTGTTGTTTATCTCGTAAATCCCATTGCAACTTTGTAGTAGTCTGCAGTAAGACAGGCGCAGGCAGGCAATAACCTGAAACAAAATTATTATTGTCAATTATCATTTTCAATGTCAAATTTTTATTATTATTACAATATTTAATATTTATTATTTTTCTATTTATTTCATGACTTTTAAATATTTTTTTTGTTTATTTGTTTTGGTTTTGTTTGGTTTTTCTTTATTTATATTTGCATTTGACTTTTGCTTGATGATTAGAAAACAACAACGACGACGACGACGATGATGATGACGATGTATGAACTTTTTTCATTCATTCAAGTTTTATTATAATTTTTTTTCGCAATTTGAAGGTTATTGATAAAATGGACAGGAGAAAACAGTTGTCAAAAAAAGAAGATTATAAAAGTATATTTTTTTCACTACTCTCTTCTCCTTCCCCTTTGTTTAATTGACACAAGAACACAATTGATATATTATGGGGATAAATGGAAATGCCAATGGAGGAAGATGATTAGTGTGTATTGCTCCTTCAACCCACCCATCCTTCATATTTCACAATTTGCTGGCGCTAGAAATTGTTCAAAAATATTTCCGCTTTTCAAATTTGCAAATTTTAATTTTATTCACATGTGCAAAAAGCATTAGCAGCGAGCATCATCTCTGCCTCTGTTGGCGTCTGTCTGCTGCCCACATGCGACGTCAATATTATTAAAGCTTTGACGCGCTTAACTAACCACGGAAGCATATTAGTAGCAGCAACATCAACAACAACAATAACAACATTAGTAGCCATAGCATTAGAATTATACTATAGAAACAGTAGTGACTGTAGAAATAGAATAGAATCATAATAGACTGTACTAAATGTTCATACATATCATACATTGCAAAAGAAAACAGGTATAGGAGAGAGGGAACATTAAAGAGACGTAAAAAATTAGTAAATTAAATAATAAATACACACATTCATACATATGTATGTATACCGGTTTATTTGAACAACAAAACCACATAGCAAAAATTCGCGCAATTCTTTTTTGAATAGAATTTTGTATAATCGTTTATTTGTTTGTTTGTATTCATGTGCGCCTGTCTGTGCCTCGTTTTTGTTATTTTGCCGGCGATTTGCACTTGATGAAGGCCATACAAATAATAAAAACACAAACACACACTACATAATACAATGTAGTCAAAGTCGAATGAAGAAGAAGAGCTAGAGAAGATGAAGGATGAAAAATTAAATAGAAATGAAATGAAGAAGCGCAACAACGCCGCCGACTCATGTGTTTGTTTGATCAAGAGGGAGGAAGATGATGAATACAATATAATCAAATAAAAATTGAATTCAAGGTTAATATTCGTAGGTTCTTTTTCAGACAAAAAGTTATTGAGAAAAATGATTGATTGCCTTACCAAGTTTTCAATATTTTCCCAATTTTTCAATAAATTTTCATTTTACATAAAATTGTATTTAATTTTCTTGTAATTAAGACGGGAATGAATGAACTGAAAAAAACTCGACCTAGTAAATCAATAGTTATATAAATTTCCTAAAAACATCACCCATTGCACAGCATCTACTTATATGCCGCAAAAGAACTGATTGAATTGTATCAATTATCAGGAAAAGAATAATTTTCTTCATTCCATGGCATGTCACAATTATTCTTTTTTCTCTTGTATGAAATAGTATGTTGAAATCAAAATGAGATAATAAATTCAAGGTTAATTTTAATACGATATTAGTTAAAGAAAGATAAACAATCAAAGAGATAGACAGACAAACTAAAAGATTATATTGAGATTATGTTGGTGAATGTTGATAGTTATATTCAAGCAGGTTTGGTGTTGTGTGCTTGCTTGCATAGAGGAGAGGAGAGAACATAGAGCGAGTGCATAGAAGTTGAGTTTGTTTAGTTTATTAGTGAGTGTTGAGTACTCTTCAGTGTGCTTGTGCATTTCCAATGGTGTGGTGAGGTAAGGTGAGATAAATAAATCTATTCATAGTAAATGATTTGACTGAGTAGTGAGTGGTGTACTAGACTGATTCTAGTATAGTGTGGTTAGTTATTAGAGCACGTGTGGTATGGTATGGTGTAGTGAGGTAACGTGTGTGTATGAGTAGAAAACATGTTTATTAAAATAGAACAAGCGCCGCCGCATTCAGTAATAAAGAGTATACATATCATATTAAATTAAACAAAAAGAAAATATGTATGTATAAAGATTTATGTATTGCAAAAAAATGTGCATAAAAATATATAGAAATATTTAAACAAAATTAACATCAACATTATTATCATCATTGTTGAAGGCGTTTGTAGGTGGTAAAACATTTTTGAATTATAAATGCAACATTTATTGCTGTTCACATGCATGCATGTGTAATTCAAAACCCGGAAAATAGAAATATATTAATAGCAACAACAAGCAACAGCAACCAACCAACCAATTGCAAAAGTTGAATATATTACATCTACACATATAAGTACATACTATAAATGATCATGTATAGAAATACATAAACTTATATAGAAACATAACAGACAGAACATGCTTGCTTGCTGCTTAGTTATGCGAGTAAAGCTAATCAAAACTCATGAGTAATTATAAACAATATTTTCTCATTTTACACTATACACTTTACACTACACGAGTATGGACTTATAAGTGTATATTGGTGTCTTTATCAGCCATGATATAATATTACAAGATTTCGCAAATCATGCTGAAGCATGCTTTAAGTGCTAGAAACTACTTATTTCTCATACTACAAAGAACATCTGGAAGTTAACTAAATTAAAATCAATGTAAAAATTGCCCATGCCTTGAAAGGACTTTTAATTTCATTTAATTTTTTCATTTTACCATTTTTTTCCTTGGAAGTATTTTGTGTGAAATGCTCTCATGTCTCTTTCTATCTAAAAATGAACCTAACCCAAGACAAAAGTAGTTTTACCCCCCACAAAGAAAAAGAAAAAAAAACAAGAAATACAAAAAAAAAAATCATTTCCCATACATTCCCTTCCCTTTCGTTTCCTTCCAAAATTCAATTGAATTATTCTTTTTTTAGAGTATGAGCACGCGCACATGACAAGAAGAACGATAGAAGAAGAATACTACGAGTATAATGGGGAAAAACAAGTTGCCAAAAAACCTTGAACTCTGGTTCGTCGACCTTGAGTAGAATGTCATGCTATCAAGCAACAACAACAAAAATAACTATCACATGAACAACAATGACAACCTACCCAACAAACTGACTACATTGCTGCTCCCCTTCCGACTGACCGAGAGACAGACCAAACCCTCTTTACTCTCAGCAACTATGTACATATGTATCGTTAAACTATTTTACTTGTTTGCTTGCAAGCAGAATATTCATAGTAGTAGTAGTAGTAGTACTGGTAGTAGAAGCAAAAAGCTTCAAGTGCTTAGATTGCTGAGTGCCGTTATAATATGAAAGCTTTTCATTTATATTCTATGTAACTGAGTAAGTCAGTGAGTGAGTGAGTTAGGGATTGAATGAGTAAATGAGTAAGTGGGAAACAACTAATACACATAAGGAAATGTTTTTAGTATTGTATTGTAGTTTTGTGCTTGACAACTAGAAATATGATAGAGTGAGGGAGGGAGGGAGAAAGGGAAGGAAGGAATGACGGCCTCACTGACTAACTGAGTATGAGAACCTCTTTTTTTTCTACTCATGGGGGTGTGTGCGGAAGTCACTTAATGATTATTGATTTAAATGAGTGCCCGTGTTTGAATAGTTTATTGTACAATAGTAGTTCTCTAGTATTTTATTGTTGTTTTTGTTATTATTGTTGTTGTTGTTTAACTGACTGACAACGACTAGCAGCAGCGCGTGTTGCTTTTGACCTTCGTATGAACTTTTCGCGGAAAAACTTAGGATGACCGGCTATTGAATAAAAACAACAAAAAAAAAACCATAAAAATTTCTAAATTCTAATAAACATGCAAGGTCTTTTTCCTCTACCTCTTTCTTAGACATTTATCCATCTATTTACATATATCAAGTACATAGCAACAGTTAGTTATGACCATGTTAGTGATGATGATGACTAAATTCTACATTTTTCTTTCTATTTACAGGCATGTCCATTGAATCCCGCCCCCGAATTACAATCCGAACAGGAGTTCTCACAACGTTTTGCCCATGTCATACGTGGTGTCATTGATTTCGCTGGCATGATACCCGGTTTCCAATTGCTCACACAAGATGATAAATTCACCCTATTGAAAGCCGGTTTATTTGATGCACTCTTTGTTCGTTTGATTTGCATGTTTGATTCATCAATCAATAGTATCATTTGTCTAAATGGTCAAGTTATGCGACGTGATGCCATACAGAATGGCGCAAATGCAAGATTTTTAGTCGATTCGACTTTCAATTTTGCCGAACGCATGAATTGCATGAATCTCTCAGATGCTGAGATTGGTTTGTTCTGCGCCATTGTTCTCATAACACCGGATCGTCCGGGCCTGCGTAATATTGAATTAATTGAGAAAATGTACAGCCGCTTGAAGGGTTGTCTACAGACAATCATAGCACAGAATCGTCCGGATCAACCAGACTTTTTGTCAAAACTATTGGAAACAATGCCAGATCTACGTACTTTGAGTACCCTACACACAGAGAAATTGGTTGTGTTCCGAACGGAACACAAGGAATTGTTGCGTCAACAAATGTGGACAATGGATGATGATCAGATTGCAGCAAATGGTGGTGCCAAGAGTCCGGGTTCAAGTTGGGATGATGGACGCATGGATGTTGAGGCTAAGAGTCCATTGGGTTCAGTCTCGAGTACAGAGTCAGGTGACTTGGATTATACTACATCATCGACAACCACAACCACCACAACACCCAGCAATGGAAACAATGCAAATAGCGCCCACCTAAGCCACCCACAACTCCACCATCATCAACAACAACATCAGCAGCAACAACAACAACATCAGCAGCAACAACAACAACACCATCATCATCCACACAGTAGTCTTGGGCTTGGTGCTGTTGGTCATCCGTCATCGGTTAATGGGCCGCAACCACCTTCAACGCATCATCAAAATAATGCTCCCTCTGCTTTGGCATCTTCGGCTCCTCTGCTTGCCGCCACTTTGTCGGGGACTTGTCCTCTGCGTAATCGCGCCAATTCAGGTTCATCTGGTGACTCATCCGGCACTGGCAGCAGCGATATGGACATTGTTGGCTCACATTCACATCTCACTCAGAACGGTCTGACAATCACACCCATTGTGCGTAACGCACACACCGCCCACCCACAATTGCATCATCATTTGACTGCTGGTGTTGCAGCACATCGTTATCGCAAATTGGATTCACCCACAGATTCCGGCATTGAGTCTGGCAATGAAAAGAATGAATGTGGCAGTAAAACTGTTAGTTCAGGTGGCAGCAGCTCATGTTCAAGTCCACGTTCAAGTGTTGATGATGCACTCGATTGCAGTGATGCGGGAGCAACAGCAGCTGCAGCAGCAGCCGCTGCCCAGGCAAACAATCAAGTCTCTGTCTCGGTATCTCCAGTGCGTTCCCCACAACCGTGCAGCACTTCAACCAGCTCAACTTTGAAGCGTCAGATTGTTGAAGATATGCCAGTGCTGAAGCGTGTGCTACAAGCTCCACCTCTCTATGATACTAACTCATTGATGGATGAGGCCTATAAGCCACACAAGAAATTCCGTGCTCTGCGTCATCGTGAATATGAAAGTGCTGAGGCTGATGCCAGCAGCTCAACCATGTCAATGGCAGCGACTAATAGCAGTAACACGACAACAACTGGTTTGCCAACAAGTAGCCCTCAGCAGCAACAACAACAGGGAGGAGCTAGTGCAGCAAATGCTGGAGGCAATCATAGTCCATCACATGTTGTTATTGTGCCACAAGCATCGGTCTCACCGTCCGCTCAAGCAAATTCGCCAGCACCAACAAATGCTCAACAGCATCATCACCAACCACAAAGCCAACTGCATATGCATTTGACCAGACCCTCACCCACCCAACAGCATCAGCATCAGCAACACCACCACAATCATGCCTCCTCTTTATCGAGCACACATTCAGTGTTGGCCAAATCATTGATGGCTGAACCACGTATGACACCCGAGCAAATGAAACGCTCCGACATCATTCAAAACTACTTGATGCGTGAACCAAACTCAGCAGCTTCATCTACTACTAATTCAAATGGTAATGGTAATGGTCTACTGGTTTGTACACCCACTGGTGCTGGTAGCCGTAGTCCGGCACCTCAACATATGGCTCATGTCTATGCTGCTGCAGCATCACCAGCTTCGTCATCATCATCATCGTCGTCGGGCAATTCAAATTGTGCTTCACCTTCGACAACCACAGTGACTTTGGCATCACCGCCACCACCTCAAGCGGTTGCCAATGGTCGTTGGTCAGCCCATTCTTCGGTCATCACCACCACATGCCAGCGTCAACAATCGGTGTCGCCACACAGTAATGGCTCATCTTCCTCATCATCCTCGTCTACTTCGTCCACGTCCTCGTCAACGTCGTCGTCAGCTGCCGCCTCATCATCTTCATCATCATCATCGGTGGCTTCATCATCAACCGGTTGTCAGTATTTCCAATCGCCACACTCCACCTCAGCTTCGGTCTCACCGCCACGTCCCTCACCTTCGGCCATACATACACCACCACGTATGTTGGAACTCCAAGTGGACATAGCTGATTCTCAGCAACCACTCAATCTGTCCAAGAAATCACCAACGCCGCCACCAAGTAAACTTCAGGCCTTGGTTGCAGCTGCCAATGCTGTCCAACAACGTTATCCGACGGTGAGTGCTGATGTTACAGTAACCGCCACCAATGGTCCCCAAACGGCAACTAGCACTCCACCACCACCAGCACCACCAAGTGTCCCTGCTGTACATAAAGTCATGTTGGAAGCATAAAAAGGAATTTGATTGATTGATGAATTAATCATTGATTTATTAAATGATTGAAGATTGAAGAAGGTAAATACAAAAAACAAATTTAAATTTAAATTTTAAATTAAAAAAATTAAAGATAAAAATTGTTAAAGCGCGAGACTGATTAAAAACAAAGAAAAATACCGAAAAAACAAAACAAAGTGGACGTGGCAAGTTAAGCAGATTTAAAAAAAAATATATAGAAACTTTCCTTAAAAATTAATCATATTAAATTTAAAAACAAAATACAGGGGCGGGCAAATCAACAGAAAAGACAAAGAAATTAATTAAAAATTAATAGATTTTATTTGATGTTGAAGAAAAGGTTTAAAATTAAATAATTTTAAAGAAAAAAAATTGTACAAAGTTATTGAAAATTAATTAATTAATAAAAAATTCAAATGCATGTCATTTTTAAATGAGAAAAAACAGTGAGTAAATTTGTCCTTTTTAAAATAAAAAAAATAAAAAATTTATAAAAAATCTTCTTAGTGCAGATTGCAATTTTTATTAAAAAATAAATGAACCTCACACAGACACACCCACAAATACCCCCACATATACCCAGACATAGAAAGGATTTTTTTTTTTAAGAAACCGTTTTTATTTCATTTTTTAAAATTTTTAGTTTTGTTAGATTTTAGAGTTAAAACAAGTTTTTTATTTTTTCTAATTGTAAATATTTTTATTTTGTTTTACATAAATTTTTATTTAATTTTTTTAATGTTTCATTATCATTTTATTTAAATTTAATGAAAAGAAAAAAAACTACTTGCTTTTAATTATTTAAAAAATTTACGAAAATAAGAAAATGCAAAAAACAAAAAACTGCTTGAGTGCAAAAAATTTAAATTTAAATTAAAAAAAAAAGGAAAAATTATTAAATAAATTAAATGATGATTTTTTTTTTGTGTGCGATCTCTGATAAAAACAACAACAACAAAGCAGTTTTATAAGCAACAACAAAAATTAATTTTAATATATTTGTTAATTTAAAAATTTACAACAAA
This sequence comes from Amiota communis, assembly GCA_037043315.1. Classification (NCBI taxonomy): domain Eukaryota; kingdom Metazoa; phylum Arthropoda; class Insecta; order Diptera; family Drosophilidae; genus Amiota; species Amiota communis. Next base: position 1,506,958 of record JBAMAV010001133.1, read on the forward strand.
AAAAAAACAACAGAAAAAATTTAATTTAATGTTTGTTTTTTTATTTTTTTTGATACTATTTTGGCACAAAGAAAACTGAATAGATTTTCTGCTAAATTATTGTTTTCTAATTTTAAATATTGAAACTATAATTACAATTTATTTATATATATAAAAAATTAATTACGATGATGAAGATGAACCCCACGTTAAATTATTTTGTTATGTAAATAGTTAAAAAAAACAAAAACAAATCAACATATGAATTAATTAATTAATTAAATTTATTAAACATTAAAAATTAATTAATTGGCTTAAAATTTAATACAAAAAAAAAAAATTAAATTAAATAAAAAATTTAGCGCCTACAAATAAAATATAATAAATTTAAAGAGAATAATAAAAGAAATTAATTTTTATTAATAAATAAAAAATTATAATTTATATTAAATATATTTAAAAACAAAAAAAAATAAAAATTATGCATTAATTAATTAATTAAAATATATAAAAACAACAATAAGAAGAAAAAGTTGCAAAACAAATATAAAAAACAAAAAATTAAAAGAAAAACAAACTATTATCATATAATTATTATTATTATTATTATATTAATTATAATTATGCTATATGACATATTATTCTTATTATTAAAATTATGTACTATTATTAATTAATTATATTATTATTATTATTATCATTATTGTCTAAGAAACCAAACATTTTATGCTTAAAAATGGAAAACAAAAAAAAAAAAAAAATTATTTAAACAAAAAATGCAAAAAAATTATGAAAAAAATCTGGTTAAGAAATTCTCTTCTTTTTTAGCCTGCAAATAAAAATTTTTGTTTATAAAATTTTATTACAAAAAAAAAAAAAAAATTGATTGTTTTTATTTATTTCATATTTTTAGTTGGATTTTTGAATTTATTTTGATTTTTTAGAGGATCTGGCAGAAATGGAGGAGTGTATTTTTATATAGAAAGGAAATGTTGGTGGATCAATGGATCATAGACACAACGTTGGGAAGCTTAAACTTTTGTTTTTTATATTAATTTTTGTTCTTTTTCCTTTTTTTTTAATATTTTCAGATTTTTACTTCTATAAAAAATTAAGAAATTTATATAAAAAAAATATATTATATTGTATCTATAAATACTTAGCTTCTTCCTTAAAATCTAGAGAGTCTTCACTGTACAGACTTTAAATTTATTGATTTTTATCATTTATCAAAAAATAAAAACAATATTATTATTATTGTATAAATGTCTTAAAAATATAGAAGAAGAAACCACAATAAACAAAATTTTTTAACAATATTTGATTGTAAAATTTTAAATAAAGAAAAAAATATTTACAATTTTAGTTTCTGCAAAAAAAAAAAAAAAACAAGAAAAGCTCAAAAACTTTAAAAAAAAAACATTTTAAAATTATAAAAAAAAATTAATAATAAAAAAAGGAAATTGTAAAAAAAATGGCACAAATAAAATTGTGTAAAAACACAAAATAAATTTAATTAAAAAAAATAAAACAAAAACATTTGTAGGGATTTTCCAAAGAAAATGTATGTTATAAAGAAATTTTCCATTTGCTTGAGCGAACAACACAGAGGTTAGAAAAGGAGAGGAGAGGAAATGAAAGAAGTGACAGTAAAAGTTTAAACATATTTAATAAATTTAAAAAAAAAAATATATATAAAAATTATTACAGTAAAAAAAAATATATTCTTTTAAAATTTATGCAAAGAAAATAATAAAACAGAAAAATATCAAATAACAAAAAAAAAAAAAAATTATTAAAAATATTAAAAAAAAAAAAATAAAAAATATTTATTTGTGTAATTTTGTCCGTATTTTAGCAACAACAACAACAGCAACAAATATATAATAATAATAATAAAAACTTAAAATATAAAATATAAAAAAAAAACTGATTAACTGAAACAATGAAATGGCGACAATTAAATGAAAAAATAAAATTAAAAATTTACAATTAAAAAAAAAAAGAAATTGTTATTTAAAATAAATCAAGTAAATTATATTTTGATGATACTTAAAAATAATAAAAAAAAAATAATTTAAAAAAACATAAAATTTAGAAATAAATTAAAAAAAAAACAAAAAAAAAAAACAGTAGTGAAGTTTAAAATCTAAAAAAAAAATAAAGAAACATACATGAAAAATTGAAACGAAATGAAAAAAAGGGAAAAATTTAATAAAGAAAATGTTCAACTAACGAAAATTGTTAAAAAAATGGAAACGAAAACAAATTTAAAATTTTATTAAAAACCAATCAAGATGATGATGTTGATGATGACGATGGAAATGGAGTTTAGAATATCTTAAAAATCTTAGAGATAATAATGATTATGATGATGATGATGATATTGATGTTGTTTGAAGATCATATTAAAGATGAAGTTAATGAAGATGATGATGATAATTGAAAATGTTTAACCCATAATAAAGCTAGTACATGCATATATAATACATAAATCAAGTATTATGTATTGTAAGATTGATTAAAATTTGTGAAATAATATAATAATAATATTGTAATAATAAAAATGAAAATTTCAAAAATTTTGTTTTATCATTAAACAAAAATAAAAAAATATGTGAATAAAAAAGATAATAAAATTAAGTATTTAAACATATGAAAAATAATTGTGACTTGTCTTGTTTTATTTCAAATGTATATTATGGAAAGGAATCTCTTTCAGCTTTCTACCAATAAATCTGATTTTTATCATACAGATAATGAAACAAGAATGTATGCCTACAACATTCAACCAGGATCTTATTCGCTTCGAATTTCGTCTATGGTCTAAATTTCCCCTACTCCAACGAAATTGTTGTTGTTTGATTTGAAATTTGTGAGTGGAACATTGGCATTGACATTTGCTGGGCGAGAATAATTTTTGTAATATTTATATGGTTGTTGTTCTTGTTAACTGTCTCTTGTATAAATTTACCTCACTCATCATCAACAAATGTATGCAATGCAATTGCAATTGTAAATTGGAACTCTTTTCTCACCATACTTATTGTTATTTTTGAGTGTGACTTTGTCACTCACTCTCAATTTCATTTGTTCTTCTTATGCTCTCTAGCAGTAGTTGAACTTCACCACGCATTTCCGACGAAGGTGAAGGTGGAAGGTGTTTGTTCTAATATTCTAGTGGAGCTCTTTACATGCGTGCAGCCGATATGACAGATCAATTGTTTTTTGGCTTTATTGGTGATCGGTTGACTTTTCTAAAAGCGCAGTTTCATTTTTAAGATTTACATAAATTTAAATTTGTTTCTTGTTTAATAAAAAAGTGAAATGAAAAATAAAGATTTAAATTTGATTCTTGTGAGTTGTGTGATATGGAAAAACATGTAAGTATTATAATTTAAAATTTATTGTATTTACTGTAGAAGTAATTTTTAAAAGAGACTCCTCTGGCCCCTTTCAAAAATGATGGTAGGCAGATTTGTATTACCCTTTACTACTTTACCATTGATTTATCATAAATTATTCTTTCTACAAAATTTCCATAGCAATGGCAAATGTAAAAAGTTTATAATAATTTTATTTAAAATAAGTACATACACATACATTATTACACAATATGAAAAAGGGAATTCAATAAAACAAACGGCAAAATCATAGCGGCATATTTTTTGCACAGCTTTAGCAGCAGACGACGCTGCTGACATCAACGCCGACGCAGCCAACATAGCGGCGCTTTTGCATTATCATCTCTTCCACTATATTCGTTTACATTCATTTTTCTTGCACTTAACTTGCAAATAAAATGTTGTCGATTTCGTTGCTATGCTAAGCTCTTCGTGCTTTACAAACAACAGCAGTTATGCGGCTCATATATTATTCGATGGCATCTTGCTTGTTGATTCTCTCAACGTGAGCGGGGAGGGTGCATGGCTCAATTGTATGAAAAATCAAAAAGTTTTGATATTTGATTGTACAATGAGTCGCATAATATGGGCAGCATTAGAGATGCTTGCATTGAATTGTGTTGCTTTATTGAATACTGTTATACTGTTACTCAGATTGAATACCGTTGCTGATGCTGTTGTATGTCGCTTTGTCCGTTCTTCTTTTATTCTTTCAACTGTTCATTATAGCTGTACATTTTGGTTTTTGTTTTTGTACTTATTAAAGATAATGAAATAAAGATGGAAAGTATTCCAAATAAATTGCATAGATACATACATGAGTCTGTTACATATTTGGAATGATTATTTAAATGAAAATAAGAATTAATGAAGAATTTACATTTCAAGATAAAATAAATGTTTCTGAAAGACTAAGTATACTTTTTATAAAGCAAGTGTAGGGTATATTAAAATTGTTTAGGACTTCAGAAGCTCAATACTTGCAATGAATAAATTTTTTTAAATAAGTTGAAATTATTTTAAAGGATATAAGTTCTTTAAACATACATAGATTGGAATGACTAATATAATAAGGCTACTTACATACATATGTACATACATACTAGACATGTGAATGATTGCAATCAGTTTTCGCATTTCTGTTTGTATTATAAATACATAGTGATACTTAATGCAATCATTAATCATTTTTACTAGCACAAAGCATACGAAAGAAAAAGGGAATAATTTTTTTAGATATCAATTCTAAACGGTTACTACATACTTTTAATCATACTTTTTTTATGATTATGAAAAGCACCGACTGCATTCTATATGCACTAAGAGTAAAAATGTTGTTGTCCACTGTGTACTGGGCGAGCGTGGTATGTTTTGGTGTGGTGAGGTGAGTTGAGCGCTCGCATAACACAAAAATATTTCGTAAGAAAACAACAACAACGTACATCTTCATCCTAGCTCCTCTCTCTCTCTCTCTCTTACTATCAATGTCTCTTTATTAATGCGTGGTAGCTTTTCTTGCTTTGTTCCTTTTGCTTGCTTCTACAGGCAATGAAACGATTACAATTGATTATCTATTGTTCCGATGTAGAACGGATTATAACCGAATAACCAAAGCAATCGAAACAACCAAATAAAGCAGAAGAACCAAAACAAGCAAAAGAACCAAAGCAAGCAAAGCTAACACGCATTGCATATAGTATGCACTCGATGCTCTTCATAATCTTATTCAAAATTATCACTATTCGCTTTTATTCATACAACTTGAGCATAAAGCAAATGGATAGAAATTCTTACTAATCTTACTGCAGAAGCAAAACATTACATACATCATATTTGCTGCAAATTGGTACGGCAAAGCAAGTACAAGTTTTAGAGCAGATTATTCATAAGCCGTTTCAATTGTAATCAAGCACATGCCTAACACATACTTTATTATCAATCTGTCATATTAATAGACTTTTCATTATAGGTAATAATTCACTATAAACAAATAATGCATACTAAGGAAGAGAGGTAATGACATTAAATTAATATGTACATGCATATATAAAATTTTCTTATCATTTATTTTTCTCAACTTTTAGATATAATCGTATTTGGCCTTTTACTGTTGGTTAACAATATTTAATCCCGATAATAAGAATTTCACAGTACTATGGTAAGTACGAGTTCTTCTTTGTCTGGTTGGTTTTATATATTTATAAGAATTAACTAAATGTAATAAGATGACCGCATATAATATTTTATGGGATACCGACCCCAACATTATGTATGTTTGGATGTTTCAGCAGTGCGAATACAAATCGATCATACATCTGTTTTTCTATCTAATTGGAAATACAGTATAAGCTTTCAAACCGAACAGCTTCAATAGCCGAACAAAATATGTGTCTCGATAGTGAGTGTCCAGTTATGAAAGCTTTTACTATACCTACATATCGATAAGATGTTGTCCAAAGATTTCCTAAGTGCTAAGTTTAATTTTCCAATTTATTGGAGAAGTTGTTAGACTATAAGATGAGCATGTCTCATAATTTTAGCAACAAGGGTCCTCCGATAACTGCTGCAGAGCTTTTCCATATCAGAAATCTATAACTTGATCTTATATTGAAACATTTTCTCACTTATTCATTGGCTTTTAAGTTCAATGACTGACAATTAATGTTTTAGAAGCATTTCTTTACTAATTTGGCTAGTTTTCCTTCTAGAATGTCGTCATGTCTTCATTGCATACTTTTTTATATGAAGGTATTGTGTATATTTTTGTGATGGAATCTTGTGAAAATATTATAATAATATTACCTCCTTAAATTTACGCATCAGAATGGGGCCTAAGGCTTTTGGATAAACTCGCTTTCTTGTAGCGTGCGACCTAACTATTATAAGAATATCAGTGTTCCAATGCATTGATTGGGTTCACAACAATCAAGTGCTGTGTTTTGATAGCTTTGAAAACATTTGATTTTATTGTAATAGAATACTATGAAAAATTATATTGATTTCATCGAGATCTAAAGGCATCGTTAGATCTTTAAGTAGAGTAGTGTTGCGAACAATCGAGGATGCCTTCGTGATCATCCTTCTAAATCATTTGCTTTCTTGATCTGACACATAGACCTTAAACAAAATTTGGAGTGCTTCCGTCTGGTTTCATGTTCGTATTTGGGGCTTAAACATGGATAACTAATAGGGCAACATAGGAGTTTGTTCAATTGGTAAGAAATTGAGAAGCTTGGTAGGGATTTATTGCTACATTCACCATATAGTCCAGACCTTGTTCTATCAGAATTCCATTTATTTCACATTGTTATCAAACTAATTGAATATGTTAAAGCGTTTGACAAAATTTTGTTAGTGAAGTGAGGTTTTATGAGGGGGATTATGAAGTTGATCATTGAAGTTAAATGATCAACGAACAATAGAACCAATACATCATTGAATCATCATCTCTTGAAAAGCAACCAAACAACGACATTACATATATGCCAACCTAATAATAGTTTTATACAAGGGAGATTGGCGATCAAATATCAATATAATTTCAATATAATCTATCACTTATTCATTCAGTAAATAGAATTTGGAGCAGTTAACAATTTGTAGTAAGTACATATTAATAGATGTGTGCTATGTTGTTAGCTTTGAAAACGTGAAACAGTATTTTGTTTTTATCAAGAACTGTAGGCATCTGCAGATCTCTATGTCTTGAGGACAATCTAGGGAGCCATCGTGATCCGTCTAAGAAAACCTTACCTTGGCTAGTATGCAAATTTATATGATGTAGAGCCAAATCGGGTACACTATTTGTCTGAAAATAAGCTTTATATGGGACAAAAAAAGCTTACTGGGTGGGCACAAACGCCAGTCTAATTTCCTTAGCAACATGCTGTGATGGATTTTATTGTATAGACAGATTGCAACCAGAAACCTTAAGGCCCATTGTGATGCCTTATTTGCATTGCTCTTAGCTCCAGTGTTCGCTTCATCACAAGCATCATCGCTCTCAGGGTCGGTCCTAACACCTATTGAGCTCCCTTACCACAGCAATGTGGCAATCCAGCAAGGGGAAAATATAAAAAAATTAAATTAAAACACTGAATTGCGTCACAACTAGTATGGTCGATGACTAGTTTTTTCTTTTTATTACATACTTATTAAGAAATGAACTCATTAAAATGTATATACTATGATATATGAATTTCAGATTGCACGTTTTTCTGCGATAAGAATTTTGTTTCCTCAAATTTCTCAATTACAATTCAATTTACACAAAATACTCACTAAACTAAAAAAAAACTTAAATAAAAACCTTTATAATGATTGTCATTATCACTATTATTAATGGTTATATGATCATCATCATCATTATTATCATTGAGTATTTCACATTGTTTTCTCTTATCATCAGTTAATAATTTTTGCGCATTCCCATTTATTTTTTTTTATACAAATATCGCACGCCTTGCCTGCCCGATTATTTTCAATGTCGCATTTTATATATGAAAAAAAAAAAAAAAAACTGCAAAGAAATTGGAATTTCGCCCGTGACCTTGAGCGATAAGATTTTCTATCGTCCGTAAAATAGAGGAAAATAAATTGTTGTATTGAGTGTGAATGAATTTGCTTTGTATTATTTTTTTATTGTTACTCGTTCGTATCGTTCAATCTTAGAGGTAGCCTGACTCCTCCTCTATTTATGATTACACTGTACTCTGTACAACTGATGTTGATTTAAGTTTCATTTGTATTACTTAGTTGATAATGATGATTATGATGATGATGATAAGCATTTGCCTGCCTTTGCTTTGCTGCCTTTTGTGTATTTATTCAATTATCAAAAGAAAAAAAGAAAGAAAGAAATCTAATTTTATAAAAAGAAAACAACAAATGACAAAAACAGTACAAAAATCGACATCATCATCATCATCATCATAGACCACACCACCACAGGCATCAAAGTACACAGATGTCTCTGTGTATTTGTGTGTTAGTGTATCTATGTGTTAGATCGTAAAAAATAAATTGTGCGCACCGAGTTAAATAGAAACAACATTTCTATTGTTGTTGCTGCTGTTGTTATTGTATCTTTTTTTTTCCCTAGTATTTTGTTATCTTCAAAGTCAATGTCAAAGTTGCTAAAGCATTTGGCGGCGGCAGCGTCGTGCAAAAATCAAATAAAATACAATCTAATAATGAAAATAAAACAACAACAAATACTACATTAGAATGAGGGGCAAAATAATAGATTTTGTATTTATGTATGTATGAATGCTTTTTGTTTATATAAAAGTACAACAAATTAATTTTTCAGATTAAAACAAATATTTATGTAATATTATTTATTTATTTATGTTCGTTCGTTCATTTCTTATTTCATTCTTATTTCTGTTTCTGTATCAGGAAACACGTGGCGTATAAACAATATTTGAGTGTCTTTTATTGCTTGCACGTTTTTTCGAATAAAGATTTTTGTGTAATTTTTTTCAAGGTTAGGAAATTCCTCTGTAAGAAAAATTTATGATTTATACAAGATTTTTGTTGTTCTTGTTGTCAAGTGGTAGATAGATGAGTGGTTCTTGATCATCAGCAACTGTTAATTGTTGTCTATTAATTACGGAACAAATATGCGACAACACTCTTGGGAACGAATAGATTGTTGATCGATCATTAAGCACGCACACGTGTTATTGTGAAATGAGTGTTCTGGCTTTCTTTTCTAATTTCCTTCCAATAATTTGCAATATCCCAAATGAAAGTTCGACTTATGGAGACTTCGTGTTATAAAATTACATATTCATTTAAACTCAACTCATTTGCAAGCATTAAAAAAACACACATATAAGGGAGAGGGATACTATGGCATTAACTTAAATAGAAACGATAAGTTTGTTGATATGTTCTAAAATTATTAAATCTATGTCGAAGATTCGAAGGGTGACGCCTTTTTATACTCTTCACGGGAGAGAATGGTATTATAAGTTTGTCATGATGATCTTTGGTGATAATCAAACTGTAACAGAGAGAATATAGTGATGCTAAGAAAAGAACGTTGGATGCAATCCGGAGGAGCGTGAAGAGTATTACATCTTTGACATAGCCAATGATAGCCTTCTTTCTGGTTAACCTTTGAGTTGCTCACAGAAATGTCCAGTCTATAAGTTTAATAGTCTTTGGTACAGCGTGTGATGTAAGCAGACGGATATCACAAAAATATTTCGAAATATGTACAAGGAAAACAACATGTTCATTTATTGTACAGTAAACATAATTTACTGCACCCTATTCCGCTTTCATGCATTCATATGTAGACAGAGGAACAGGTGAATAAAAACAAAATCACACAGTTAAGTGTGAGTCCGACTCGCACGTGAAGGGTTCTGTACCACCTTGCAAGGTATTGTATTTTTGTTGTGGATACAATTTCAAATTGATCGATGCTTCGATGCTGTTCAATCCAAAAACAAAAAAAAAAACAATACGAAAATTTTTGCAAAATATCATACACTACATTCACAAATGCAACAAAAGACGTTCGTCTGCTACTTGTGAGCAATTCTATTTCTTTTACAAATGTTAACCATTCCCCACTATGAGTGAGCAAGTTAGCTTATAAAACAAAATGACTCGGAATGACTCGTTTCATGAACACAGATGACTCGTTTCCATTGTGTGCACAGTGTTGTAATTGCCGACTGTTTACACAAGTTGTGCAGGACTCTTGTTTATATACTATTAGCTTAGATTTAGGAAGATCATCACATTTATGTCTTCTCTTATCAGCTACACACAAAAAATGTCGAAGAAAACTGAAATCAGTGTGGCAAATACAGTTATTATGAGAATTGCCGTTTGTCAGGGTTTTTTTTTTTTTTTTTAAATGAATAATCGTGTATACACTAAGGAGAGGACTGTTGCGTCCATCGACGTTAGCACAAACAAAGTCACCAATAACAAAGTCTTCCCCCTTTAGAGTTTGCACCATTTTCTTTTCAAAAAAATACATAATCACTGATCTAGTTGAGGACATTGTTGATGCTTGATGAGATGAAAGCTATTGCTATTGTAACTGAAATTTGACCATTCGTTTCGCCATTTGATTACTGCTGTGAAAACTGCAGTGCATATTGGAGCACACGTTTCTTGTATGAGGACCCCTTGAATTTTACTTTATTTCATTATTATTTGACGTTATTGAATTATACACTCTTTGAAAATTTTAACTGTCTACCTACTACGGTACTTGAGATAGAACTCACTGATGCATGGAAGGACGGACAGCGTAGGCTTAGTAATAGGGACCAGTTGGCACCCTTTTAACCCTAAAGAACACCATTCAGTGGCACTCAAATGAAAACATGCACTTATTTCAGAGTGACTGATTCATAGGCCGCTTTAAATGCATTCTTGCAGGCCTCTAATATATGTACATAGACATACATATATATATACAATATTGTTACACTTTTTAGTTAAAATTTCGAAAATATTATATATTGTAGACACATACATACATTTTGCAGATAAAAAATATTTTATATTCCATTAATTTTTAATTTTTTTTTTAAATCGTTTTTAAACATTTTTGACCGATCTTTTTGGAGAGTGAAAGTCAAAAATTAAATTCTAATAAAAACAAATATAAAAAAAATAATAACAAAAAAAAAATATACAAAATTATAAAAAATCATAAAAATATAACAAAAAAAAAATTAAAAATATTCAAAATGATAAAACAAACAAAAAAAAAAAAAAGAAATAGTAGAACAAAAACAAAAGAGCGACAATCCAATGCAACAATAAATTCCCGCCATATTTTCATTTACTTTGACTGAATTTATTATTTCTTTTTTTTTTTTAGTTAAATTTATATATTTTTGTAAATTTTTTTTTTTTTTTGTGATTATAAAGTATTTTTTTTACTCTTTTTTGTTTTGTTATTTAAAATATTTAATTTTTTTTTTTATGTTTTTTTGTCATTTATTTATTTGTTATATTTTTCTTTATTTTATTTTTTAAAATTTTGTTATTTTTGTTTATTAAAAACATTTTAATATTTTTCGCTTTTTTGTTTTCAATATATTTTTTGCAAAATTCACCTTGAAAAAAGAACAATAAATAAACGATAATAAAATACAACAATAAAGTAAAGGAACAATAACAAAATATAATTAAAATAGAAGAAGAACAAAAAACCAAAAGCATACAGATACATAACAAATACAAACAAAAAACATACAAAATACATAATACAAACAAGAACCAAAATTCAAGGTTAAATGCGATTAGACAAAATTAGCGGTTCTAAAAGCGAAAGCACGCGCTACAACAACCACACCAACAACAGTAGCAACAACAATCTATTCACGCAAAATTTTTTTCTGTTTAGTATTATATTTTATCATTATTTTTTTTTTAGTTGTATCTTTTTATTATTGTGCGTATTCTGCTGAACAGAAATTCACAAATCTTCACAGTTTTTTACCCTCTTTACTGTATACTATATACTTACGCACATGGTGTTCTTTTCATCTATCATAATGAAACCAAAGCAACACCGATCAACAACCCGACCAACCGACTGAACGGACGCCGAACCAGTTCCTCTTTTTCCACAACTAAGAATATAAATGACGACAATCGCGGTTAGCGACAAAATGACGGCAGACTAGTATGATGAAAAGAAACCATACGCACAATGTACGCAATTCAATCAGTTGATATATATGATTATAGATGAGGGGTAAATGGTGGTTAGTCAGGCAGTAAAAAGCCTTTTTCGGGTTTTAGTTGCCATCAGAGTCAGTCAGTCAGTCAGTCCACCACGCATAAATAACGTGAGTACTTAAATATACATATAAGTAATATTGTGAAATACTTAGTTGCTGGGGATAAGGCAAATTGTAAGATACTCTACTCTAGTGACCTTGAAAATTTTAGAATATTTATGCAATACTACAAAGATATCATAAGCTTAAGTTATTGGATAATAAATACAACACAACATTTCTTTAATATTGTAAGATTAGCGATCAATCGATGAAAAAATTTATGAAAATTCAATGAAGACTACTTTGTTCTTTTGGGATTCTGTTTTGATACCCCATAGGTAAACTGAAGTCTAAGGTGGATTATTCCTATCAAAGTATTGTATTATAAGAATGTATTCATATACCTAACTAAATGTTCTGAGACACTTTAAGAGTAAATATTAGTTTAGGAAAGAAAGTATACTTCATTATAGATTTTATTTTAGAAAATCTTAAGAAATAGATGAAATTAGTTTGGACCTGTAGAATAAGATCGTAAAAGAATGAATTAAAGGGAATGGATCAGATATTTGAAGTTAAAATCAAGTTTGGAATTTTGATTAATTTAATTTTAAGCTGGGAAAAACCAAAATCATTTTGGGTTTTCAAAATAACATTATAAAGAGAATAAGATTTAAAAATTGATGATTTGAACCCTTGAATTCAAGCTGAAAATCTCTAATTGGAATAAAGAATGTATTTCATTTTAAATGTAATTAAAGAAACATTTAAAATCAATCTATTCGACTCTCTTAAATTGATTTGAATCCTAAAGATTTTTTTTAATTCTAGTAATATTTTATACATTTCTTTAAACTTCCATTTTCTTCACTAATTCAATCATAAGTACATATTGCTATATAGATGGTAGGGTATTAGTCGTGTATATTGTACTAACAAGTGAATACAATACATACTAAAATGGGAATAGAAATTTCACGAACAAAAATATACAATACTCGTAATAAATTTCATTTATGTATTTTCCTTCTTTTACCATATAATTTATTATTATTGTTATTTATTTTTTTTTTCTTTACTTTTTTTTTTTCCTTTTTGTGTATTTTTGGTATTTTATTTAATTTGGAATTATTTGTCCTTGAAATAAGTCAAATCGATTCGCAAATTGAGTTGAGTTGAGTCGGTGTCGAGTACGTTGCGTGCGTGCGTAGGCCTTTTTTTTTCTACGCAAATTATCATTCATGTTTATACATAAGTAAAATATAAATTTGATTATATGATATTTTCTTTACTTTCTTTGTTCTTTATTTGGTAAATGTATGTTCAAAGTTTGTTAATCTTTACACAATTGTGAATAGGCAGGCATTAATGATGGAAATATTCAGCATTATTACCAAAATCGAATGACGGGGAAAAGTCCAAAACACGTCTGTCTGTTTCTATGCAAAGTAAGTAGACTTTGAGTTTTTGAGTAAGTGTAGTCTGCCATAGACACATGTTATTGTCATAAACAGATTACTTAACAATATTAGATTTTGTCAATTACAATTATAATGAACTTAAAATAACCAAAAAGAAAGGATGAGTGGGTTATGGAATGTGGGTAGAGTTACATAAAACTCGGTTTATTAGATTCCGTCTTTGAATTGATCATATCGCTTTAGGTTTCTTTTCGTTGCCATTCTCAAGACTTTGTTTTGGAGCCACAGAATGGTTTTAATGTTTGAGACACTAGCCATGCCCCTAGGTCCAAATCGGTTTTAGTATGACATTGTATAGCAGTAGTTTATTCCTTATTTTGAGTTTGGATTGACGTCCAATGAATTAGTACATTTGCCGAAGTTTCGCATTTAAAAGGTTGTTTTTGTCCCGATATGAGGTCGCCATGTGAGTCATCTATCTCTACATAAGTAACGACAGTTTCCTCTTCTTTTTGTAAATGTTGTGTACACGATTTTTCAAGGTTGACTACAATGTTGCAACTGTTCAGCCATATTCCAAAAGAGACAAGCTGTTGTTTGTTGTAGCCCCGGCGAGAGTCCTGAAAACTGATACAAATGCGATGTTGCCTGCGTAGTAAGGGAATGGTCTCTAGTGATGGGCAAATCTGCAGTGAATAATGTGTACAAAACAGGGTCTAGCACACTATCTTGGGGAACACCTGCCCTGATGTCTGTAATTGAGGATACAACATCGCCGCATCAAACATAAAATTTCCTATTATACAGATAAGATATAAAGAACAAGTAGTATGGTGTTGGCAGCTGCTTATAGAGCAAGTTGGCGTGCCACACTCTGTCAAATGTCTGTTTCAAATGTAAAAATGAGTAGATTATTTGATTGTAGGTAAACCAATTTAGTTTTAAACTGTTTCCCAAGTCCCCGGGAAAAATCGATCAGTTTACTAAGGTTGAAATTTTGATATGTAAATTCTTCAAAGATCGTTTCCAGAAAAGTCATATCTGACTTAAGTAAATTGTAATTATTGATTGAAAAAATGATAATCCACAAAACATTATGATATGATGATATGATAGACTGACTACTCGTCAGTGGGGGCGGGTTCAGGCAGAAGCTTACACTACCAACTTATGCGTCCTCTTACTATAACAAGGTACCAATCCAGGAAGAGGGGGGATATTCTGGTATGTTGGTTCGTAAAAGAGTATTTTTACAAAACGAAATACGGACACATACGGTAGCAACAAATTGCCCACCCAGGATAGGGAAGGAGACATTATACAATTCGTTTTCAAAACATTTGACTTTGGGTAGTATATTGAATTTAATGTAGAACTAATGTTTGGACAAATAGCAATACTTTTTTTTTACCATTTACTTTCTATTTGACTTAGTCATTGTTATTTTTGTTGGATTTTAAAATAAAATTTCCAGAATTTTTTTTTTTGTTGAATTCTACAACAAATACATTACCATATACTACCAACCCAATTGCCCTCTTCTACCCTTTCTTTTCCTATAAGTAGAATTTGCTATATTAAAATATTTGTATTTACATACAAAAGGAAAGAAAAGAAAAAAGAATAACAACAAAAGAAATTATACTGTAAAATAAATATGGTTGTTGTCGATAAAAAGAAAGCAATAACAACAACTACAGCAACACAGATACACACACACACACATACAAAATGCACTTGACATTGAACTTGAACTAAAAGCAAACGAACGAATGAGGGAATGTGAACACAAATAAACGACGAATGACTGCATATAACGATACACAATGACGTCGAACACGACGACGGAGACGACTACGACTTACGATGAATCTCCAACAAATGAATCCATTAAATGTGAAATGTAAATGTATCTACTATAACAGCAACAACAAATGGAGAGAGCAACAAATAAATAATAAAAAAATAAAATTAAAATAAACAAATTCAAATAAAAAACACATAAATGACTGTGAACAAAAACAAAATATGAGAATATCGTATTAACAAATATTAATAAAATAAATAAAGTAAAATTCAGTTCTGAGTACGTCAAAATGACTGTCAAGTTGTATTTCCCTACATACAAATACTATGTATATTCTATCTTATTTTCCAAAGATTTGTGGTAGAATGTTGTTGTTTCTTCCCAAATTTTAAAAAGAAATCAACAACAAATAAGGTATATTCCACTCCAACTGCCTTCTATCTACCACCTTCCTTTCTTTGTACAATAATATCTATCAATCAATCAATTATGAGAAAATAAAGGGTAATGAATGGTGAATGAGGGTTTCTAAGTTTTAGCAGAGGAAAAAAAGAATACAAATTAAATTTAAATTAAATTACATTTCAAAGATACTTAGTACCAAAAATCTTATCAATTTATTTAAAATATATAATAAAGTTCCTCATCTTTAGCGTCTTTTTGAGGTGTCTGTCCTCATATTTCCCATACTTTTATTTAAAAATATTTGATTATTTTTCTTAAGTTTAAAGCTACATTGTAGAACCATTGATAGGGTAAGACCCATTTTTCTAACTCCCTTTTAAATTTTTCATGTTTTTCAATGAACCCATCTCAGTTTCTGAGAAACGATTCAAGGGTTTTGGTTAATGCTAAACACTGTTGAAGTTTCTTCAGAGTTCAGTCTTCTATACCCTCAATATATTCGGAACTTTCATCATCTGATTTAGAATTTTTCCATTATTCACAGCAATTGCAATTCAAAATACTTCATCAAGGTATTTTTTTGTCTGCCAACATTTCTTTAATATCATCAATAGCAATAACTTTGAAGCCTTCACCTTCATTTGAGTGAACAAGTTGTAAAAATGCATCCTGTCCATTTTGCCGTAATAAAAGTTAGTTTCTGTCAACTACTGCCGACTAAACTTTTGTCCAATATCCATTCATTGGTAAATTTATCTTTTAATGAGTTTAAGAAGTCAACATTTACCAACTGAACACATCGGCAAGAGCATGAACTACATAGACTGGACACTTCGCTCACAAAACATAGCATTCTAATTTTTCTCAGTAGAGTCAGTGGAGTCAGTAAGTCTGGAACAAGTTTGTACAATTTCCAACAACAAAATTCAACGAAATTGTTATTTGAATCTTGAGATTTTTTAGTGGAACAACAATTTTAAGAGCGAACACAATTTCGTTAGAGAACTGTCCGTCTTTGGAATCGGTTATGTCCAAATTTCATAGTAAAGAACGTCATTTAAATATTGTAATCTTATGTCCGTTGCGTTTGTCGAGGACTTCTCCCGGTGGCGACCAGTATCAGAAAGGGAAGAAGGTGTAAATTATAATTCGATACATCGGCTGTTGTATTGGCTGGAAGAAATTTCATCTTTACATTAGAATAATTTAGACTTAAGCAAAAAGTTAGAACAAAAATTTAAGCTTGTTAAACAAAATGTGGTATCAACTTTGTCACCGTGTTTGTTCGGGTCGTGTTAAATGAGGCCCAGGTATTAATTAATATAAATAATGAAAAGATGAGATAAATTTTTAATTAATTGTACAAATAATTAAATATTTAAGTACGTCGTCATGCATACAAAATACTCGTATGTTAATAAATTCTTGTCTATTTTTTTTTTGGCAAATAAGATAAAATTCTGGAAAGAGACATAAAAGGTGGTGGTGGATTGTTTGTGGACGTCAAATGAAATGAATTTGAATTTGTTGAATTGGACGCAGTTCTTTAGGAGTAAAGGATTATTATTGTTTAATAAATAAATTAAATGTTGTTATCCTTATTGTTATTAGTTTTAAATTTTGAAGTCTTTAGGTAACTAAATAAATTCCTTGAAATATAATATTATTGAATGATTATGCTGTGATAAAATGATTAAAGGTCACAATCAAATGAGAAATATGAAAATCTATTTTCTTTTCTATTATTCATTATCAAAATAATGTAATAAGTTCTTGAAAATTGTGTATATAGTATATGTATGTACAGAGTACATATAAATAGAATAGAATATTGCACTCAATTGTATTGAAATTGAATGAATCATGAAGAACAAAAGATAAATAAAATTCAAGTAAATACATTTGCAAAGCAATTCTACTATGCATGTTAATGTATCTTGATATCTTTTTATCGTTTTCTCTTTGTCTTTTCCAAGAATAATATTAATATTTTATCTATTAAATGATATTCTGAACAAAATTGCAATTTCTACGAAAAATAAACAGAAAATATTTATTGAGATTATTCACAAAGAAAACAAAATGAACAATGAAAACAAAACAAACCAAAAAAAAAACTCTTCTACTCAGTTTCATATAGAAATAAGAACAGATAAAAATGAACAATTTTGTTATCGAGATAGAAAACAAATTAAAAACTTTCAAGAAGCAAAGGTTTGAATCCACAATGCCATTGTCTGGATAAAAGATATTTGTTTTAAGCAAGACACTGTTTTATGTCACCGTTAAGATCGAGTATCATTGTATAAAGATTGGATAAAGTCATAACATAGTCGAGTGGAGATGACTTGCGACCGATCTTATTGGAGTTTTTTTTTTTTTACAAGTGACGTCTAGTTGACTAGTGTATGATCATATTAGTGTTTCTTTCGCAAGTGGTTGGATTGGTTGGAACCTTTGTTGTTGCTTTTGTCAACTGTCCTATGATAACTTTGTTGATGTTACTGTCAATTGTGTGTGTTATGGTTCAATACTTAGAATTAACTAAGCTTGATTACAGTTCTGCTACCTACAATCACTTTTCTATTCGGTAGAGTGGCAGTAGATTTTATTTTGCTGCTTAATAAACACCATTGATAAATTAATTTACTTTAGCCATTATCATTTTTTACTGAAGACTTCATTGAGTTCTCATGATTTTGGGAAGCTGGTACCCATCCAGTTATGTTAACTATCCTCAACAACAACACGTCTTCCGTCAGCCGTCTTTAAGAAAGATTTGATTGTTGATCTCGTTTGACCCGTTTACTTATAATTTTAAGAATCATATACAATTTCATAAGTACGATAAATAGTCTGTTTGTTTGTTAGTCTGCATAAACTAAGTACCAGCTTGCGGATTATTGTGTTAACCGCACATGTGTAAAATTGTTGTTGGGTATACCAGACAATTCATTCCATAGTCGTTGCTACTTTAGGTTAGGTTATACAGGCCGCTCGCAATTGTTCGCGAGATCACCCAGAAGCCTTCAGGCACCTTGTTATGCCTGACAAATTGTAAATGGGGTTTGGGTAATCCAACAATCCTGAGATCATCCTCTTCCTCTAAAACGAATCTGAGGAATCCCCCAAAAAACAAACTTCCGAACTACTCACTAAAAACGGTTTTTTTTTTAGAAAACGGGTTCGTCTGCCAAGAAAAGCAGGGCAATAACAGGAGAATTGGATGCTCTCCGGTTCCTCCCCATCTTCACAGCTACGACAGAAGTCTTGATGTGCCCTGTAATTACTCCCGTCATCATCCTATTCTTTTTCTTGTTAAAGTAAAGTCTCGAAGGTCCTCTTTGGTTGGAAGCATGGCCAGAGAGTCCTAGCCAGTCTTATTTGCCTACTAGATCCACTCCTGAGAGGATATCCTGTAATGGTCTATACGAGTATATATCGGCAACAGCTTAAGACACAGACAGTGCCAAGCCTCTACTGGCACACTATTTTCTAAATAAAAAAGACGCAGAATGTCAAGACATAAAGTGTGGCGCTGCTTTA
This sequence comes from Amiota communis, assembly GCA_037043315.1. Classification (NCBI taxonomy): domain Eukaryota; kingdom Metazoa; phylum Arthropoda; class Insecta; order Diptera; family Drosophilidae; genus Amiota; species Amiota communis. The sequence continues at coordinate 1,526,288 of JBAMAV010001133.1, forward strand.
TGTAGTCCTTCACTTCCTCGCCCTTCGGCTGTTGCCTCTGCTGTAAATGTTCCAATCTCTTCATAGTCCATTGCAAAGTGAATGTCAGTTAGGTTTCTCTAAAACTATAGAACCTGGCAAATGGATTGACATGTTTGGAAATTTCTTTTACGATGTATTAGACTTACATCACTTACTACATTGTATGAATGATTAGCATCATTCAGAGTTTGTGGAATCACATTCTTCTAACTTTAAACTTAAAAAACAAATTCTATTTTTGTCATTAAGAACTTCATTTATTTTTCTTTTGAAGAAATGTTTCATAATTCAATGGATAATGCTGCTGAGGATGTTTTAATTAATTAATTGCTCCATTAAAAGGTTCTGGTTGTTAATTTTTCAAAGAAGTAAAACATGCATCAATTTTCGACTAGAAACGTTCCTTTTTTTGGATTTTGATTTGGGTTAAGACAGCAACGGAAAATTAAAAAAAAAAAAAAAATTAACCAAAACTTTGTTGTTTGCCTTTCATTTCTTTCTTTCCGTTTGGTTTGGTTTCGGATGTTTGTTTCAAAGGCGTAGGCACAGTACTACAAGTATCTGGTATCTGTTTGAAATGGCATAGGCAAAGGCATAGAGAAAATTGAATGATGAAACTTTTTCCTTCATTTTGGTTGGGAATCCACCCACAGCCAATTTATTAACTAAAAACGACGCATATTTTCTGGAGTCTGCGCTTTGCCTCCGCCATAGGGACAACTTCAATGTGGTGGTGCTGTTGCCTGTCTGCCTAGGGGAGATTTGGTTGTGGTTGAGTGTTTATTTACTCAACTCCCTCCATTCTGTGTTCTTTGCTCTTTACTTTTCTCTAGAAATATTTTAATTTTGTTGTTATTCTGGCGCCTAAACAACAAGGCATGGGGATGGATGTTAATGTGAAGGATGTAGACACCCGACCGAGCAGGTCATCAATTTGTTGCCTTTTTGTCTTTGTGTTTTCTTTTCATATTATTTTATGTGTATAGTATGTGTGTGTGTGGGTGTGTATGACATGACGTGCGCATGAAATCCTTGTTCAACTTTGACCTTGAAAGACAAAATATTACAACAGCAACAATGTGCTAGCAGCAGTAGCAGCAGCTAACATGCTTTGGTCCCATGTAAAAACCAAAAATTTTCCTAATTTTCTTTTTCATTTTGTTTTTTTTTTTTTGTTTTTGTTTTGTCCTCGGCCTTGTTGTCGTTGTCGTTCATACTGTTGCTATCACCGGCTCCATTCGTTTTAGTGTCCTTCCAACCAATTCCCACATTTTTGGCCATCACAAAATTGTTGAATACGCAATTTCCATTGTTTGTTTTTGTAGTAGATTTCTTTGTCTAAGGTTGCTGTTGTGTTGTATGATGTGTGGGGAGGAGTTACTACCACCGGAGGAGGAGGTTGTGTTGTCCAATTATTGTATTCTAAATGCGTCTGTCTTTCAGTTGTTTCTCTAAGCATTTATTTGCTTATGATTATAAATTAGTCGGCATATAAAAAGTAAATAAAAAAAAAAAGAAAAATATTTATTTCATCTACTTGTTATTTCTAATGAATTTCTACACTGGGGAAAATTTTTATAATAAGAAAGAAAGAAATGTTAATTCATTTGAGAAAATAAATAATAATAGTTTTCTGGGCTGCCAGGAATTTTAGTTTCCTGCTTAAGTATTGCATAAGGTAACTTTTTAAATAAATAACACTGTGTGACAAAACAAAAAATGTCTTTTAGCACGTTCCATTTAAAAGTAATGATACCTTAGGGTACCATCTATATACATCTATGCATGACCCCTATGGATTCCGAAACTACTGGACCGATTTTGATGAAATTTTCAAGGAAACTAAAGCATAGTCTGAAGAATATTTCTGTAAAAATTGGTGCGGATGGAACACTTGTTTTCATAAACGTTATAATTTATTTTTTTTTTTAATTTATTTTTTTTTTTTAATTTTTTTTTTTTTTTTTGTCTCTAATCTGCGACTTTTAGTATGTATTTTCAAAGTATAAAGTGCAATACATATATTCCAATCAAGTTTTAAAGTAAGACAAGATATTCCCTTCTTCCTTAAAATTTGAACATATAATGTTCCAGTGTAAGACTTACTCAGAATACTCGCAGATCCCAAAGGATACTAATTCGCATTTAGATCATTAATCATTGACAGTGCTGAAAAAGACATTAGTTTAAGGATCAATGTTGTAAGATATGTATATATATGACAGCTCCAGAATTGTGGTACATTTTTATACTCTTCACGAGAGTGAATAGTATTATAAATTTGTCATGAAGTTTGTAACACACAGAAGGAGACATCGCAGACCACATAAAGTATTTGTGATCAGCTCGATGAGACGAGTTGATGTAGCCATGTCCGTCTGCCCGTCTGTATGTATGCAAACAAGTCCCTCAGTTTTTTAGTTAGAGAGCTGAAATTGCACAAGGGGTTTCTTTTATTACGCTGCATATTTGGCGGAATGGGGGTACCTCTTCTTAGAAAAAGTTTGTTTTTGTTTTTTGACATATCGAACTGAAATTTGGACACTACAAGTTTTTGGTCCATATCCATCAATCATGTTAATTTTATGATCCTAGGGTTATCAGGTGGACAACCTCCCATACAAACCCCCATTTAAATTAATGTTCTTATTAGAAATTTTTTTTGGTTTATTAACGTAAAATTGGTTTTATTCCTGTATTTCTGTGTAATTTTTTACATTTCTACATTTTGATATACTATTAATAAGTAACAATCTTTTACATCTTACAGAATCATAAAATCAATTAATATGGCAACACCACCAAAATCAACGATAAGCAACTACAAATGAAAAAGGGAATATTAGTTATACATATGATGTACTAAATTCCCAAATGTGTGGCATGAACATGAGAGGAGAAGGAGGCACATGTTTTTTAAGTAAATAAACATGGCGCAATGTGTCTCCTTATTTTGCCCTACACACATTACATGCTACTACATATTATTTTTATCCTCTCAGACTTTTGGGTCTATAAGATGATAAAATTTAGGCGCAATTTCATTGGATTTTTTTTGCGACGCATGCATTATTTTATTGCTGCTTGTGCCTGCCTGCCTGTCAAGGACAATTCGAAAGAACACGTCCTTCGTTGCTATGCTTTTGTTCTTTCTCATCTCATCGTCGCCGTCGTCGTCCACGTACTTATAAAATTTGGATTTGACCTTTTTGAAGGAGATTTTCATTGCGACAGATTCTTTTCAATATGATGATGATACCATGACAAGTTAATACAATGAATTGAATGGGGATTCCTTAGGTGGTAAGTAACATCTTCATTTTTTATGCATATTTATGGTATTTGTACATGGTTTTGGGCTTTTTTTATGGCTTATGAGAATAAATATTAAATTTAAATAATAGTGGCTTTATAGTGAGCTAAGATTCGAATCTGTAGATGTGATTCGATTGAAAGATGCTAATCTCAAATTGATATGCTTAGATTTGGTTTTTTCCTAGCAGTGGCAAATTTTCCATGTAAGTTGGCAGCATTTTGTTAATTTCGTCGTTTTTTGTGATTGTCAGTTGTCTTCTTCTTCCTTTTTGTTGAGCGCCACACATAATCAAAACAAAAAACAGCTGTTCGTGATACTAAAATAGCACTGTAAATCATAAAACCGAATCCTCGCGATACTGTAAAGCCACTATAAGTGGGTGATTAGGTTGGAGGGGGTTGGTTAACACCAATTGAATTTTAAAAATTTTCTTAAGAAATTTGTATATTTTAAAGAGTCAAATAAGAAGTTCTTTCTAGTGGATCTTAATTTTTAGACTAGAAGAACTAAAGAAAATCAGATATTTACATTCAATATTGAACATAATTTATAAAAAATTGTTCAAGGGAAGAATTTCATTGGATTTGTAGGCTCATACGAAGAACAATTTGATAGCTGATTTGAATATGGTGAACTAGAATATTGTTGGATCACTTGAAAATAGATTGCTAGTTTAAAAAGCGTTTCTTATTCTTGACGTATTAACAGATATAACTTTAGATTTCCTAAAATTTCCGGGACTACAATCCAAACTCTTCTCAACTGCCGTCATATTCAATTTTATAACATGTAAATCTCTTTAGTCGTTTAATGATCTCTTTTCTAAATGATATTTGAGCTTATTTATTGTTTCAAAAGGATATTCCAAATAAATCCTTTTTTATTAGGGGACTAAGTTGGTGTAAGGACCCTGAGTGCGTTGCCGTTGGTACCTTAGACTACATTGATAGTCTGATACTACTAATATAATAACATCACAATGAGCCTCAAATTCCTGGTTGAACTCGCGGGTCCTATGGCGGAGCAGTCATACCGACAAAAGCTCCGTCTCACAGATCCAGAAAGGTCAAGCAGAATTGCTCTAGATTGAAATCTAGAAGAGATCGGCAGTTGCATTGTTAGGGAAAATGTAGCCAATAGATCAGGCTTTCAAATGCCTTGTCATCCACATATATACACGTTTAACTCAAATTCCTTGAATTTTTATTTTTTTTCCAGAATGTAGTACAATATTTTATGATTCTTAACCGCCGATCCTCAAAGTTTTCACTACCTAAAGAGGTTTACCGGCTAGCATATAAAATTTAACATCCTTGCGTGAACTCATCCAAGTTATGACAATAAGATCTTGAGTAAAACATTTTGATATGCATGCAAGTCAATTGTATTTAGCTTATCCGAATAAAAATCAACGTCTTAAGTATTCTTAAGTTAAGAGAACAAAATGATATACAATTTTCCACTTGATTTTTCCTTTTATGGGGTTTTTCTTTAGGATTTTCTCATACACTCAACTTTGTTATTGGTTTGACATTGAAAAAGAAAACAAATAAAGAAATCAAAATAAATTGAAAGGGAAACTCCACATTTTGACAAAATCAGGCAAAAAAACAACAAAGGACACACAAAAGAAATGACAATAAAAACAGGCAGTGAGACAATTCAAGCACGCACGACATGCCGCAAGAAAGCAAATAAAATTGAAGGAACAAATACATGAAATCACTTAAAATATGCATAAAGTTTATTGAAGTAAATCGGCTTATAGACAAAAATCACTTATGGTGGAAATACTTAGGGCCGCCCATCATGTAACCAAATGAAACATCCTTCTATGTGGGTTTTAAGAAAGTAAACATCAAGAAAAGGAAAGGAAATACACCCACTACCACGATAAATGTAAGGAAGGAAGAGGAGAGTAGTAGTAGAAGTGGAGAAAACACTGAACCAACCAAACGATTTGTTCTCCTTGTGACCAACCTAATCCATCGAACCTACCTACACCATTGTCATTAGTTGTGTTGTCTTTGTATCAAAATTATCTTTAACCACAGTACTCTCTGCATGATGGTTGGTTTTGTTGGGTAGTAATTGCCATGACAGCATGCAACACTTGTCAATGTGACCTTGAATGTTCCTTAAGATTTTGCAGAATCTTGTCTTTTACTTTGTCTTAAGTCAATCAACTTTGTTAATAAACGTGTTTAGCATATTTTTGCTTTAATTTTGATTAAGCAGACTACAACAAAATGGGCGAAACAATAAAATAACGCCTACAACAGGGTCTTACAGCTACTGTTTATGGAAATGTCGAAAGCCTCTAATTTATTTTTATTTGCTTGTTATTATGTTTTTTTTTTGTTTATTTTCTTTTATTTCAAAGGTCGTAATTATTTTTCATAAGATTTTTTTTTTTTAAATCGTCTAAAAACAGACACCACCCACTTTCCATTTTGTTAGAATGGAAAATTTCTAATGACCTTTGTGTAAATAAAAGAATCTTTGATTGTTTCTCATACTAGTATACTAACTATGTGCCACCATCCTCAAATGCTCCTATGAATTAGACTTAAATTTAGTATAGAATAGGTAGACCGTTCTCTTAAAAAAAAGACTAAATGGCCATTGTGATTTCTGAATGTATGATAAGAGTGGTTGGTTGACGTATATTTAGTTGGTCTCAATGATCTTTCTACGCCTTTACAACCATTCTGAAAAATTGACAATATGGGCCAAGTGTCAAACTTACCAGAGTGCTGCTATGATTTTCGAAGAAAGGTTTCACAAGAAAACAGACGGAGTCTTTCTTTCAGGAATTATGATAGAATCATATGATGGTTTAACTAACTTGAATTCAGACACAAAATAGTCATGTGGTCTTCTAACAAATCTCCTCCCAATTTTATTAGAATGTTCAAAACGTTGTGGTTTTTTTCCATACTCATAGTACCTTAGAATCTAGAATTCCTAACGCTCTTCCATACCATTTTTTTTTTTGCGAAATAAGGAGGAGAATTTCTTCAAAAAGATACTCATGACCCGTGCCACGAGTTATGTCGGATTCCTACCGACTAAAAAGCCCCCTATCGCCTCGAAACCCTACGGAACTACCAAAGCATTACTTCGTAGTGAAGGAAAACATTTCCTTTATCTTGGCGCCATTAAACAATAATTGCCAGCACCCGTGGCCAGTAGCGAATTGCGTAAATCCGCTATATTTGGGATAAGGTAGTGAATCCTACGTGGCTCTGCACTGCTCCACCTGTGCAGCCATATGTTTAAGTACCTGCTTCTGAACTCCAAGCAGCTATTCCTATGGGAAGTTTCTCGGGCAAGGTATATATCCCTTGCAGCCAGGGCTTCCAAGTCAATTGGAAATCTGCCTGCAAGTACGCCCGCCGCATCATCTGCAACTGTCCGATAGGCTCTACAGATCCCCAGGTTCGCAGCTCTTTTTATTCCACGCAAGTATGAGGATGTCGAGAGCCCCAGCCCAATTCGGAGCTGCATAAAGCAGTCTGGGTCCACATAGGTTTGGGAGAATCCATACCATGTTTTCCAACATTGTGTATTAATATTTTGTTTTATTTTAACACACTTCACACCACTGTCGAAAGATCTTTAATTGTAGTGTGATTTTTGTAAGGCAGCATCTTCAAGAGATGTCTATATCCCTACAAGCGTTTATCTGACTACCTGAATGCAAGTCAATCTTTCAGTTTTAGAAATTTAGATAAGAAATTTTCTATACGTTCTTCCATTTTCTACCATTAGATTATGTTTCGCAAGCGACGATAATTTGAACACTGACAGACCGACATCAGGAACGAAGAGGCAAATAAACTCGCCAGAAAAGGGGCAATCAGAACCATTCTGCGAGGTGCCTTGGAGTTCCACAATTATAAATGATGGCTGGTTATGGTATATCGCACTAACGAACTTAACGACTACCTTCATGCCTTCTAACTCTAGCAAAAGAACACAAAAAATACTAGGACTACATAACTCGGAAACGTATCCATGTAGTCCCAGGCTTCTTAACTGTGGACATTGCAGAGTTATGAAACATTTATATAACGAAACAACAAATGTAGATTATGTAATGAAGAAGAGGAGACAGTACAGACAGACAGAATATATACTATGCCACTGTAAGAGCTTAATTTGGACCAAACTCTTGGAAAATCTTGGAATTCTTGATGAATAGCAGAATCTAGGAGGAACTATAATTATGAGTTTTATCACAATAGGCATAGTCGAGAACATAGAGAATATATACCGCCCTTCCCCTAATCTGTCTATCTATCAACATTCCAGTTTCTTAGTATGAAGAAGACTCCCAAATTATAGCAGAATTTGATAGACTAAACTAAGTTTAATGCATTAATAATTTAGATTGCCTCAACCAGGGAAACTTATTATTTTACTCAATAACAAATATCTGATTTTAATTTAATAGGATAGGAGCCCATGACAAAGAAGTAAGAAGATATTATGTACGAACACGTGTGAAGTGTATATGGTAAAAGCTTGATGAGAAGACCAAATTTAGCATTTTCTTTTATTTTGTATTTTCTTTAAGGTTTTGAATTTCAAAGGTTTTTCATTTGTTTGTTCAGTTCTGTTTTGTTCTGTAAGCTTATCTAAAATTTATCACTTGCACGCGTTGAAAATAAAGTCATCATTTTCTTATTTAACAAAGCCCATGGTGTCGGTGTCTCTAACTCACCACATTGTTGTTTGTTGTTGTTGTCGTTGTCCTTGTCCCTGCTAAATAATAAATTGCTTATTATTATAAAAGAGGATTTTATTGTTGCTGCTTCTTAAGTTTCTTCTTTTATTATTTCTTATGCATGTGATATTTTTTTGGTAGTCAAAACAAAAATTTTCGCTGACTTTGTTGTTTATGACAATAGCAGCAGATTCTTCTCTGTTTTATTCTGATGAGATAATATTTAATTTCAATGATGATTTTAGAACTACTGAAGAAGCTCCTCGTTTTATTGAAATTCTTAAAAAAAAAAATCGTATATGTAAACAAAAATTATATGTTCTTTTGAGTAATTTGATTGTTTAGTAAAGAAATATGTGTGTGAATCACTTTACGAACTACAAGATTTTCGATAAAGAATACAAAAATTACCATATATCTGACTAATACTTTGTCAGAGGTCTTACTTAGCCCTGGGTAAGTTTCAGAATCGAATTGACTGCTAGTTAATTTGCCATTGAAGTTAAATGTTGAAGTGCCGTTCACGTGAATATGCCAAACGCTGCGACATATTCTGCCCCAGCTGACTTCCAGCACGGTCCTTTTTGTCGCAACACTCAACACCTACACCGTCAAAATCGGTTCACAGGTTGCCTATATGTGTTTTTTGCTGTGTGCAGTTGCACTACTCGAACCACACCACTTTCTCCAGAATACACCTTTTCCGCATACCCAAAGTGGCCATTCACCTCGAACACGTTGTCTTTCATAACAACCAAATCGCCTTCTTTGAGATTCTTGACGTTTCGATGCCATTTTGGTCTATTTAGAAGCGTTGGTATATAGTAGTGTATTAAGGATTCAATAATACACAAGCCTATTGCCCTATGAATGCTTCTCAAGAGCGTAGTGGAGCTATGCGTAGGTGGTTTTCCTTTTCTTTTTTATTATTAATCTAAATTGCTGCACTTTCGTAATTTTGGTGTCATCCGGAACTAGCAGTGTACTTATTAAAGGCTCATTTACACTTGGCTAGTTGGCGTGCAGAAAAGTAAAGAGTTTACAAACGAGCGTATTAGTGAGAGAGCTTGTAACGGTTACACACAAAACATTCTACTTGTTCAGTTGTCAAGTCAAATAAATACTGAGAGTTGCGAATAAAAGGCTGTCAACTTTTCACGTTGCCTTATTAACACTCTATTCGCAACAACCCAACATTATTCCACTAGGCGAGTTAGCTTGCAATTAGCTAACTCGCTGGCTTTTAGCTCGCTAACTAGCCAAGTGTAAATGAACCTTAAGCGAACAGCAACTTTACAGTAGACTGGTGAAAGCACGGGCAAGATCAGATTCTTCTCTGAACATTCCGAAAGGGACTTCTAATTCCCAAAAGAAAGAGTATCGGTCTGGTCTCTGCAATGATTGAAGCATAGTGTTGTCCGAGTAGAATGGCAATAAGTTCTGATACTCTCAATTCTCTCTGCGCCAATTAGAATCAGTAATGCTCTAAGCTGCGACTATTCGGTGAACTAGTGAAGAAAATGGCAATGAGGCTAGCGCTGTTGGTGCTCTTATGGGCTTTTTACATGATCGCTTCAGTCTCAGCCCATTATCGACTTGAAATTTGAATTTCTGAAGCGATAACAAACACTTTGTCTGAGACTGAACAATTTCAAAATCTGAATGTTATACCCTTCTCACAAGAATAGGAAATCAAAACCATTTGATTATTTGTTTATTATTTATTTATTTTCTTAGGTCGCCTTCAGAATTCGCAACATCATCATGCCACTTACTAAACTATATTGTATATGCAAAAATAAGTAAACATTTTCTTTTTTTTTTTTTTTATTAATTATTTATTTATTCTTGAGAAACGCTTTGCGTAATATAAAACTCCTTTGCATATTTTGATAAACAGAATTGAACGGAATTGTCGTGGCCCTCATCATCATCATCACATCATGATGTGTGTTTATCCCTGATTATAAGAAATATGATAAATATTTATTTAAAAGTCTTGTCGTCTTCGTCGTCGTCATATGAGTCCGAATCAAGTCAAATTGACGACTTTGTTACTAAGTATAATACGAAGTCAGTCAATTATTTTTTTGCGTAATTCGGTTGACAGTAAACAAATGATCGATTTAATTCGATTCGATTTCCACTTAATAAAATTCTAATATTACAAAAATATTAATAACAAAAGCAGCAATCAAGCAAGTACATGTAATTCATAAATTCAATGTCAAATCTTGACAAAGGGAAAAATTACATTGTGTGTTGTGTGTTTATATGCAACTTATTCAAATTATTGTCGAGATTGTCGTATTACTTCTCGTATAAACGTCATTGTCTGTCTGACATTTTCTTTTTTATATATGTACATATCTGTATAGTATGTACAATATGAAAATATATTCTTTGTCTGTCCAATTATTGTTGTGTCTCTCAGTCAGTCGGAAATTCAATACTTTTGTTTGTTGTATCAACTAAAATTTAAATATTATTGTATATTTTTTTTTGCTGCTGTTTTGAGTTTTTTCTTTTTTTCTTTATATGAGTTGGTGGCGGGGCACGTATCTGCTGTTATTTGCCTCGATCTTGGTCTCAGTTTGTCTCTTACTTGGTGTGTAGTACGGAAATCGATGACCAAAAACCTTGAATTTTTCTTAAGATAATTTTATGCAATCTTATTTTGTTGTATTTATTTTTCATTTCATGTTATTTTTTGCTCAAGGTTTCATTTGGTTTTATTTTTCCAACAAATCGATTTCATTCTGCAGCTCGCTTTTTTCGTTTTCTTTTTTGTACGATAAGTTTATCAGTTAAGGAAAATTTTCCAAGATTTTCAATGTTCGTCATTCGTTTTTCTGAAAAGAACAAAAATATAAATTAACGTAATATAAATAAAATTTAAATGATTTCCAATATATAAGATCATCTATCTCGGCTCAATACTGGGTGGTTTAAAAAGAATATTTGGAAAAAAAATAATGAAATTAACCAGGTGTGTGAGTACTTTGGCAAAACATGACAAACTTAACCATGAAGAGAGTTTGATCATGTAATAAATTAGAGTCGCAAAAGAAGAAGCCGAGCAAGACGAAGGTGAAAATAATATAGGGAGATATAGCAAATAGTATCCACTAGCAAATTTTAACGAATAAAGAGGATCTTTTGAGGAGAAATGATTACACAAATATTACAGTTAACCAATCAGTATCCAATATGACCTCATTTTGGATGATGAGAGTAGTCTAAAATGTTTCCAGTTTTCTACATGTGACTTCGTTGATGTTGCAGCTTCCAGAAATCTACAGGCAACGCTCATAATTTCTTTTCAAGGGCAGAAAGTAATGCTATAGTATATTCCATTTCCTCCATATTTCCATAAAAAAATATAGCAACATTGTTGGTTTTCTAAATTACTACGTTGGTCAGTAGAAACCCTAAAGAGACACACCGCTTTAAGTGGAAATTAGCTTCGATACTGTTTCCACACAACGAGCTGCTTAGTATGAAACATCTCAAATACAAGTGTATTTTCTTATGTTTTTGTTAATATGATTTGAAAACTGATGCACTTCTGTTAACAATGATCTAAGAACTTCATCCATATATGGATTCCATATCACTCACCCGAACATGACCATTGATGCAGCACATTCCTTGCGACTCATTTTTCCATTTCTTCAGATTGCAATAAACACAAACAATATTCATATTCACCCATGGAAAAATGTGAATTCGACTTTTAATCGATAATCTGTGGGTAGTTAAATGCAAATTTGAATTCAATTACAGCTATGTAGTCGTACAATCTCTAAACGAAAATTGTTTGTGATCAGAAGAGTTTTCAGAATATTGTAAAACGTGTGGTATAGAACAGGTTAGGACACCTCCTTATTGGCCCCAGACTAATGGGTAGGTGAAGAACATGCATAAGTCGTTGGTTAAGCGGCTAAAAATAGCATATTTAAACTCAAAGAACTCAAAGAGGAGATCCAAAAATTTGTAATGTTGTATAATGTAACTCCACACAGGACCACAGGTGTAGCTCCTACGCAATTAATGTTTAATAGGGTGATTCGCGGCAAGGTACCAGGGAACGGATAAATAGACGAACAGTTTACAGATTCTACTGAAAGGGATAGAGACTGTGTTCTGAAAGGAAATGTGTTGGAAACAGTAGATAAGAAAAGAGGAGCCCGGGAGGTCGACATAAGTGTGGGCAATAAAGTATTCTTGAAGAACGTAGTTTTTCCAAACAAGTTGCCTCCGATTTCGATAAAACTGAGTTTGAGGTGGTAGAGAAACACAGGAACATAGTAAAAGTAACAGGACACGGTAGGATTTAACGTCTATTAGAAGAAGATGTAGACAATTGTAACCCTGTTACTCTAGGAATTTTAAAACTGAAACAGATAAGGTTTTTTATGAAAAATAATGGGACTTTTATACGGTCAGTTCACTCTCAGTTCATTATTGACTCGAAATCCTTAATTAAAATTCTAATCTGAATTTACTAAAAATTTTCTTATTTAAATACTTATGTATTGTAGTGTATAAAAATCGAATCTTAAAGGTCCTCAAAGAGTAATTGATCCAATTCCTCCACCTTAGTAATGGCATATAATTATATCGAATGAACGAATTCCATTTAATAAACAGTAGTCATTTCTCAGACACAATATCAATTGAGGAACTTTGAATCTGACTTGCATACGAAATACGTATCTGTACAAAATTGCAGCTCGTAAGAGAAACTACTTTACATGTAATCAGACGGTTGGACTAGTGTAGTATATCGAATATACGGTGATACAATGTATTTACATTTATGAGATGTTTTATGCATTACAAACAGCATGACACAAGTGATAATACCGCATCATTGTAGTGTGAAAGGTATACATAAGGTTGAAATTGTTTAAAAATTACGACGACGTCACTACACCCGAGTCAAGTAGTTAATTCACTTGAATAATTCTAATACATTGACGTAACAGTACATTTTAGAGCACTATAACTACTAACAACAACCTTCAGGTAGACTAATCATATGATCTTTGTTACGTAATGAATAACAAACAAATAATCAATAAATAATTGATATTAAAATCACACGACTACTACCTCGAAATCTTGATGATCACTGATCACATATGACTATGTGTATGTGTGTATTTTATATTGTTTAATACAGTGTGTACTACTTCCTGGATACTGGAAAAAATAAATAACTGATCTGATGTCATAGGTTTAATTAAATCAAATGATTGTTAAACAAAAGGAAACTCGCAAAAAATCCTCTTCAAACAAAAATATTTAAATAACAAATACACAATTTACAGAATATCTCTGCACTATAAATGATATTCATTCTTAAAAAAAAAAAAAAATAAATTAAAAGAAATCCAAATGTCCCATGCGTGCATATTTTAAACACAAAAATTACTTTGCATTGCAAAATGTCATAGTAGACTTTATTTTCTTTTCAAGTTATTGTGAAGGCCAATTGAATAATGAATGAGTACAAGAGTAACCGATAATCGAAACACTTTGCGGCAGCACATACTAGTAGACTCAGAGTGCGACTGTTCTGAACTCAAACTTGACATTGGCAAAAATAAATTTAATATAATAAAAGATAAAGGACAGTAGTGTGTAGTGTGGAAGTAAAAGAGGAAACCTCAAAATATGTATAAAAAAAAGCACCCTACAAAGAATGTAAAAAAGGTAAGTGGTGGTGTGTTGTGTCTGAAACTAAGTGGTATTTACCATATACTTTTTATTGTGCATATGAAATGAAGAAGTATTATACTTACTACGAGTCTACACTCCGCCCAAGTACTTGGTTGGATACGTATATTGTGTACGTCCTTGACATATGAATCTTAAAGTTGAATAAGAAAATAAACGACCAACCTTAAATTTAGTGTAAGCGCTCGCCCACTTTTATTAGTAAATGAATGAAAATGCCAAATATTTTTAGTAAAAACCCCTCTTAAGAAAATTGTGACATTTTTAGTCGATTACTTCACGCCTATTGCCTGCCGACGTCATCATAATACTTGTAAATAAATTCGTATATTTTATGTTTTTATGGATTAAAAAAAGAAAGTTCTACTCCAAAAAAGGACATGGATATTTTTCTTTTTATGGCAACAGTTGGTTTAGCCAATTGCTGCGTCGATGTTGTTGTCGTCGTCGTCAAGTGCTACTGCGTCTACTAGGCCGCAAGGCACGCACAAATGCTGTAAAAAGTACGCAGTATATTATTTCAAAGCTCAAGGACAAATGATTTCTTTTTGAGCACCTCGATATTGTTGAAATTGCGCAGTTTTTATGTGTAAGTCGCTGATTTAGAACAATGTGGTACGGGGAGATATCGAAACAGTTCTGACATTAACTTTTTATTATTTTGTCTCATATATTTAAACCAGTTATGTATCTAAGAATCGGCTCTACCGATTTGATTGAATTTTTTTTTGTTCTGATAAACCCGAAACGAACAGCCGAAAAATAAGAAAATCAAGGTGTGCCAGTGAGATGCCACATGGCATTGTTATCAGATGAGAAAACTTTGTTTATGCGTTTACTGGTGCAGAGTTGCCATAGATGTGAGGCACATGGCATGGTTGTTTACTGGTGCAGAATTAATTGCCATATGCATAACATATAGTTTGACTTGCCCATCGTATCGGTCCCCTGGTTCTAACTATTAAAAGTGCTTTCCTTGCCCCAATTGATTAGGAAGCGGAGCTCAAATTCTAGACGAAATTGGGCTCTTTTATAGTGGTAGCGCACCGTTACTGTTCGGGGTCCCGGGCAAATACAAATTTTGGCACCCTTTGCGTCAAGAAAAGAGTGAACAAAAATTCTAGTAAACGTTGACTGGAAAAAAAAAAATTTGAAGCGAGTCATTGTGGCTGAGTGATGAGCAAAAATATGTTTTTCGATTCAACCGCCTAACCGTCTGCCCGTATGGACAGTGCACCACCGGTTCGTAGATCAATATGTGTTCGTTATCCATGGTATACAATATTATTTAGTTGTAGTTAATAGAGATGGAATAGAGTCTTCGGAGAAATTTGTAAAGTGATATTTTGTATATGCCAATTCCATATTGCCAAGAAAATAGTTGCAATTGAATGTAATGTGTGCTGAAATCTCTCTCATATAATGGCTTGACTTCGAAGACACATCAATTTGTCATTTAAAGAAAATCTACGTCTTTTGATTCAAACCGATATAAAGATCCGTCGTTCCAATGTTATACAATATACACATATATAAAAAAAAGTGAATCTTATAATGGGTTGACTTAGAAGAAACTTCGCTTTGTTATTAATAAGAAAATCAGTTTCCTGTAAGTCAAGCCAATATAAAGATACGACGTACTAATTGTATATGCGTAACATATTTGTATAAAAAAAAAGTGAATCTCATAAAGTAGTTAAAGTGTACAATCGAAGATAATTGCCAATAACTGAGAATGTTTTGAATTTGTATAACTTCCAGTAATTGGTGAACTTTGCTTGCCTTATAATATGACAATAAGATGTGTTTGTACGAAATTTTATATCGATAGCGCAAAAATAATTTGTACAAAATTTCATTCCGATAGCTCAAAAACTGACTGACTGGGTGCGCAATCTTAACGCACATCATTTTCGAATATATTTTTGCTGATTTAATATAATTTTTTGGATTTTTTTTTATAGCTTTTCCATATTCCATATTTTGGTAAAAAGATAATACTTTCCTTGTTACAATTCTTCTTTAAAACAGAGATCTTACCACGAGATTTATTGAATATACTTTGGTCAGGATAATGAGATGAGACAAATCAATCTATTCATGTCTAATTGTCGTCCGAGTACCTTTTTCTCGGGGAATATTTTGTGTAAGAGAGCTAGTAGTAGTAGTTCCGGGGCAAACTAAGTTTATGCACATTTATTGACTCGAAATTTATAGAGCCTAGATGTATGCAAAAGATTTGCATTAGATCTGGGTTGTTTGCTGTTCACAAACTGACTGATTGGTGGGTCCCTAGTGCCATCAAATAAAGGCAGATGTTTATAGTACAAGTAGTAAGTTTCTTATGAATTTGATGAGAATTTTGAGACTACTTCCAGAAACTAAGGGTTTTGCTAGAGATATAATTCTTAAAACTGTTTTGAATTGAAATACAGGGAGATGGAGTGTCTCATAGTTGGGTCTCACCCAATGCCTTCAAATATTTTAGTGCACACAATAATAAAGAAGTATGGTTGGTACCAGTGATGCCATTTTAGCCTTTTTCCGGACAGATCTGTCCTTTTTCAACTGACCTATCCGGAGAAAAAAGTCAAACATCCCCTATCCGGAAATCTATCCTTTTTTAGTTTTCATGTATTATTTAATTTTTTTTTTTTTTTCAAATTTTGTGAATATGCTAAAATTACGCAAATAATAGAAATAGTCGACATGTATTGGGTTGTGCTCATCACTAATATCATAACTTAACATTGTGGCTGATCACATGACCGAAAACGGCACATGACCCGAAGTCATGATGAAGTGATGACAGCCATTTAGGAACCCGAAAACAAGTTCGAGTTGACAAGACTACAAGTAGACTCTGGAAAAAGGAATTTAAACAAGTGAAGAAGAAATATATAAACAAAAATTTCGCGAGTCCTGATTTAAAAAGTTGGGTGAGCCGCGATCCAAAAGATAACAATAAGGCTTACTGCAAGTTTTGTAAGTGTGGGATTAACTCTAAAATTGATCAAATCATGGCCACAAAAAACATGTGGTTAATGCCCAGCCAATCGCACAGACAAATAAATAATCGTTCCCATTTTAACTAAGGAACGATACTGCTGTGTTAGTAATGTTCATTGCCCAGAATGCTGCGATTAAACCAGTCGCCCATTTAAGCGACTTGTGCAAACAAAAATTTGGCGCATCGCAATTGCAATTGCGTCGGACGAAATGCACACAGGTTATTAAAAACGTGTTAGCCGAACATTTTAAAGAAGATCTTCGGAAAGATATTGGTGATGCAAAATACAGTCTGCTAATCGATGAGACGACGGATGTAAGCATTACTAAGATTATTGGTAGGACGCACTTATTATATTATAGGCACATAACACTTATGAGGTTCCAGATAAATATCTCAACATGATTGGCACTAGTGCCTCCTACAGTAGTGCCTTAAAAGAAGAGGATTATGACCTCATAGATGAGGCAATAAAGCTCATTTAATATAAAAAAATAAATTTATAACTTTAAAATTAATAAAAATAAAAATAATAAGGCAGAAAATTTTGTCCTGTTTTCTGTCCTTTTTTAAATATTTTTTTTCCCTTTTTTCCCGCTTTTTTTAGGTCGGTCACTGGTTGGTACATTTATCTGCATGTTGTATACATATATCTTTTAGAAGTCGACGTTCATAAGTAGTTCAGTTTTTCAAGATCGTATTTTTAAAAAATCCTGAATACTTATGCATAAGCGAATTCTAAAAATTGCTACAAAGAAAAAGAAGTGAATATTTGTTGTGAGTGCATGTGTGTGTGTCGGTAGTTAGTGTACAAAAATGTAACACTTTATTGAGGTATCATTTAGTTCGTTTATTTGTCATAGGTCAATGCAAAATTACGTAAGTAGTGTGAACTTTTGTAATTTTGTATTAGATCCTAGCAATGACATTTAAATGATACCTATAATAATTGGTTACAAAAAGCAACAGTACCAGAGACTACTTTTTTAATACATGAAAGAAAATGTCAATAATAACCAAAATTAAGGGTTGATTGTGATGAGTTTACATGTTTTTGCCTAAATACACGTACTTAAATATGTCATGCATGAAAATGGGCCAAGGATAAACAGGTTGAACCACCACCACCAACGCCGCGTCATGTAAACAAAAGTGTTGTCAAGCAAAAGCACTCACCCTGGATCTGGATTATTGACTATGAGAATATATTTACTTACTTATACTTATAATACATCGTGTGCTGTAATCTGATATGTGCTATTGGAATAATATGACATATTTAAAGTTATTAAATGAGAGAAAAGAGACTAGAAAACCAGTGTGAGTGCGGAAAAAGTGTTACAAATTGTCGATACTATGGCGCCAATTGAAGGTTGGTTGGTTCGGTTGCTAAATCAAGTGATTCAATGAAGTGAAAATGCGTATGTGTACTTGTGTTGAGTTAACCCATATAATTTATATTAAATAATTTAAGTATACCTTACCATATAATCAAAGGGTAGGTAGGTGGTTTAACCTAACCCTGAGTGAATTAAGAGAGAATTGCAATAACACCATCATCAGCTATCGTTCCATATATAATTGTTTGTTTATTAAGCGTGTTTTTCAACTTCAGTCAATATATTTCAGGGAGGAATATGGCCCAGCTCTTTACCATATAAATACGCGCTCGTGCCTATCAATCATTAACAATAAACAAAGCGATGATGAGCTTTTTCCATTTTCAACCCTTTTCAAAAACAAACAAATAAATACCGATACAATTGTCATTTCAAGGTTACATTTATTTATCCTGTTGCCTGCCTACCCATTTACCTGATGCCTCCTACATAAAATATCTCCTTTATCAAGTATTTCACAAATATTGTAAATAATCACAATACACAAAACAATTCTTTTCATATAATATTGTATATATATTACTTTGGGGACATAAACACGTAATATTGTATAAATATGAGTAAGTTGATTATTTGGTTGGTTGTTTCTGAAGAGTAACTTGCAATATCCTTGATTAATTTTTGTTTTTTTTTTTCCTGAGATTTTTAATCAATTTTAAATGGAAATACACAATAGAACAAAACAATACAAATCAGAAATGTTGAAAAGAAAGGAATGAAATTTGAAATTTTTCTTCTCTAAACTCTTGTTGTATGTATCTGAAAATTGCGTAGGATGTATTGACACTGCTTGATTGTACTAAATCTGAGTTGAGTATAGAACACAAAATTCTTCTATATAAAAATATAATATAATGCTAAATCCACTCTGGGCACATGCCATGCAATTTTGGAGTTCGAAGGAGCTCAAATGTTGAATTTATGCAAATAAACAAATTGTTGCGAAATACATATGTGTATTATCAATGCACCTTGGTCTATAAGTAAATGCATGCACGTTAGTGTTGAGTAAGTACTGCTCACTTTAGTGAACATGTTCACTTGTTCTTTTTTTTTAAAGTGAGTCAACTCGCTCACATTGCTCAGTTGTTCACTTGCTCACTTAGTACGAATACTTTTCATTTGCTCATGAACAATACAGCTACTCACGAAAATAATATGACAGTTACATTTAAATTCAAATAAAGTAACATTAAATATCGAAATGAAACATAAAATAATAAAATAAATTATTCTTCCCTACTTCATTGGGAATTCTTTGGTAAAAACTTATCAACGACATTTTTCTATTTATTTTCTAAAAAAGAATTTGGTGCTAAAATAGATGTGCTTAGAATAGAAAGGATCCAAAGCACAAAGAAAAGAGAGCAACTAATCGACATGAACAACTGACCAAAAGAGAAGAAGTGAGTCAAATTAAACAACTGAGTAAATGAGAACAAGTTAACAGAAAAGAACAACTGAACAGAAAAGAACAACTGAGTTAACAGAAAAGAACAACTGAGTTAACAGTGAACAAGTGAGTGAAAAAGAACAACTGAACAGAAAAGAACAATAGGGAAGGAACATGTTCACTTGCTCAGTTTAATGAGTAACTCTCTTTAGTATTATAAGTTTGTCATGAAGTTTATAATCGCAGACCACTTAAAGTATATACTTTTGATCAGCTCGGTGAGACGAGTTGATTTAGCCATGTCCGTCTGGTCGAAAACTAGTCCTTCATTTTTTGGGTTAGAGAGCTGAAATTTTGCACATAGGTTTTTTTTACCATACGCTGTACATTTGTTGGAATCAGCCGAATGGGACAACTAGGGGGGAACCTCCCACACAAACCCCCTTTTTAAATTAAAGCTCTTATAAGAAAAAGTTTTTTTGTTATTGACGTATCGAACTGAAATTTGGACAATATAAGTTTCGAAAATTATAGAGCCTAGATGTATGCAAAAAATGTTCATTACATCTGGGTTGTTTGCTCTTCAGAAACTGACTGGCTGGTGGGTTCCTAGTGCCATAAAATGGAGGTAGTTGTTTATAGTTCAAGCAGTAAGTTTCATATGAATTTGAGGAGCATTTTGAGACCACTTCCAGAAACTAAAAACCTTAGTTGGAGATATAATTCTTAAAACTGTTTCAAATTGAAATACAGGGAGATGGAGTGTGTATTCATCCGATAGTTGGGTCTCACCCGTCTACAGCGCATTACAACTTGTTGCCTTCAAATATTTTAGTGCACACAATAATAAATAAGTATGGTTGTTACATTTATCTGCATGTTGTATACATATATCTTTTAGAAGTCGAATATGCTTAAGAAATTCAAGTTTTTTAAAATTATATTATTTTAAAAACGTGATAACTTATGCATAAGCGAATTCTAAAAATTGCTACAATG
Source organism: Amiota communis (assembly GCA_037043315.1). Taxonomy (NCBI): domain Eukaryota; kingdom Metazoa; phylum Arthropoda; class Insecta; order Diptera; family Drosophilidae; genus Amiota; species Amiota communis. The sequence continues at coordinate 1,546,904 of JBAMAV010001133.1, forward strand.
AAAAAGAAGTGAAAATTTGTTGTGAGTGCATGTGTGTGTAAAGAGTAAATAGTGTACAAAAATGTAACCCTTTATTCAGGTACCATTTGGTGTGTTATTTGTCATAGGTAATCAATGCAAAATAACGTAGTGTGAACTTCTGTAATTTTGTATAAGTTCCTTACAATGACAATTAAATGATACCTACTATAATTGGTTACAAAAAGCAACAGTTCCAGCGACTATTTAATACATGAAAAATAGTGCCAATAATATAAATAGGTACTATAGGTTTCTGGTCCATATCCACCAACCATATAAAATAAAATGATCGTAGAAAAATGAATACTTATGCGTAGGCGAATTCTTAAAATTGCTACAAAGAAAAAGAAGTGAAAATTTGTTGTGTGTGTCGGTAATTAGTGTACAAAAATGTAACACTTTATTGAGGTATCATTTAGTTCGTTTATTTGTCATAGGTCAATGCAAAATTACGTAAGCAGTGTGAACTTCTGAAATTTTGTATTAGATCCTAGCAATGACATTTAAATGATACCTATTATAATTGGTTACAAAAAGCAACAGTACCAGCGACTTCTTACTTAATACATGAAAAAAAGTGCCAATAATATTAAGACTATAGGTTTCTGGTCCATATCTACCAACTATATAAATTTCATGATCGTAGAAACATGAATACTTATGCATAAGTGCATTCTAAAAAATGCTACAAAGAAAAAGAAGTGAAAATTTGTTGTGAGTGCATGTGTGTGTAAAGAGTAAATAGTGTACAAAAATGTAACCCTTTATTCAGGTACCATTTAGTGTGTTATTTGTCATAGGTAATCAATGCAAAATAACGTAGTGTGAACTTCTGTAATTTTGTATAAGTTCCTTACAATGACAATTAAATGATACCTACTATAATTGGTTACAAAAAGCAACAGTTCCAGCGACTATTTAATACATGAAAAAAAGTGCCAATAATATAAATAGGTACTATAAGTTTCTGGTCCATATCTATCAACAATATAAATTTCATGATCCTAAATCGTGAACATTTTCGTGCGATTATTTTTTACGATTTTCGAAGTGGATTAACTTGGCAAGATAGTGTGGAAAGACTTCATTCGGCTTTTGGTGAAGAAGCACCACATAAGACTACCATATAACGCTGATTTGTGGATTTCAATCGTGGACAGTCTACGCTGCAGGACAAATTTCGTGAAGGTCAACTAATAATGGAAGATCGGCATGTGACATACCGTGATTTTGAGGCAACTGTGGGCATGAACACTTAGCTGTGAGAAAGCTAGTTTCGCGTACAATATTCATATATGCTACGTCTACAACATTCCATTTGCCAGGGAGAAATAGTCAAAGTGACGGAAAGGTGATTGTGTGAGTAGCTTTGTAGTAGTGAAAACGAATTGCAGCTGCAGACCTTCTCGACAGCAGTGACATTGTCAATCAATTAAAAAAATTTCACCATAAGTGTCTAAATTTATTCCGACAATTTTTTTTTTTTTTTTTATAGAAGATAGAATATTACTGCCGTTGTCCCTCTAGATTGTCTTAAAGCCCCTTATTTACTCTGAGCCTGAAAGCCCCCAGCGCCCACTTTGGGAACCTATGCCATAGAAGCTGTAGGACTTATTATTCTAAGAATTTCTATGTCTTTTTAGACAGTTTTATGAGTAAATATAGCTTCATTTCTTGTGCCAATATATGGTATTCTTCTCACTCCCTTCGTACTGTTCATGAATGGTTATTTAATTGGCAGAAAATCCATAAACTCAGCATGTAACTAAACTTTCTTGGTGAACACCTAGACAGTTCCAGTTGCGGCTTAACACCTTCAAATTTGGTTAATGTTTTGGGTTTTAACTATGGTCAAACGCAAACGCGAGTTATGTTAAAGTTAAATAAAGAACTTAATCAATTAATTAATTACTCAGAATGGTATATCAGAAATGAAGACATTCACTTACATAGATCTGCACCATGTCTGCTAATTATACGAGTATACACAATTTGAAAAAATGCAAATAATAAGCAAATACTATTTGTTAAATATACTCATGTTTTATGTGTTTAACAAACAAAACCACCACCAACAACAACAAAAAAACCCATCATAGTAAATCAAATGATTATCGTTTTCACTTTTATTAGTTTTTGTTTGGTGGCCATTGAATGAAACTAATAGAAAATGGTAAACTCCGTCGCCAACATACTCACTACTACTTATAGATACAAATGTGACTGAGTGAGTGAGTAAAGGAAATTCGTTTAACATTTTGACTTTTCGAAACGAAACATTTACTTACAAATGACCTACTTAACATACGAGTACGTTGCTTTTTCTTGTTGTTGCTATTGCAATTCACTTATTAACTTCATGGATGCAAAGTTGTTTGTTGTTGGCCACTACTTTCAATGAGACATAAACATGCTGTACATACATACATGGTTATAGATACAATTTGCATTGTAAACTACTTACTAAATGTTGTTGTGAATTCACTTTCTTTCTTAAACAAAAATTTAACATTTTATTTTAATTTCTTTTCGTTTATAACAACAAAAACATATATATATATATAATAATGATTTTTACAATTTTTCTTTCAATTTATTTTAAATTTTTTTTTAATTGTTTGACTGAGTTCAGTAAACTTTGGATAAAATTAATTAAAAAATATGTAAATAGACTGTGAAGAATTGTGCGTAATTTGTTGTGAAGTCAATAAATTGAATTAAGAAAATTTCAATTTAAATCTGGGAAAATTTTAATTTATTTTATGTATATATATTTATATTTAATTTAATTTATAAAAACTCTCATGTCACGGTGTTAGTGTATGAATTCCTCCGAAACGGCTCGACAGATTTTTATGATTTTTTTTTTTATATATTTGTTAGGTATGAGATTAGGTTGTAAGGTAATTTTCACCCTCTTTCCCCCACCCACTATTTTTTAATCACCATTACACTGTGGAACAAATTCAGGTTAGCAAAAGTTAGGTCCATTCTGAAAGTGGCGGGTGAAAATAGAGGCTAAATTAGAAGACCCGTATCGCGCCGTTTGTTTATGTTAGTTCGAATTTTTTTTTAATCGACCTGCGAAGTTTGCAGTCAAATGCCGATTTTCAGCATATTGCTTATATAGTTTTTTGGCTATAACTCGTCGACTAATTGATATTTTTTCGATCTGTAAACGCCAAATTATTGCTAGAGACCTGTGCAACAAATGAAAAAAATTGATTTTGAAAATTTTTGGGGTACTTATGAAGCAAAATGTTGGAAAATTTATTTTTTTTCATGTTTTTTGAAAATATTTTTTACAAAACTTAAGTCTTTTTTGTTTTTTCTGTGGTCTATAATATGCTTCTCAGTTTCTTGAATAAATTTCATTTGAAAAAAAAATTGTCTTAGTCGAATAATTACGTTTACAGATCGAAAAAATATCAATTAGTCGACGAGCTATAGCCAAAAAACTATATAAGCAATATGCTGAAAATCGGCATTTGACTGCAAACTTCGAAGGTCGATTAAAAAAAAATTCGAACTAACATAAACAAACGGCGCAATACGGGTCTTCTAATTTAGCCTCTATTTTCACCCGCCACTTTCAGAATGGACCTAACTTTTGCTAACCTGAATTTGTTCCACAGTGTTATTGTATTTTCATATGAACAATAGCCAAATATTTAGGGATACATTTTAAAATCAATCAAGTCGCCTTTGTCAAATATATCAAAAATTTTGTCAATATTAATAAAGGGTTTTTCAATAAGAGTTGTTATTTTGAATAGCCCGCTATTTCGGTAGATGTCACTTTTGAAGCTGTCATTTTTTGACATTTGACAAGTAGAAACTACGCCCTTAATAAAAATGGAACGATACACGCTTCAACAACGCATTGAAATTATTAAAATTCACTATAAAAATGGTGAAAATTTGGCAGAGACGGTGCGTAAAACTAAAACATTTTTGTGTCGTCGTAAAGCACCTTGTCGGACAGCAATACAGAACTTGGTGGAAAATTCGAGCTGTTGGGACAAAGTTAGTGATGTGCACGTCGCTCAAGAACAACTGAGAATATTGCTGCTGTAGCCCAAAATGTTGAAGAAAACCCAGGTTTGTCCATTCCAGATCGTTCTTTGGAATTAGGCAAATCACAAACGTCATTACACCGTATTTTGCATAATGACTTTGGTCTTAAGGTTTATAAAGTTCAGTTAACACAAGAACTCAAGCCGGTCGATCATCAACAACGTCGTGTCTTTGCTGATTGGGTCCTTGAAATGCATAGAAATGATCCGGAATGCCATCGAAAAATCATCTTGACTGATGAGGCCCATTTCCACCTCGGTGGCTACGGGAACAAGCAAAATTGTCGCATCTGGGGCTCGGAAAACCCAAGAGTTATTGTTGAAAAGCCTCTCCATCCTCAACGTGTGACTGTTTGGTGCGGTTTATGGTCCGGCGGGGTCATTGGACCTTACTTTTTTCGAAAATGACGCTGGAGCAACAGTTACGGTGAATGGATTGCGCTATCGAGAGATGATTAATGATTTTTTATGGCCGGAATTGGATGGTATTGATCTGGACAACGTTTACTTTCAACAAAACGGTGCTACGTGCCACACAAGCAACGAAACCATTGATCTTTTACGGAAAAAGTTTCTGGACCGTGTTATCTCTCGAAGAGGTGATTACAGTTGGCCACCGAGATCTTGTGATTTAACACCTTGCGACTTCTTCCTTTGAGGCCACGTAAAAGATAAGGTCTACGCCAACAGCCCAGCGTCGATTCAAGACCTGAAAGATGGAATTCGTCAGGCTACCGAGGACATAGGGCAGCCACTTTGCGATTTGGCTATGGAAAATTTCATGAAAAGGATATGGTCCTGTAAGCGTAGTTGTGTCGACCATTTATTTTCCATTATTAACGACATACCTTCCTCTTTATAATGAAATAAACATCCGATCATTTATCTCAAAAAATGATATTTTTCTTTAAATATCAAAATCTTGGATATTGCAAATTACTAGAAGGAAATTGGAGAAGGAAGCCAGAGCAGGTTGTGCTTCCTTCAGCATTCATTTCTGTCTTAATTTTAGATTTTGCCTTTCATTTAACTTTTCCCTTAAATTTTCGTTTTACTTTAGACTTAATTTTTCCAGATTGAAAGACAAAACTCCAATTTTTTGAATATTTAAATAATCTTAAAAAAAAACAATAATCAAAAGAAAAACCTAACAAATTTCAATAAGTCAATATTTTTTTTTCTTTTTATAAAACTATTAAATTAACATTTCACAAACATTAACCTCTCTGGGCAACCAACAACATCATATCACGAAACATAAAAACACTTTCCACACTCACAAAAAAAATAACCAACTACACTTTTTTGACCCAGAAAAATTGACAACCAAAAAAACAAAACAAAAATCATAAAACAAAATCCAATAAAACTCGTTTAAAACGCAGCCGCCGAAAGGCAACAAGTCATGATGAAGCCGGTAAAAGAAATGCATTAAAAACAAAAAAAAAAAAAAAACTTTAATGAAAAACAAAAGAAAGAAAGAAAAGAGAAGAGTGAAAAAATTATTTAAAACACTATAAATTAATATATAAATAAAATAAATGTAGAGTACACTTTCGCTTATGAAAACGAAAGTCAACGTACTTTGCACAACAAACTAAACTAAAGAAAGAAAGAAAGAAAATAATAAGATAGAAATAAGAAATAATAAAAAAAAGAAAAGAAATGGAGAAATGGAGAAATTTTACTAAGCCAAGTCAAGACAAGACAAGAAAAATAAAAGTAGGGTGATGAACAGCAACAACAACAACAACAACAACTAGTTAGAGCAAATCCAATTGAAAGAAATTTCATAAATTTTGTTGTCTTTAACAATCTAATTTTTGTGTTTTATAATAAAAAAAAAAAAACAAAAGCAACATAATATTAAACATAAACATATACACATATTTGCATGATTAAGTTTAGTTTAGAAAACCCCTTTTTAACATATATATTTTCATGCTTAAGCACTCGATTTCGAATGTTGTTTGATCAGAAGTTAACTGTGAAAGAGCATTAACATTGTTAACTGAATTAAATGTGGGCAAATATGTAAATATTATTATTATAATATTTTAAGATAAACAAATTTGTATCTTTTTGAGGCCTTATTTATGATAAAAGGTAAAACTACATTAGTATAATGTATCTCTCTCTTTTTGTTACTTTTGTTATACTTTAGGTCGCTTCTCCTTCTGTTCTTATCCTCCTGTATCTCTATCCAGTTTATCTATGCAAACTATAGACTCTCTATCCTGCGTAGGACAAAAATGAATTTTGTTTTATTATTTTAGGTTAACATTTTTGACTTAACAGTTGAACAAGTTATAACGCTAGACAGTAAATAAAAACATTGAATACACATTGTGACTTCACTGACGAAAAGAATTGTGACAAGAATGAACGCAATTCAATTCGACTATCTTCCTTGGCAATACGATCGGGCTCGACTTTATTAATTAATTAGTTAATTCTAGGGACTCCATTTTGTGCATAGGGTTATTTGGAATTATACTAATGATATCTGAATTAATAGCAAATTTCTGAAATTATAGAATAAATGATTCATTCAGCATTCATTTCAGACTTAAGTACGACGTTATAGAATATTGTTCTCATATCAAACCGTCCTAGCTCTTACTACCGGCTCTAAATATAAATACTTTGTGATCTTATTATCTTGGTTTTTTTTATTACTTTTCTCGACTATTTCTAAGTTTTATGTTTGCTCTTCTTTTATTCTTAAAACATCGCGTAACTGTGGGATTCAAAGAACTTTGATCTGGGTTACTCTCAACAAATCATTACACAAATAATAAACATATTACTAACTTTCTGCCGAACATTTTAATTAATTATTTCTCGATTTTGGAAAGAAAGACTCTGATATCTAGGCAACCATACCTAGCAGCAACAGAAACTATAAATCTGTTTCCAAAGGAAAGCTTGGAATTCCTAATATATACCAGAAAATCAGAGAAGCTGTAATTATGGGGTATGTTAGGACAGCCATTATGACTAGCTCCCAACCTTCCCCTTATCTAATCTAAGGTTTTCTCCAACCACGAAAAAAAAAAAAAAAATAATTGATTAAAACGAGTAGTCAATTTCCTATAAAAAAACATTGCAGTCATTATTTTATTAACTCCAATATGAAAATAACATTTAAAAGAAACCCTTCCGCCAATCAGGTGAATTCTATAGACCCCATATCTTAACAGCTAAACCTCAAATAACAAAAATTTTATGAACACGTTTACACATCCCCTAGAAGTACAAATATGCACAATATGAACGAATTCCAGAACCTCATTTTTTTTTTTTTCGTTGTCCTCTTCACGTGAAATGTTCCCAAGTTAAATTGTCCTAATTCTTTATATTCTTAGAATGAAGTTCTTGCACAAAAGTATGCAGTTTAAAGGTTATATTGACTTTGAGATATTATCATTCGATTAAAAATTTTATCGGGAAATGTAGATCTTTCCCATCTGCAACGAAGGTAAGATCAGTAACGGAAGATATTTTAAAGGCAATTCTTTCATTATGAGTGACTCTTCATGATAGAAGGAATTACAGGGTGTTGTTTTGGTATAGGATGGATTAGCAATCCTTGGGCGATTTTGTTATTGTCTATGACACTTAATGAAGATGTAAACTTTCTGAGAAATCATATGACTGACCTATAAAATAAAATTTTGCAAATGCTGAGTTTAAAGATTTATAATATAAATAAAGATTTATTATTCAATAAGTCACAATGCAAATATTACATTACTCAATCACAATTTTATTATTAAAAAAAAAAAAAAAAATAAATGTTTCATATTCTTATAAACTACTAAAAATACATGCATAACACATGAATATGTTTGAAGAAACCAACTTGAATATATACATACTACATATTATATTTTATCTTCTTTATAATAAACTTCATAAACCGCAAAGTTCACTCGTCTATGAATTGGCCCACACTTATTTTCTCAATGCGGATAAGCATCCTTCGTGCCATCTATATGCGGTCAAATAGTATCAACGCTTTCTTTTTACAAATGCTCTCTCATCTTCAAAATATCAGAACATTCCTCTTTCCTAACTCTAAGTCCTCACCATCCATTATTACTGTTTCAAAAACATAAAAACTTGTGGTCTCCTAATCTAATTTAATAAAAAAAAATCATAGTCGAAGGCTTATTATAATTAATAAATAATTAGTTAAACACATACTCGTACAATAATCTTCCTTTTCCGTTGATCAAAGGAATTTCAATGTTAATAAGTGTGTATGTACTACAATACATTAATGTTGCACTTGAACTGTTGCCGCCGCTGAGTATTTTATTGTATTGTGTATGTTTTTTTTGTTTTCTTTTTGTATTGTTGACCTAATTTCAATACAATTTCAATTGTTGCTTTTTTAAGTAATCATGAAACCGCAAACTTTAAAATTATTATTATAATTTTTTTTTCATTTTCATTCATACATACACAGATAAATATAAACATATCTCGTAGCACATGTATGTAGAGAAGGTGTACAGATATTTTATAATTGTGTTGACTAGACTAGACGGTGATCGTGTTTATTTTTTGGAGGTTAGGAGGTTTATTTCGATATTCAAACTCCTCATATAGAACACATACTCACTCAGTCAGTTGTATATACATAGTTATTTTGTTGAGGGTTGAGTCTTGACCAGTGTTAAAATATGTACAATTGAGCAACAACAATGAGTAGTGTATGTAGGTATTTCTATTCACTTTACTCTCTACTCACACTTGACTTATGTGGTGTATTGTTTTGTATCTGTAGCAACCTTTTAAATCAAGGTAACGGTTAAATGAGATAATTTTTATTTGCCTTTTTTCTTTTTTTTTTTGTGTTTGTTGGTTGGTTGGTTGTTATTTTGGTTTTTGATTTATTTTTTTTTTTTTTGGTTTGTGCTATTGTTTTATTGAAATATTGTATGAAGTTCAGGGTGAATGTTCATTTATTTTGTTAATTTCATTGTTTTTTTTATTAAAATTTTTGCTTATTGTTATTATTATTAAAACAACTAAAAAATATTATTATTAAAGTAAATAAACAAATTGTTTAACAGGAAATTACAAATCAACACGGAAAATTTGAATATTGAATATTGATTTTGTTATTTTATATTATAATATTTGAGGTAGGGTATTTATAATGTGTTGGATATGTACGTATATGTATGTATGTATTGAAGTTAACAATTTATGAAAGATTATTTTGCTTCAGTCCAATCAAATCAACCTTGATTAATTCTTGTTATTTCCGTTGTTCGTATGTTTTTATTTAACAGAATTCAATTTGTCTTATAAGAAAAATCAATAGATCAATTCTTTGCTTGGTGTGGTTGGTGTGGTATAGTTAGTTAGTATAAGACAAATTTTGACAGGTGACCTGAATATTCATAATATTTTAAGATTTCCGGTTGTCATACGTATGTAGATTAGAGTATATAAAAGTATCATGACCTTAACTCTAAAACAGGAGTTTGAATTCATTAGACAATTTAATTGGTTTATAAATAGAACAAATAACTGACTACAATTGATTTCTACTCGTACTTCACGTGAAAGATGCTCACAAAACCTTCATTTTGTGTACAAACATGTGTAACTAACAGTAACAATTGAATAAATTATTTTTAGAAATTTTCTACTGAAAATCTTTATTATTACTAATAGTTTGTTTTTTGTCTAAACAGTGAAAATCACGATAATGCAGATTTTTAATTCCGTACCGAAGTAATTTGTGTTTTGTAGTGCTGACCTATGTAATGTTATTGTTCATAAAACATCAAGTTTGTCGTCTTTGTGTCACATAGATAGTATCAGTCTTTTAGGTGTTTTGTACCTTTCGTTCTTTAAGTCTGAAATTAATGCTGAAGGAAGGACACCGTGCTCTGGCTTCCTTTTCTAATTTCCTTCTAGTAATTTGCAATAGCCCAGAAACTTAACACATAGTGTAGCCATCTGGAATGCAAATTGTTGGAATATTCAGATTCCACCAGTCTGAGGGCAATTAAATAAACATAGTGCAGCTGACTATATTGCTAAATTCAGATTACATTAGTTTAATTCCAAATAAACCTATGCACATAGTACAGTCTCCGGAATTGAACTTCTTAATTCGCTTTTAGGTTCCATGTACTTCTGAATTCACTCCCAAATGAATGCCCATGCGATTGATTAGAAAGTCATCCATCCTTCTTTCAATTCTTGTTTAAAAATATGGAATGAAATGTTTAAATTGGGTTAGAAACTTATTTATATTTGGAACGTTGGAATGTGTAAATGGGATGGAATGGATTGTCATGTTTATGTTTAAATTGGGATAGAATCCGATTATAATATATATGGTTTAGGACAAAAGACAGAACAATTCGATTGTGTCTTGTTGCTATGACTGGTCATCAACAATATATTGTGTAATTATATGTTGTCTATTTAGTCTTCCAACACCAGAATTCAATTCAATGTTTTACTAGCGGCTAATGTCCAGTATGTAAGCGGTATACCCAAAGGGACGGTGGCTAAAGTGCGAGTGGCGTCTTTGAAATACGCCTGTCTTTTTTTTACTGACTCTATACGATGACTTGGCTGACAAATATTTTCTGACCTTCTGAATTACAAATAATTGCTGAATTGGAAAATCACTGCTTATTGATCCTTTTTGGTTCCTGCATTAAAGGGGGTAGCCTGAGTAGTGTTCTTTAAAATGCCAGAGATCGAATACCCGTACAATTACCTTATTAGATCAAAACTCAATATTGACAAGATTTCATTCTGAAGTCCCTTATTTTAGTACTCATGTAATGTGCGGGCTACATATGTATATTCGATTTTCGATATTTTTGTGGATTTTGAATGTTTAGTTAATTTTTGCCATATGTTTTGCTTGGATGTGTTTTGGCTCGTCTTCGGTTATTGCCTATTCCAAAAAAAGGATCAACGAATATGTATCACATTTTGTGTGAAAAACAAGATTTAGTGCGTAGACGCATTCCGAATTGTTGACTGTGGCTTATGGTGACGTTAATCGGTGGTACAAAATATTCTCAGAAGGCCTAGAAGATGTGAATGACTAAGAATGTGACATCATATCAACATGAACGGGACGAATCATCTAGAAGATGATGAATGGAGTCTTAATGCCGGGCATTGCAATGAAAAATAATCAAAAAGTATTCTATGTGACGACCCTCCTTAAAGATGATAGGCCTGTTCTCGGGAACCGTTTCTTCGAAGATATGAAAAGTGTTGTACATATTTCTCTAGATGGAACTTGGCTCTTTTTGGCGATTCTATGGGTTGAATGAGTGTGTTTATTTTCTTATTGTTCTATTGAAGTAAACCAGTAAAAACAATTCTTCTAAAAACTTGAGTCACTCTTTATCTGAAGTCCCTGCCAAGACGACTTCTTCTAGTCACTTCCCTATGTTCCTTCCCGCCTTTCTTTTAATACATAATCTTTTCAAATATTATTGTGCATATTTGTCTTTGTAATCATTGCAAATCAAATTAAGTTTTGATTTAATTTGAACGCTTTTGAACTTCAATTAAAATATTGTGTTCATGAAAATACAATAATTTTTTTTCTTCTTTTTTCGTTTGTTTGATTATTTGTTGTTTGTTTGAGGTTAATTCACATAATTCATTGCAAAGACCCTCAATTATAATTATGAGGTTATTCAATTTTCAAAATGTGTCACTGCTGTTTCAGCTGCTGCTGCTTCTGCTGCTGATGTTGTTTGCTAGTTTGCGTTTTGTTGGTTGGATACTCGTACAATAAAATGAGCATACAAAAATTGAAAATTCAAAAACTTAACAACAACCATAATAATGATAATAATAACAACAACAAAAACTGAACAAAATGAGTTGAGCTTGAACGACACTTGCTAATTGTCTATGACCTTTTTTTGCGAACGCTCGCCGACAAGTTGCTCGCACTTGTGTTTGCTTACATTTATTTTTGAGGTTCAAAGAGGGCCATAAGTAGTAGTACGAGTAGTAGTATTAAATAGAGAAGGTCTTTTCATTAGGTCTCGGTCTCGGTTTCTGGGCCTGTTGTTGTTAGTAGCTTGTGTTGTCTTTCTTTTAATTTTTGCACGCAAAACAATTTTTTAAAATAAATTATTTATTAAAGAAATACAATATTTGAAAATTATTAACAACAATCAAAATACTCAAAAGGTTTAATGACAAAAAGAACAAGAGGAGAGGTAGGGAAGCAGGTGTATTAATAAGTGTTAAATGTTTAATAGTTTTATTTCTTTTTTAGTATTGTTATTATCATTATATTGTTTTTACTATATGACCTTCATTTACTGACTGATAGTGTAAATAATTTATATAGTTTGTGTAATGGAAGAACGTTTCAACTGGGGACATAAAGCACAATTCAGTACTTTTAACACGTTAGTGTGGTTTATTGATGGTGGAAAACTTGAAACTACCTACATGAGCTTGGATTGCATATTCACATATACTATCATGAACAGTCAAGCATTATTCGAAGCTCTTGCATTCTCTATAATTTCCTTCTTCATGGTAGCAGAATGCCAATCTCTACTCGATGAATTAGAGAACTAAACAGCTTTTCGCTGGTCTCCGATTCTGTTCGCTGCGGACTAACCTAGAATAAAAATAGGAGTGCACAAAATTGGCAACATACTGGCACAATAACAGTGAAAGCCAAAGGCAAGCAAAATGTTTCTTTAAACCAGACAGGGCCAGGATTTTCTCGAAGTTGTCTCCTTTTACCAAAGGCCATGAATCTACGGGTACTCGAATAATATTTCACATACCATTGTAGCTTCAGGTATTATCCATATCTAAAAAAAACTGGCCTCTTAGACACTGAGGAAACCAACATGTAGTAAGTCAGGAACCATTTTCATAAATTATCAAGAATATTTGATATTTGTATTAGTAATAAATAATATGTATTAATATGCCAGTATTAGAGGCAGGGGGACTCCCGGCAAGAGTCACGGGCCTGACAACCCCGCCTACCCCGAGTCGTTGCGTATGCCGACAAATCCGGTGATCCTAGACGTATGTAGGTGAAAAGATGATTGACCTCTAAGGGTAATGGAAGAATTCTCTGAATCTTAAAAGGATGCCTACTCTAAGGTAATACAACAAAGCAGTTCAGAAGTAGTCATACTTCCCAGAGGCTGAGGAGGGAGGTTTAGTGGAGACATCACACACATAGTCACGATGGTGGCTATAAGTCTGAAGGGATTCCTCCCTACCTCACAAACTTACCAGTAATAGTTAATAAAGATTTCTCTATAAGGAAAAATTACGTATACGAAGTGTCTATATACATATAATGTACCTCCGTAGTAGGTGTGCTCGTTGTATGAATATCGATATATAATAAATATAGATATTTAACCCTCTATATATTGAATCCATCCGATATAGTCGATAAGATATCGAATACTTATTATTGATAAATTTTATTCGATATATCGTACCGAAAACGTACCGAAACCTCTCAAAATTTGTAGGACCCAAGATGCAAAGACGAATTGAAATCAGTGACTAAGGGAATTCTGCTTCGTTGCATTGTGACTATCGACTATTGTACAGAGCTATCAGAGTTGCGTGCTGTGGAGCTTGTGCCGTTGAAACACGTGAAAGCATAGCTTCGTATGGAGTTTGGTCTTTACTCTTTTGATACAAATCTTATCGTAGGCCCCATCCATTCTCTATCATGCTTGAATCAATAAAAAATATAATATATGTATATGTATACTAGCATAGCCCGGGGCGTTTTGCATTTGTTTAATTTTTTTTGCTGCTAAAGAAGGCAAGCAACACAACACAATTATATTTTTTTTTAGTTTTTTTGATGTTTTTATGAGTTTTGAAGTAATGATAGGAAGTTACAGCGCCATCTGTTACAAATTTATGGAACTTTCAAAAAAAAAAAAACCACTTCATTTGAAATTAAAAAATATTGAACTCATTAATATCCTATATACCAAGTTGGACCAAATGACATATATATACAAAATTCCATTAAGATCGGTTCAGTAGTTTCGGAGTCCATAAATGACAAACTCTGTGACACGAGATGTTTATATATCTATCTATCTATCTATATATATAATCGTAAGCCTTTTCCTGTCTGTGCACGCTAATCTCAGAAACGGCTTAACCTACTTGAATGCGGTTTCGACTGGTGTATTGTAGCAAGCTTCGTGTAACATTTAGCGTTTATTTTATCGAAAGCGAAAAGATATTCATATTTTTAATTCTGTTGGCGACTTTTTGGCTTATTTTCGAATGTTTTCCTCTTTTGCTGGGCTCCAACATTAACCATCTGATAATTATGAAAAAAGTTAACAAAATACACGCTATTACAAATATATTGCAAATACCACGCGTACGAAATCGTGGGCACAGCTAGTATCAAAATAAATTTGACTTTGCCCAATCACCAATCATGCTTGAATCAAGCCAAACTTTATCGATTTCATTCTCGACTGATTCAAGCCTGATTGACAATGGATGGGCCATATAAGTCTACAAAATGGAATGGCAATGTAGTCAACAAATTACATACGATATATTGAAAATATCGTTATTTGTTTTCGATGTATCGCAACATATCGAAAAAGAGTTTCGATAAATCATATCGGAATAAATTTCGATATATAGTTTGAAATAAACATCTTTACTCCTTAGGCCGAAAACATGCCGGATCAGACAAAACGTTTAACTTTCTCTGATGAAAAAACAGTACATACACATTGTTTCTTATGAGGCATCACACACCCAAGCAAGCAAAACAAAACACATGTCTCGTTGTGGATAGCTGGTCTGTTGTCATTTGAAGACAAAGTGTTTAATTTTCATGTTCGAGTATGCAAAATATCAACATGTTTTCTTTCCTTAGTCGTTTTGCCTAATCCGGTGTGTTCTCTCAGCCTAAGTTTTGAGAGGTCAGAGTTAGTGTGTTCTTTTTTAATGGTGTTATATCTTTTCCCCAATATCCTTAATTTTTTATTTACATACGCATTTGTTTATTCAACCTTTCTTTCAATTATTTTCGAATTCCTCAAGTTTATTTTTATCCATTTATTTTTAAAATTTATTTTTAAATAATTATTTTCATTATTTTTTACTATAAAATCTATTTTATTTATTTAATTTATAATATTATATTTATGTTATATTTTTCTAATTTAATTATTATTGGTCTATTTTAATTATATTTTTTTTTATTTAAAGTTTCACAATTAACATTTTTATTTATCATAAAAATATTTTATTTTATATTTTCTTCATTTATTTTATTTTTTCAATTCAATCATGAATTTAGGTTACACGCTGCGTAGCACTTTCATTTCACTAACCGCGCTTCGTCAGTGTAGTCGTTCGTAGTCAGTTCATTGACATCATTTTAACTCTCAGTCGTTGGTTGAAATACATAAATTTCGCTTTTTTTTTGTTTTTACTTTTTGAGTCTTGGCCAATCATCGTTATGCTCGTACTACCTCGATCTTCGCTCCCTTCCTAAGCATGCATATTTAGTTGTTTTGTAGATACTTTTAAATGATACATAAGCATTGTAGCAGTAACTTTGTTATAATGACGACGATGATGACGCCGCTACTGCACGTGAAAAAGAAAGTAAAATTATTTTTGGTTCCGCTCCAGTTATGCATCGTTGTAGTCGTCGTCCAAGTCTATAAGTAGGTAGTAAAGTGCGACACGACTGAAGGTTGCAAGGGAACTTACTGGAAGCAGCTACTTAGAGAGACGAGACTATTCTACTATACATTTAAAACTGTTGCTGTATTGTCAATGCAATGTTGTTTGTTGTCGTCCCCCTTTTTTCCTTAACATGTTTTTATGTTTATGTTGTTGTTGCTCACTTATTTGTATTTCAAAAGACCTCAGAGCGAGCAACGTTTGTTTTCGCTTGCTGTTGTTGCTGCTGCTGCTGATGTTGCTGTTGCAGAAGTCAAAAACCTTTTAACGTTTTGAATTTCACTTTCTTTGTAGTACAACACAAAACTTTATGCACGTTAAGAGTTGATTATTGTTACTGCTTGGGCTCGGTAGTAGTAGTAGTAGTAGTGGGGGAGAGAGGTGCATGTTATAAATGCCGCGACTCATGAGTTTAACCAAAGCATTACTGCATCATTGACTGCTTTCATAGCTAATGACGAGTTTATGTTTGAGGGGTCTGTCAGACTGTCAGTCAGTCGGTCGGTCTGTCTACCATATACCTATAAAGACAGACAGGCAGACAGACAAACTTGTTTAAAGGTTCCATAATTTAAGTGGGCTTTAAGTGAAATTTAATTTTGTTTTCCATGTTGAACAAAAAATTATACAAAGTTTCAGGTTATTGACTCTACAAATAATTTCCTTTCATAAACTGTTGAGTGGTGTGTTTCTTAAGGTGAATCTTCTCGATTATTGATTTATAAATATTCAAAATGCAATGCATTAGGATTTTATACAATGTCATTTTTAACTGAGGAAGTACTATTTATTGAAATTAAACATAAATCACTAATGACATTAATCTATCAAAGAACTGACTTTAAGTCTTGGAATATAACATAAGTGTATAGTTATAAATTCTGCGTAAGAAGTACATAATGGGAAGCTATACTTCAGCATCATAACTAGGCACTTTGCCTGTAAGCAAACTAGTTGGCAAATCATACACAATTTTGGAGCCTGTGAGCCTAGTGCTACTGAACTGCAGAAAAAAACCAGACCATAAAGAAAAAACCTTCCGGAGAGTGGTCCCCCTTTGGACTTTGACTTTGTGGACACTATTCCAAATCCCGAACATGAGATTATCTAGACAGATGGCTACTCAAAAGAAGAACTCACCATTTTAAATGAAGAAGTGGGCGGCCAAAAGCCCAGACCTTAGTTCGACCGAAAATCTAAGGCAATTGGGGAAGAGGAGACTTCCAATTCAAAGGACTACGGATAGAGTGCATCATAAAAGGAATAATATTCCGGTTTCTTCATTGCATATCATCATGAAATATTGGCGTGTTTATTTATGATTACATAGTACCTATCTGTGAAATCTAATTCTATTGTTCCTTTGGAATGATTACCATTAACTTCAGTACAATTATTATTTTTGAATTATTTGTACTGTTCTTAATGGCGTTATTTCAAAGTGGCTGCTACGTAAAAATGGATCGATCTAAACTATGTAATGTAATGGTGTGATGCTTTTTAAGATGAAGGAAAATTTATTTTAAGGTATTTTTTTTCGTTAATCGTTGTCTGGAGCTCAGATAAGAAGGATGCAATTGAGGAGTCTCTCCGTACATCCTATTCAGAATGTTTGTTCCAAAATATTTAAACCATTTCTGCATTAGTAGTACTCTATAATCTCTGTTAACAGGTAAAGTGAAGTCTCATCCATTCTTAATCCAGATTCTTATTGAAATGATTCTACAATGATATACTTTTTATGTATCTGAAAAGTTAAGAAATTTTCTAGATCTAAAAAGAAATATGATTGGTTTTTGATGTGCCGGAATAACATCATGAGTTGTGATAAGGAATATACTATAAAGACGACTTAGAAATGATTGATTATTTTTTTCGATATGTGGGTAACTTTGTAGATTCTAACGAAAGTTGCAACTTTGAATTAGATGGAAACTCTTCTTAAGTAAAACTGGAACTACGACTCTGATTTTATTAATTTTTGATAATTCTGAAGTAGAGTTAGAGCATTGAATTGAATGGAAGCTGTTCTCAAGTAACTCTGACTACGACTTAGAATTGATTGAGTTTGATAAATTTTAAAATCCAGAGTACCAAAGAGAATTGCGACTTTTAATCGTATAAAAGCTATTTTCAAGAACAAGACTTAATTGAGTTTTGGCAATTTTGTAATCATCCTACTTTTGAGTACCAAAGAAAGTTATCAAGTGATGGAAATGATCTAATATATGTATAAATGTGTGCCATTTTCTGTTAATTTATTTTGTTAATTTATTCTTCAATGAGGGGGATGGGGTTATTCGCAGAGGTGCATAATTGTGGGAAGCTTCCTGAGCGCTATACTATATACTGGGGTATAGCCAGGGGCGATTCCTTTGACGAATAACTCAAGCAGCTCACAACCTCCAGCTTCGGCACGGTATCCCCTGGATAGCTAATTGGCTGCCGCCATTTAGTGAACTAATGTGAGAAGGCTACTGGTCACCTCGGTTTCCAATTCATATCCTTCTGATGCATAGAAGGTTGCATTGGGCCAGTGATCCGATCGTAAAAAAATATACACTCAAGAAACAGAAACAGGCCTCGGATATAACAACCCCCCCACGATGACGACTTTCAGCTTTAAACACATGACACGAATCGGAACCAGCCTATGCTGCCTATTAGGAGCGATATCTTGTATTCGTACATTATATTATGGAATTTTGAGATGAATTTTCAAAATTGATGAAATTATCATTTAATTTCTTTTCAAAGTCATAAATGTATTGTGCAATTTATTTCTTCTTCAATATTTAGATGGGATTGGGACTCTTAACTAAAAACTAAATTTTTTTTTTTAAGATTCATTGACCTTTGGTTTTTAATATACAATACGTATGTATATCTTTCCTAATCACATTGTCAATTACTCGATGAAAACATGCATTATTTTCTATCTTAACTTTCAAGACACGATTTAAAAACACATAAAACCAAATTACAAAACATAAAAAGTACTTAAACTTATTTGGAAATGAAATTGAAAGCACCAAACAAAAAAAAAACATGAAAAATGAAAGTGTATTTCTTTTTTTTTTTTTTCATATTTAACATAATTTGCTTGCTTTCTTTATTTCTAAAAAGAAAAATTGAAAGAAAAGAAAAATTACTTTACTTTTTCTATTCTTCAAATGTTTATTTTGTTAATTGTTGTTTCTTTACAATTTTTCAAATCAGTTTGTGCTGTCTGTCTTTGTGTCACCATCGTTTTCACTTTTTATATACTATTATTATTGTATTGTATTAAATATTCTTTTTGTGTTAATGAAGAAGATAAAGAAAAATGAAAGAAGAAGAAGAAGACAGAAAAAAGGTTATTAGAAAACTATAAATGTCAAAAGAAGTTCAAAAGATTGAAGAAAAGTATGATGTTGTGTTATGGTTATCATTAAAATTATAAAGATGATTATGGTTTTTTTTTACAATTAATTAATAAGAAAACAAAAAAATCAAATTTTTAAATCAAAGAAACATTTTGAGAGTGAAAATTATTATGACCTCAATATTATTATTGTAGGTAAACCTTAACAGAAGGGAGGATTTTTATGAGTTTCGTATAGAAATCGATGAGTATCGCCTTTATTAATTATATGAAATTAATAAATTGGAACGAATTGAATTGAATTGTCTTTAACATAGTACTATATTTTTTTCTTTAAATTTTTTCCATTTTATTTGTTTGATACTTCAATTATGTCTTTTACATTCCTGTTTATAGAGATGAGCTAAACAGTGACACAGTGATTCTAAACTGTGATTGAGTCACAGTCATTTGAAGGGAGAGGCACAGTTTACTTGATTGATTGTGACTCAGTTGAAGTGATTGGTAATCACAGTTTAAACAAAGTAAACTGTGTCTCTCCCTTCAAATGGCTGTGACTCAATCACTGTGTCACTGTTAAGCTCATCTCTACCTGTTAATAGATTTCTGGTATATTTAATCGCAAATGATTTTTAATTTAACAATATCCCTTAAGATTGAATACACTAGAACAAAAGTACATACTTATGAATTTGTAGTACTCGTAGTATGTGCTATGATATATTCAAAGTGAGTGAGATCACATGAACGAATTAAATTCTTGTACTTGTATATAACAAAAAAACACAAACATGAAGAGATTACCCAGTCAATTCTAGGTATTCTTGGATTTTGTACTTCTCTTCTTAAACATAATGAAATATTTAGCTCAATCAACCTAATTGATCCATGGTTGAGAGTCATTTCAAGTACTTAAAATGGTCTTTAGCGTGTACATTCATTTTCTACCACTCAACATCTGCTCGTTTTTAACCAGGTAAAATTTTCATATTTGGTATAATTTCCAAATATACAAGGAGTATGTCTTTTTTCCCTAGCTCGGTTTCTTAAGATCAATTTTGATTAATTGTAATGAAGAAGAGGAAACAGCAGAGCATTTGCACTGTGATGGTCTATTATAATTTGGACCAGATTTCAATACCTAGAGAACCAAATGAACTTGTTTACTTATCTCCATTCTCTCGAAGGAGCTGTTATTATAGAGTTTTGTTTTTTTTTTTTTTAATTTTTAATTTCTTTCCCTAATATTAACTTTACCTTTCTGTGTTTTCGGGAAGATCTGACCTTATCTGGGGTGCATTTTATAAACCATCTGTCCATGATGGTAGTATACATGGTCTTTGCTAAAAGATGGCTTGTAAAATGCATCTACAGATTGGTTCAGTAGTGCAACAAAATTTGAACAGCCTATAACAACAATGGGCTGTTCAAAATCTTCTAAACAATATTGGCATGAGGACACGATTACGCACCTTATCATCGGGGGCTCACTCTGAGTTCAATAAATTATTTTTTTTAACGTTACATTGGAAAATTGTATGGGATATCTGGTCATCATTTTTTTGAATTGACCTAGCAACACAATTTAGTAATGGTTTAAATTTCACAGCATAACAAAATAAGGTATTTTTTTTGGGATTCCTACGCTTTCCGTTCGTCCATCCGTCGTCAGTGAGGTCTATCTCATAAACCGTTATAGATAGACAGTTAATATTTTCAGAGAGTGTGTAATTTAATTGCCAATAAAACGACAAATAAGAAAAATAAAATGAAGTTTAAAAATTAAAGGGATCAAAAAGGATAAAAAAAATCAGCAAAAAATCGTGGGGTTAGCCCGGCCATGCATTAACTTCAAAGACCAAACCAAATATTCATGGTAAGGATCTCATGCTGTGCATCTGATGGGAACGGCTCGAAATTATCTACTTTGAGCTAATCCCGCCTAACGAAATCATCACTGGAGTGCGTTACCAACAATAATTGACGCAAACGAGAATATGCCAACAGACAAGACATTCACCAGACATTGCTCCTTCCGACTATCACTTGTCGCGGTCCGACAACACTTAGTTCCCACAAAGATGCACAAAATACCTCAAATTATAATACCCTAGTTCATAAAGATACTTATGAGGACACTATAATGAAAGTATTTTAGCTTCTGTAATATAAAATATATTATTTACATTTTGTAGTGCAACTTTCATATTGAAAAGAGAAAAAGAAACTGTCTAAATTTCTCTTGAACTAAAAATAATACGCTCATATGTTGTTAGGAGGAGTTTGGTTGGTTGGGGGTTAACAACAATAATAAGAAGTGAAAAATGTAACAAATTAAAGAAAAATCACCCAAAACTAAAAGCGCAATCGGGCAAAAGAAAGTGAAAATAGTTTGGTTTTTTTTTTTTTTTTTTCAAAAAGAAAGTGCTGTTTTGGTTACTAGAAGGTGATGACCGACTAAGGCCTCCTCTCGTCCGTCATCTGCCTCAAGCTGAACAATACAATATGCCCAAATGACAACTTCTTTTCAAGTTTCAATCAAGATGACTCCAGATTAATATGAATATTGTCTCTACAGAGATGCATGCAATTGAGGACGGAAAGAAAGGAAGTTGCATGATTTTGATTTTGAAAGGAGTCTCCAGTTAAATTTAGTTTCATCAATTGTGTGTTGTGTGAGGTGAAAAGAAACTGAGTGAGTTGTGTTGTAGTATAGAGATGATGGAAATGTCATTGTACAAAATTGAGTTCAAACAAGTTTAATGAACTTTAAGAGTGTATGGGTAAAGCGAAACCGATATCAAAATGACAATACTTGATTACCAACTGTTGTTGATGATTAGCAGCAACAACAAAATTATACTTACTACCAACTCTTCATACTAGTACCATACTACATATGTTGTTTGTTGATATGAATAATTTTCACCCAACTTTTACTTCACTCTCTTCTCTTCTCTACTCTATTTTTTTTTTTTTTGGGTATTCATTTCTTTTGATAAAATTGATTTAAAGACAGACATATAGACAGACAACAGCAACAACAGCAGCAGTGGTAACAGTAAAAGTAGTTGAAAAAGTGAGAGTTACACAGAAAAATCAGATGAGATTGAGGTCAGTAGTCAATAGAGTACAAAAAAAGAGGGTTAAAAGTAAAAATACGAGTACATACATAGTCTGTAGTTCAGTTATGTGTTATAGTGTAGATAGATTATGATGATTTGATGATTTACAGAGTAATATGTAGTAGGAGATTAGAAATTTCATCCACAAAATGAGTGAGCGAATCATGTCAGTTGGTTTGGTTTTACTAGGGTAAATCGTTGCGCTGCGTTTAAAACTTTCTTTGAAGAGTTTAAAGTTGAAAGACAGAAAAAAATATACATACAAATATTTAAAAAAAAGAAAGAAGGTCAGTGAACGTGCACCGTCGCACACATGAGAAGGTGAAATGCAAAAGAAGTTTTTTTTTTTTCTGATAAGTTTAGTGTGGATTTCAGATTTTCGTTTAAAGTTTCAACTTTCATTGGACTTGACGTTGTGTGAAAACAACTTTAAGAGTTAAGAGCCGCATGAACAACAACTCAAGCGCAGCGAACTACAATACAATGAAATCAACAACAACAACCACAGCAGCAACAATAACAACATTAACAAAGATACAAATGAGAGACCCAAACCGATTAATAATAAAAGCAGCAGCAACAGCTGCTGCCCCAAATACTAGAGTTGTTTTTTTTTTCTGCTGTTTTGTCTGTCGTCCGTCGTCGTCTTTTATTAAGAGATTTTGTTCTTCTTAGTAGTATGAACAACAACGAAACCTAAATAAATTTAAAAAATTGTATTCGCGGCTTTTTTCCATTTAAGTTGAACACAATTCAGTTGTCGGTCTACATAATTTCTTCAAGGATAATAGTATGTTGTGTTGCCACCCATGTGTGCAGTTCCAACTGTTTCAAAAAACACACTAGCAGCAACAGCAACAATAACATTATGAAGGACTTTTTTTTTATGACATTTTTCTTTGTTAACCATAAAAAACTAAACCAAAATGACCCTTTAATGTATCTCATGCTCCAATGTTAACAGAAATACTTACTTTGTATTGCAGTAGCTAGCATAAGAAAACACATTAAGAAAGTCCGTTTAGGTTAATTTTTTTATTATACACAAAGCTGCAGAAGAAGCAACAACAGAAACCTTTTTTGGTTAATTTACAATTTACTTTTATAAAACAACGACATCATCAACAGGATGGGACTTTTTTCCGCTTTTGTTTTCATTTCCTGGCGCACGCGGTTTCAAGTTTTGTCTTTGCATTTGCTTTTGCTCTCCTCTGCTGCTGTTGCTGTTGTGTTTTGGTGATATTTTACAAGTTATTATTATTATTACAATATTATTATTATTATTGACCCATTGCATTGTTGTGAAGCTCCTCTTCTCATATCATCTCATCACATCAGTTCATTCATGTTCATATGCTTTAACTTGTGTTTCAATGTTGTAGTAGTTGCTGTTGTGGTGTGGTGGTGGTGGTGCAACAGTTGCAACAGCATTTCAAATAATTTATGATTCATTTTAATCGATTCGATTTCTAGGTCAAAGAGTGAAAGTTTAAAGAAAATATATACGCACAACGACGATTACGATACAATAAAAAGAAAGATTGGTAAGTTTTTTGTTTTGTTTTTAATTACATTTTATTAATCAAAATTATTCATTCAATTTACAATATTTATTAATTTATTAAGTAGAAGGATAATTTGTTTCTTCTACTTATAATATAATATACAACTAATGGTGACTTTAACAATTTTTATTCGAATATTTCTATAATCTTGTGTATGAATTCATGGAAACTTTAAAACACAATGGTTGTTCGTTCTCTTAATAATCCATTAAAGATGGAACTAATTATTGTGAAGGATGAGTCCGTCTGTCTGTGGATTAAAAGTGAATTTGTGTTAATCTTAAGAAAATTGAAAAGAATTAATAATAAGTGTAAAAAGAGTTTAAGTGAATTGTTTTTTTTTTTTCACAAAAACAAGTGTCAAGCGAATGTTAAATTATGTGAAGAACAAAAATGATGCAAATCGATGAAATACATAAATATATGTTAGTATAGTGTTTACAATTGTGGTGTGAATATTGAGAACTGTAGAAAACTGATTTATTTCTTAAAAAATTGGAGGAGCAAGCATCTTATGTAAAGAAAAAGTTGCTGTGTAAAATTTAAGTGAAAGATGTCATCCAAAAATTCTATTCAGTACAAGACACTCTTCGATCCATTAGCCCTTCATAAATTGACAACAAAATATAATAACAAACCATTGATATTGCCTGATTTACATCTTTCAATGACAAGTGCATAATGTGAAAAATGACTCGAATCGGTGTGTTAGTGTCGACAATTGCGGTGCTAAATATGGATGGACTATAAGGAGTATAATCTCCATATGTAGAGTTTATTTCTTTAAAAAATGGAGAAGAAAGTATCTAATACAAAGAAAAAGTTTTTGTGTAAAGTTTATGTGAAAGATGCCATCGAAAAATGTTATTTCCAAGTCTACTCAATTGTGTTATGGTGATTTTTTCAGTTCGTGACACTCTTCGTTGCATAAGTTCTTCCGAGATTGACAACGAAATATAATAACAAACCATTTATACTACTATAAAAGTGTTCATTGGAAGTGATTGTGACTATTTAAAATCGTGAAGTTCGTGAAAGTTTGAGAAAAGCAACCGTAATCACAGGCGGTAAAATAGATCATCTAAGTCTATGTCAGCCATAATAAAAATTGGAATAGGAGAGTTCAAGCACTGGAAAAGCAATCAGTGGTTTTGGACATCTAACAAAAGAAGAGATTGAAAGGCAACTGTTTTCCTATGAGCTGCTTCCAAAGAAGAAAACAACAATACTATTAATTCCGTTGTCTACAGTGATTATTTACAGAAAACTCAGGTGATTCGATCGCACACAAACTTCTTTAGATGATCATTTGCGTAAGGTTGAGAGGCCACACATAAGGTTTTGAACACACGGACCACTTAGGTGGTGTTGGGATATGTTGCAAAATCTACTACGATTCCATTTATTTTGCTCCTTGTAAAATTCCTTTAATGGTAAAACGTTTTCTTCCGAATACAATTTTCACAAGCTTCTTGCAAAGAAAGATAGTGTGAAGATTTCTGAGAAATGGCTAGAAATCAGTACTCCTCATTCATTAATGATCATTAGATCATGAAGATCACCTAAATACAATACTTTTCCATCCATTAATGAGTTGTTGAACTATTAATCAAAGATGTATTGATTTCCTGCCATTTATCTAAGCAAAATCCTTTTTGTTTCGAAGCAATCGTGTTACTATTCAAAGTGTTTTGCAGGGAATAAAATAAATCGAGGGTCTGTGCCTAATAAGGTGGATAAGATAACGCATCCCAACATCTACCGGGTGCCCAAACTTGTGTGTGGCTTCTCAATAGTGTGGAGAACCACCAAACCCTTACCATTGAACATTTGGGACTGTTTCTGTTCGGTAGATTTACTTAATTTTCTGTTGATGCTTACAATAGACATAGAAATTCCTAGTTTCTTCTATGGAAGGAGTTCATAAGAAACTGGTAATTATTTGGTGGATGTCCGGCCACTGCCTTACTTTTCACCGGTGCTTCAACACGACTATTTTCAATCAAAATTTTGGCTGACATTGACAAAAATAACATAAATTTATCAACGCCTGATATCAAATTGATCTGTTTCCTCGAGTTTGATCAGTAAATCTTAAATTTTCATACATTCGTTGTTATTTTTGAAAGAACTGCTGGAGCATCTTAAACTAAAACATCATCATCATTGATTAAATTTTATGCATTAATTTCTTTATCACAGTTGGAAAGAAAACTAATTATCATAAGTTCGAATTATGAATCATTTTAATAATTCTTCATATTAGAACCACACAATCAAATCAATTTCTTTTACATTTATTATTTAGAACCATTTAGTAGATGCAATTCAAATTTCGCCCTGGCCTAGTTTCGCCTTTCCGTCCGTTTGCTGCAATGCATGCCAGTCTCTCACTTTTTGAGCTATCGAGTTTGGTACAGACACATCCAACTGTCCTTCATTACACAGCATGTTAAAGCCTAAGTATTATTTCCGAGTACTGGATAAGGTAATACTCCATACAAAATTCATTCCATAACTAACTACAATTCAAATCATGTATTCAGTTTATGTAAAACTTGAAGTAAATTATTCTTGAAAATTTACTTAACATATCCAAAAATTGGAACGATCGGAGAAATATTTGTTGTGTCTTACATTTCTTAAAATATTCAAACGAAACTTCATAATTCACCGTAATAAGTTAATGTACTACCTGCTCAAATTTTGTATTCTTTGTGAATTTTGAACTCCCTAGTGTTGTGAAAGTGGAAAAGTGATATTGTGCGTGTGTGTATATATCTGAGAATAGTAAACCCTGTCAAGAACACATATACATATTTTCTTAAATATTTATAAAATATGTATAAATGTTCCTAATAAATTTACTTGAACACCAAAAAAACAAAAAAAAATTAAGTGGAAGAATTGTAAAAAAAAGAAACAATGCACAATTCACCCTGAGATATTTGACAGGCGAGTTATATATGGACTTCGTCTTTCTTTATCTTTGGCTGTATTTCATTGTTGAGGCCATCAAAAGTAATCAATAAACTGTGAAATTATTTACAATGAATATTCAAAATTTTAGTATACGATGATACATTGGCTGATTGGTAAGTATAAAGAATTTGAGCACATTACTATAATTACAAATTGGTTTATAAAGTTTCGCTTGAATATTTTTAAAAATTTACAAACATTAATCCGGTTTCAAGAAAGAAAATAATTCAAACTTTGAAAGTTGATACATGATTTTAATATTGTAGTAGGTTATGGAATAATAAACGACAATCTCGTGACTCCTCTGATGTAAACTTTGCATGGAGATTGCCATATCCAGTAATCGGGATCACTCTGATTTTAACATACTGTTTGTCCCTGGAGAATGGTTAGATGTATCTGTACCAATTTTTATCAGCTCGATAGCTCAATAACTGAGAGGCTATCATGCACAACAGCAGACGGACGGTGGACCGTAATTTATTTAAATATTTTCGCAACGCTGATTGGTTTCCATGTGTAATATGTGGGGTTTTCTGCGCACGGTTCTATGTGTTACAAGAATCACTTATTTACAAGTGTGTACAAGATATAACAAGCAAAATAAAGTGGTAAATTGTGATTAAAAGTGAGTGGAGCTAAAATTCTAGGTTATTGATAATCGAACAATAAAATATTTAAATTAGAAGAGATTAAAATGATTTAACTTTCATTAGTTAATTCAAATGAGAAATGTTTTTAGTTTTCTAAGCAATTTAAACTCCTATTTTTCTTATAAGAATGAACAGACCAATATTGTGTTATCTATTGTCGTTTTCAGGTCAACCACCTTTGTACATTTATGATAATTTATAGATCTCAATAAAATGGAATATCAAGTTGAGAAGAATGTGCATTTTTGACACATTTTTTTTTTGTATTTAATCAAGGTTTTAAGGACGCAAAAGCTGTGTATGGGAACAGTGTTGGCCAAAAGTTAATCTAATTAATGATTTATGATTAAACAATTAATTGATTAATGCCAACACTGGTATGGAGGGGTGCAGTACTTGCTGCAAGAACCGCTCTTGAACATGAAATTTGTCCTCAAAGATTCACCTCGTATTGGCCGGTCCAGTTGAGTTCAATATATTGATGGCGAAGATTTGAGAGTTTAGTTGGATGAAAGCGGATTATTTCTGAACTTTGAAATAATGGGTTAAACAACAAGAAAGAAGAATACATTACTGATTAATTAGTTGTTAGCTATGAACATGTATAAATTTCATTAAAACTCGAGCAAAAAGGAATAAAGCAATATTGAAAGTGTAGAAAATGTTATAGTATTATGGGCCCTTGGAAACAAAGAAATACTAAAATAAAAGGTGTTCCTTTTTAGAGGTATACAACTTTAAATTAAAATAAAATACAGATTAATGGTGCTAATTGTCATGAATTTGGCTTTTTTGGAACGATAATCCTTTGACATTTTCATTTGAATATGATTTCCCTCATATGGCACTCCGTACATTTGCTGAATGGGCTCAAAATGAAGTTGCCCTTAAATCCGAATTTCACAAGAAAATTGTATTCAGCGATGAAGCTCATTTTTGTTTGAATGGAAACGGTAATAATTAAAATTTCCGCATTTGGAGTGAAGAAAATCCTCATGTCATTGGCGAAACAACATTGCATCCTGAAAAATCTAATGTTTTGTGTGTTCTATGGGCCGTTGGAATCTTTGTTCCACATTTCTTCAAAAACAATTCCGGGCAGAACGTTACAGTTAATAGTAATCACTATAGGGCCATGATCACTAACTTTTTTGTAGCACAATTGAATGCCCTTAATGTGAAGAAGCTGTGATTTCAACAAGACGATGCCACATGTCGCACAGTGCGTGTCACAAATGATTTATTGAAAGATATGTTCGGTGAACGTCTCTGGACATTTTTTTTTTGAGGCTATGAGAAGTCTCAGGTCTATGCCAATAAACCACAGACAATTAACGCCTTGGAAGACAACATTCGTCACGTTATCATTCGATCGAAAATTGGACTTCCCGATTGGATATCCTTCGAGCAAGCTGGGGTGGCCATATTCCGAAAATCATATTCAAATAAAATTGACAAGGAATAAAGCCAAATACGTGGCTATTAACACCATTAATCAGTGTTTTATTTCAATTTAAAGTTGTACACCTCTAAAATAAAAAACACCCTTTACATTGATGAACTCAACTTGTTATTTGCCTCATTTTTACGGCAGTTTGTCACTCCCTTTATTCTATGGTTCCCGTGTACTAGTTCATGTTGTGGTTGATTTGGTTCACAGGTTTTAGCTGCTGCTACCCAGATTAAAGGATTTGGATTTACATGGATCAATTATAAAATTAAAATTTATCAATGTGTTATACAATCTTCTCAAACAATTATATTGTGTTATAATAACTACGAGTATTTTTAAATTTAGAACAAATACAATATAAAATTTCAATGGCAAATGAAAAACGCATTAAGATCGCGCCTTAGATATGTCAAAAGAACACCGGTCGGTATCTACTTAAACGGACTGACTGACTGACTAACTGAGTGACTACCCTTTGTTGTTATTCATAGAACTAAACAATAAAGCAACCATAAAAAAATAAAATAACTTGAGTCATTCACCACTATAGTACTATTGTATGTGTAATTCACTAGCCAAAGGTCAGGGTGACAATTATTTATTTTCATTCACATGCAACCTAATTCTAATATTTGTTGTTGCCGCCGCCACCACCACCACATTGGCGACAACCAAATCTTCTAATACGACACACTAAGAACTTAGGAATGGCGGACAAAATAATGAAAATTCTTGCTAAAAATAACAAAAATAAAAGAAAAAAAAAATATTATAACAAAGGCACACGCAAAGTACAAACGTCATGGCCGTGAACATTTGTGTACTTTTCTTTCTTCTTTCCTATCCATTGACTATAACCTATAAAAACATATAACCCGGCGCTACATGCATGACCCACGTCGGGACGCCATGCTAAGGGCAACAATCTATGTATGAATAGTCAACATCATTATCATCATCATCACTATTGTGCAATAATTTCAACATACGTCAGCGGAACATGTCAAAATCGTAATTTAATTGTAAGTTCCCCTTAATATTGATTGGATGAGGGGTGGTGAGGATGGGTAAGTGGATCATTGATTGGTCACTCACTCACTCACTTGTTTACTATTAAACGGAAAAACAAATGTCAGCACTTTGGCGTTTTTTTTTTGTTTTTCTTTATATTTTGGCGCGCATTTTTAGAGCGCATGCTTTCGAAGCCGGAATCAAATTAGTGGGAACACCAACGCCATGAAAGATAGAGGGGGGCTAGTGAATGAAAAAATGGGGCAAGATTTTTTTTTTAATTTTTTATTTTCAATAAAACTGCGTCATCATTAATATGTGCAGGCAGAGGACGGTAGAGCAGTTGGTAGAGTAGACAGATAGGAAGGAAGGTGATATGGGTTATGTTAACTAATGAAGGTAGTGTGCTGACATTATAAATTTTTTTTATATATTTTTGTCATTCGACAATTTGCTGAACTTGACACATGATCATGATATGCATGCATGTTTGTAAATATATCTTTGTACAAATATACATACGATATTACTTAATGATTGGAATATAATGGAAGAATTCTTTGGAATTGATCTTGATAAATATTGGTGTCTAATTTACATGAGTATAATAATTTTGATATGTGATTTACAGCAGTGTAAAGAGAAGTAATGTTTATAACGCCTAGAGAACCGTGCTTCAGAGGAAACCCATAATATACACATGGAAATGATCAGTGGCGTTATGAAAATAATTGATTGGAATTGATTACTATCCGTCTGATTCTATGCAATTTTGTTTTCTGAAATTTTGAGATACCAAGCTGAAATTTGAATTTGAAAAATAACTTAATAAATACCATGGAATTATATAGCCTCTTATTGGTCCCAACTCCTTCTGTGAGCTCATTAAAGCCGAATTTATGAAAACAATGAGAAAATGAGAGGACTTGATAAAATTTGATGGCTTCTGCCATAAAAGTGAAGGGCCAAAGGCAAGTAAAATGTTCCACACTGGGAACCTTCTCGAAATAACCTCCATCTACGGCAAAAGTATACGCAAGAACATCTTACAAACCATTGTGGCTTTAAGTATATTATTTAAAGAAAATCGGCCTCTCTGACACTAAGTGATTGGAAGTTGGAACACTGGTATACATTCCTTGCGATTGTCTGGCAATTGCCTTCCATTCTAAATGCAGCTTATAATGCCTTTACCACATATATGTTATAGTACCCCTAATGGAGTACTTAAATTTATTGAAAGCCTCAATTATTTGTAAGGTTACAATGGTCAAAACTAATGGCCTCTGGAAGTTGCAGTCCATTAATTATAATATCATGAAAGATATTATCATGAAATGTTTTAAAAGCTTAAGAAAAATTTAACCTTTCAATCCATCAAATATAAGGATATTGTCTATAAAGTTCTCAAAACAAGGTGTGCTTGGTTATTTCAGCTTGGTATCGCAACAATTTATGGATTGGTTTGCTTAGAATCAAATAGACAAATAACGAAAAATCAATTCCCCGATTCGATCAACGAATACATCGATTTAACGAATTTACAAGAATAAACTTACCCGGAATTTCAAAAAGATCCAGATTATTAATAATTATATTGATGTTTCCTTTGTATTTTATCATCCTATCCAGGTATACAACATTATAGATGTCATCCATTAATTTAATAACCAGAAAAAAGGGAAATAAAACATTTGATACTCATGTTTATTCTTCTTCATGTCGGGAAACCTAGAAAAATATAAGAAAATATACCATATTATTATACTTAGTTATGATTAATATGCATATATGTAGTAATATACGAGGGGTTTTAAGTTTCAATTTAAACAAACTAAAAAAAAAAAAAAAAAAACTTGAACACTCTACAGAAACTTGACAAGTCCAAGTTCTAAGGAAATGAGGTGAGCGAACCTTAAAGTATGTAACCCAAAATTGAAAAACGAAATACATACATTCAAATATATATATCATAGCATGTATATTGCATGTACTGGTACGTGTCTTTTATGGAATAAAGTTGTCACCATTTTAAAATTTTATTTTGTTTAATAAACTTTGCTTAGTTATGCTTATTTTAGATCGCGTGTGAAAATTTATTTTATATTTATTTATTTTCTTCTAAATATTTTTTACCTAATTTTAGTTTTGATTTTATGTTTTGATTTCTAATGAATTTGTGTTTTGGTTTTTGTTTCTAATGATTTTACAACAAAAACCCCATGCTTTTAAACTAATCAGATTTACCAAGAGAAACTTTATATTAGTCGAGTAGTGAAGGTAAATTAATGTCTTTATTAAGTATACACCTACTTACAAGAATAAATAAAATGTGATACCCACACAATTCTATTCTAAAAAAAACTAAACTGTATGAAGATAATACAGCTATTATTAAATTGTTGATAGTTCTCTTAAGGTATAGTCCTGAGTTTTTCACTTCAAATAAAATGCAGCTTATGTTAAAGTTTAATCAAAATAAAATCTTGTAATTATTAATCATCAAAACTTTTCTGATTCTGTGGTACATATTTATACATATATGTTTTAAAAGAAAAGCTGTAGTTTGTGTCATTCAATGTCAGCGTTTACTTTGACTTCACTATCTAAATGAAGATACTCGTAACTGTTCTGCTTCGAAGGCTCTTAAACATCATGGAGAAGGTAATTTATAAGAGTGATCAATATTCAACATGGTTTGCGTGGTTACGTTCGATAAAGTTTTTGAAAAAACGGAGAATGATCATCACATAAGTACTCGTGATATCTCTAAGGATCTAGGCATCCAGTATACCCCATTTAAAAAGGGCTGGCTATGCAAGAATGTTTGGGTACCACACAAAATTGGGCAGGAAAAATCAATTTAATTGCATTGCAATTTGCGAAATGTTATTGAAACGCAATGATTTAGATCCTCTTCTATCGAAATTAATAACTGGCGATGAAATATGGGTAACATATGACAACAATGTCCAGCTTGCCCAAACGACCGCAAGCCGATACTGTCTACGAGGAAGTTGATACTGTGAATTTCATAGGATTACAAAGGTCCTGTGCATTATAAGCTGCTCCCACAACTAACAAGACTTAATGAAGCTCTAAAGGAAAAACGGCCGTCATAGTCTTCTACCATGACAACGATGGGCAACACACTTATATTATAAACCAACAAAAATTGAGGGAACTCTGCACTCGAGCCTAGTACCATCAGATTACCATTTATGTATATCGAATCATGCTGGCGTCACATTGAAATCACTAGATAACTGCATAACGGAAGTATTCCGACAGTTTTTGATCAAAAAATCACTGAATTTCTATAAAGACATGATTCTGGCTTTACTCGAAAGATGGTAAGAGGTTATTAATAATAATGGAAAATATTTGATGAAATAAAGTTGCTTTTTATATAAAAAAAAACAGCAAAAAATCAATTTGATTTGAAGATTCAAGATAAATCTACTTAACAAGCTGATACTGTATAAGACTTCGTTATTCAGCTTTGATGCACTGCTTCAACTCAAATCTAGAAACTCTTTAAAGATTCCAATCCAAACGAAAATTTGTCAGTGTGCCGTGGCACATCAGAAACTCAGTCATTTACCGAGAGTTAAAGATTCCAACGATCAGAGAAGAGATCTTCAGGCACAGCAACAGATACATATTACGACCAGAGGGCCATGATAACCTTGCAGTATGAATCACTGGTCCAAAATTGGTTCGTGTTCCAACTACATCCTTTTACATATATTCAATTGATGAATTTCACATGGCCATATTATTGGAAGCGGTCAATTGCCACCGACTGCAATTAACGTTCTCCAGTCTTGCCATCAGTCATTGTCACCGCTTGCATTTCCTACGACAAGTGAATTCATAGCCACCTGTAATGCGAAAAAGGGACTGCTGACTTATTATGGAAATGCTTACTAGTTCTCCTCAGAATATTGAATTCACTAGCCACCAGGTAATAAGAAAAGGGGCTAGTGATTTACTAGCGAAACGGGGACTAGCATTTTGCAGGTAATCAATTAGCAATCAAACTGCTGGAGAATACAAGTGCCCCGGACGAGTGATCCCCGATGATAAAAATAAAACCAAAACCGTAAAGTTTCAGTCCTTTCAAATTCCCCTACTGTCCTCATTTGACATTGCAAATATTAAGAGAAAAAATACAATAACTTTTCCACTCATCTATTACTAAATCTATATGATAAATATATATATTGTATATGTATATGTAAATGATTTCATTCGTTTTGTATTGCATAACCAAAGGTTAAATAACAAACAAAAATACTATGATTGAAGAAAATATGATATATGATGACAAAAGAAAACTAAATCATAATCATTTATCAATTCATTGACAAGAACAACAACAAAAGGAGGAAAATAACCATAAGGATAAAGATAAAAGTCGATGAAAGTAAAAGTTAAGGGTGGTAAAGTAAAGAAATTCGACTATAAAAACTAAAAACGATACACAAAAGTAATCAGCAAAATAATCAACATAAAAATCAACACTAAAATAGAAAAAAAATAGGAAATCTTTACAAATAACAAAATACAGATAAATATACATATACACATACACATATACCCGCTAAACAAGGCGGCGCACTTAGTTTTAACTAACACATGACACATCAACCAAAAGCAAAGTAAATCATACCCCAAGGCGCACAGGCAATGACCTCGGCACGCATTATAACGAGGAAGCGGAATTAGATGTGAGTAACATAGGGACATTGACCTAGAAGAAACGGCTAAACGAGGCGAATTATTCAAGAGAAAATGCTCAGAGCTCAGTTGGTGGGAGCGAACCACATACTCATTATAGACGCGCAGGGATAAGTTTAACGAACTTTGACTTGACTAAAAATGATGAAGAAATGTGAGGAGAGGAGGAAAAATTGCGTAAAAGAAATGGCATTACTCGGCCTATGATTTCATATCATAAAAAAAGAGATAAATAGAGGCAAGGCTCAAGAGTGTCATAGAGAATGGCTACATTAAGCGGATTTTATTATATAACATAAAATTCTTCCATTGTGAAATACTAAAATTGAACTTGGCTGTACCAAAAACTGAATCAACTGATGTGAGTTTACACAAATGCTTTTAAAACAATATGGCGTCGGTGGCTCTCATTTAGCAATACTTAGAATCGGGTTGACTTTAAGGGCGGCAACCAACTTCCGTTGTTGAAAACAACGCCAACGCAAGTCAACGGTTTTAATATTGAGCAGGGCCACAGCAGCCACAGCCCGAACCTCTGAGAGAAACAAAGATACTCATTCGTAGAATGAAAGAGCAATAAATACTTTCAGAGTGAGTAGGTGGAAGGTGGGAGCGGAGCTCACAAATTGGACGAAACGGAAATGACAACGCAAAATGTTAACCTTGAATTTGGTGGTACAAACTTGGGTCGGAAGTGAATGCGAGTTGCCGAGACCATTCAGCAAACAAACGAACACAACAAGAAATAAAGAAGTAAAGCCAATAAACTTTTTTATCATCATACATACATATATGAGAGAATCCTATACCGACATCAACATCAGCATCATTACAACCACGACCAACCCCAAACCCATATTCCATGCCCTACTTACAACCACATTTAGAAAATAACTCCTCATGGCACGTGTTGGAAATGAGCAACAAACTTCCGGAAAGCGCGCACATCTCGGAAGCTGAGCACACAACTTTATTTTCCTGGAATGACGTAGGAAGTTGAATAAAATTCACAAGAATCTGTTGTACCCCGATGACACATTTACTTTACTGTATGGGGGTTGAATTCTATGAAATGAAATTGTCAAAAGCAGCAGCAGTTCGAGTTCGAAGAGCTTTAACTTTATGTGTGTTTTTGTGGCAGGTTGAGTTGATATAGAATGATGATGATGGCGATGCTGATGATGAAGATGAGGATGGTATGATGAACGATCCATGTAGTAAAGTGGGATTTATGGGTAGCAGGAAATACTTTTATCTCACTTGTGGTTAGTTGATTGGTTGGCTTGTGTTGTGCTGTTGTCTCTTTATGAATTCATTTCGTTGAAAGTTCAGGGTAAACAGTTGACATTGAATCGATATCAAGTTCAAATAAATGGACGGAAAAGAAAAGTAGTAAAATTCCTAGAAACGACAACAACCATGAATTTCATTGAAGAAAATCCCATAATAATGAAAAACAAGTCACCATTTTTTCCAAGAAATTGTATGAAAAGGAAATGATGATTTTGGTTCGTTGACAACATCATAATCATATTTATCATTATTATAGCTATTATTATCATCATCATCATCATTTTAGGTTAGTTAGATGTGCAAGAAACATTTTCTTGTTAATGCGTCATTTCAAAGAACAAGTGTGGGCGTTAGGCCAAAGAAACTTATTGAACCGTGTAAAATTTCAATTTGAACAAACGGCGGATAGGATCTACTTTGGTAAATGTATCGGTGAGGGTGCCATAGAACGTTAAAAGGAT
Source organism: Amiota communis (assembly GCA_037043315.1). Classification (NCBI taxonomy): domain Eukaryota; kingdom Metazoa; phylum Arthropoda; class Insecta; order Diptera; family Drosophilidae; genus Amiota; species Amiota communis. The sequence goes on from JBAMAV010001133.1 coordinate 1,583,393, forward strand.
AATTTACAAATTAGCGTAGATTAGATGCACGACGACGAAAACGATGTGTGCTAATGCGGAAAATCTTTGGTTTTGAAGAAAAATATTTACATAGAAACCCTAATCAAAATAAAGGAAATATTCAGATGAATATTAAAATTATAAATACTAATAAGTCTGCAGTTATCAATTTCTTTAAAGGAAGATACTCTTCAGTCATTATTGGAATATCCAAAGGTGCACACGATTGTACATAACTATAAGAGCACCCATATTTTCTCGTTTTCACTCTAGAGCTCTACACAAGCGCACACTAAGTAGTATTAACAGCCTTCAATAACACTGTGCACACTAGTATGAAATCGAGTAATGTGTGTTTTTAAAACGATTCATTGAACTCATTTTGTTTTATTCGATTTTCTGACTCAATCATTTGAATCTATGCTGTCGTGAGACTCGTGTCTTTTGATATGTCTCGAAAACACACTGCTATAAAAATACATTGTTAATGTGATTTGATAGTGCGAATGTGATTATGTAAATGGAATGGCATATTGGTTTACATAGTTAGTTCGAGAGTCGATGGAGTTTTGCTTTGATTTCCGGAATTGTGAACGTTGCTGCCTTGAGTACTTGTTTTGAGCCTGTGATCACACTATGAAAACGAGTCATGTGTGTTTTTGTAAAGACTCATTTAACTCATGGTGTTTTATTTGGTTTGCTCACTCAATCACTCTGTGCTGTCTGACACTATGAAATGACTCGGTATCACACAAGTTCATTTCATAGTGTTGCGTGTAACACACGATTCGTTTGATAGAGAGAGAGAGAGAGGGAATAACTATTTGTTTGGTGTTGACTTGTCCAGGGCTGTAATTCACAGTATGATCATTAAAACTAAATTTGTACTTAACATTTGCAGAACGGTTAAAAAGAAGAAATGTCATTTTATGCGCAGAAACGCGATATATGCCATGTGTAGAAGTTTAAAATGTCGATTTTCTTCAAAGAGATGACGCACAAAGCTAATTTATTTTTATGTCAAACCCAAAGTGTTATTTTATAGGTCACCCGCTAAAAAACGTGATAGTTGTGATGATTTCAATGTGAATGACAAGTAAAGTTTGAAGATGTCGAATTGCAAGGATGCAGACAATACACAGACACAAAAATTTTGGTAGAGCAATTGAATATCACTCAGAAAGCAGTTTCCAATCACCTGAGATACATGGAAAGGATACGAATGGTTCTAAAAATGGCTCCACACTAACTGAGCGAATGACAGATAGAAAAACGAAAAACTGTGTACGAAATGCTGCTTCAACGCCACGAAAGATAAGGAATTTTGCATCGGGTTGTAACGAAAACGCAAAATATGATGGGTAACGTTAGGACAATCATCAACATTGAGTGCAAGACAGGATCGATTCGGGAAGAAGACAATGCTGAGTGTGTGACAGCATCAAAAGGGATTTGTATACTACGAGCTTCTTAAGTCTGGTGAAGCAGTTAGCAAATGAATAATTTGAACCATGCGTTGATCTAAAAACAGCCAGAATGGGCTAGAAGACATGACATCGTGAGGCGTCCAAAGAACTTTCTGGCGAAGTACTAATACGTTCCGGTTATTAAAAATATACTATATTGTTTCGAAATTATTGATATATCAAACAACTATGGTGCTTTTTATAAATACAGGTACATATATTACAAAAAGGAAACTCTACAGAATACTCGGGATATGGTGAGTGGACGATGTTATTTACAGCAAACAAAGAAACTTAGATTACTTCACCAAACTTATTCTTAATACACAAGGGCAGTTTCACCAGATTTAGCTCCATGCGACTATTTCCTGTTTCCAATCTGATGAGATTTTAGTCGAATGAACAGGTTATAACTATCAGTGAAACGCTGCTGAAACTTAAAGAAATGGAACCATTTTTGAAGCGAATCATGTAAAATGGATTAACTATGAGAATATCCAACGCAAGCGATCATAGTCAAAGGCCGGTGACATTCCACAAACGACTTCAAGGCCTGGATTGACGGCAAACAAGGTCATGTTGAGTGTTTGGTGGGATTGGGAGAGAATTGTCTATTATGAGCTGCTAGAACGTGACAAAACGGTCCTCTACTGTGCACAACCGACCGTTTGAATGAAGCAATCAAGAAAGAGCGACCAGAATTGGCCAACAGAAAGGGAGTTGTCTTCCATCATGACGCATCCACGGCCGAAGACCCTCTGAAAATCATTTGGCCAAGTTTTTCGCTGATAAACCACAGAAGTTCTACACCGATGGAATTCTGAAGCTACCCGGAAAATGGCAAAAGGTCATAGATAATAATGTCCAATATGTACTTGAATGAAATTGATTTTGAATAAGGAAAATGTTTGGTCAAATGTGTACCAAAATCCGCGGAGACTTTTTATATGACCCAATATTTGTGAGTTTTTGTTTAGTATCTTAAACGCTGGAGAGAGGGGCGCCACTATTAAGTCTCTACCCCGGTTCGAAAAAATCGTAGATCCAGGGCTGGGAAGGGATAAAAGAATTGGAAAAATGCTAAAAGAAGACTACGTTGGGAAATAAAACGATTTTGTGCCGAAATAAATATCTGTAAGAATGAGTTTGGAATTTCCTTAAAAAACAAACACCACAAAAAAAAAAACTATAATTAATCAAAATTATAATCATTATTTTGTAGAAATAAACGCGATCAGTGACCTTTCATTCGGTGAAATAAATAATCTACTACATCATCAAAATATAATTGAAATTAGAGACTTGGGTATGGCATAAAGACTATAACAGCCACACCTATAATATTAGTCTTCCCGCATAAAAAAAAACGAAAGACAAATATAAAAAATTCCAGGAATTAATATTGAACTAGTATTACCATGCGGTTAATGTTAAAAAAAAGGACGAAATGGCGTAGTTAATAAACAGAAAGAAAGTAAATACTAACAAAGTGTTACCAGGGAAGGGAGCCGCCGCCGCCGTACCCAAGGTTATTCGTGGTCAAGGTTGTTGTTTCTTGGTAAAGTATAAATTGCGTGACAAACGAAGACTATAAAAATAATTAGAAATTAAACGCAAAACGCAAAAAAGAATATTACGAAAAAGGAAATGTAGCAAAACTAAGTAAAGTTCAAATATACTATAGTAATAAAAAAAAAACATAATAATAATAAAGAAAACTATTATCATGTATGGTAAAGTGAATGAAATAAGAGAACGGTGAAGACAAAACCACATTGATGGTATGTACTTACTTTTATTATAAATACTAGGGAAGCTAATGCCAGAAAGGAGAAGAACATTCAAGAAATTTGACGTAAATATATCACAAGCGTCTTATCACAATTGAACTACTATCAAAAAAAATTGTAATCAGTGTATTACGCGCCAAAAAGTATGCTTAATATTTTTATAGTAGTATATATTCCGAGCTCTAACTGCATTTGTGGTCTACATATCCTTAGGGGAAAAACTCAATCTAAGATAAATTTCCATCACAAAGCAAATCTAAACTAAAATTTGAATTAGAAATTCCTAGAAAAATCACTAAACCGGAATCAACTCAATAAATGCATACCCTAAAAAAGTAAATTCAAACTACTTGGAAGCACACACACAATCAGCATAGATTTCGGTGAACAAAAGTAATTTTAACCCAAAGGAGGACAACATATTCAAACCCACAATCCACAATAGAATATGATAGAATAGAATAGAACAGAATAAGCAACAAATGCTGACGCATTTCGTAAAACTTTACGTAAATGTATCCAACAACAACCACCTGCCTACGAGTACTACACAAATCAAACAACCTACAGTATTATATTGTACTATTGTATATAAATATATACATACCTATAGAGTCCTTTAGAGGTACTAAATCTGACGTGATAAGGTAAGGTGATGATGATGGTGCTGTTGATAAAGTTTGAGTGGGTAGATATACATGTGCGCGTAAAATTCCATTCAAAAAATATACTACAAAAACAATTTTGTTTTATATATTGTATATAATATACCCATCCATGATGCTAGACTCTTTTGAGAGAGAGAGAGTGCGCGAGCAAACAATAATAAAATTCTCCAAGTGAACAAATGAACTCTCAATGTCCTGAACTTAGTAAAATGGCCTCATGCAATGCCAACAGTCAAGAAACTTTGGATAATTTGTTCAAAGGAAAGTTCATACAGACTAGAGAGAACGACGAGAGCGTAATAATACCAAACCAAACAAGTAGGGGAGCAACCTTTTGAATGTACTATGAGAGAGAGTATAGCCAACAGTCAAGTGCAATGCCAAGGTAAAAGGTAAGCGCCATCTAGCAATGTTAGTCGACAGTCAATAAACTAATAAAGGAGGAGTGGGCAAAGTTAAAATAGAAAGCTTAGCAAGCTTTTAGGTGTCTATGAGAGGACCAGAGTAAACAACCTGGTATTTAAGAGATAAATTGAGGAGAGCATAACACTTCAGTCAGTTTGAAGAGCAAATATTATATTTAATGCTAAATAAGTTCAGAGAGGAGAATGAAGAGAGGGTATAAGAGTATAATTAATACAAAATATTTAATAAAACTTCAGAAATCTATATAGAGAAACCCCATTGAATTTACCTTCTAATAAAATTCTCACCCTGATTCCATTTTTGCGTAAACACTCACTCTCACTTGCTCAATCAGACAAATTTCATTAATTTTTGCCAATCAACGTTAAGTGCTCTTTGCCCTTCGTTTTGCCTGCCACCCCACAAAATTGTTAAAACTTTCCATCATTGCCAACGCGTAGGCGCTAAATCAAGGTCATTCGGTGAGTGTAATGCACGAAAGTATGCAATAAAAAAAAATGTGTATGAGAAAGCTCTTTCTCGAAATAACGAAATGACGAAGGAGAGTTTAGGAATGAGAGAACCAACAACTTAATGCCTGACTAAGCAAAAATGAGCATGCTTAAATCTATAAACGCTATCTCTCTCCCTCTCTCTCAGACACACACATCAACATTTCTTCTCTCTTTCATTCACTCAGCTCAGCAACCTCACGTTGCGCGCTTTTGTGCGTCAGTTGAAGTTCAAGGTTAAATTCGAAGGATATTTGGTGTTTTTCTTTTTTTTTTTTTTCATTTTGACATTGCTTCGGCTTCACTGCCAACGCACTCACTCACTCGTACACAATCACAAACCAAATGTGTGTGTGTGTGTGTCACTCATATACTATTACAAATTCTACTGGCGCATGTTGAACATTTATTGTGCTTTCACTTTGCATACTTTTAGGGATATCAAAAAGCTGAAGCTGGTGGTGCTGATGGTGGTGATGATGATGCTGATGCTGACTAAGTTTTAACCGACCTTCCTTACACACCTGCTACTTGTGCGTTGTAATTTGCTTTTGTTTAACCTTGAGAGCTTCACAAACTCCCCCTTAACTAACTTTCGATTACCCCTTTGCTGACACTTCTGGCACCTCGTGTTCACTATTATTATTGTATTGTATATTGTAGCTTTGTTGGTGTTGCGCGTGACTTTGATTTGATTTTTAAATTAGTCTTTGGCAGTCGACGACGTCCTTGTTGCTGTTGCTGTTGTTGTTTGTTGAATTGTAGTAGGTAGATTTTCTTAACAAATACTTACTGACTCCTCCACCTACACATATCATTACCATCATCATCGCCAACAACAGTTGGAATCTGTGTGTTTTACAAGTAAAGTTACGCGGCGTTTTGTTAAAGGTCAACAAAGGACATAAGTATATAAGATGCTTTCTTACTGCTACCCACACACATATTCTTTTTCTGTAGTGTAGAGAGATGCTTAAAACAAGCTGCCCCAGAATTGCCATTGCCACCGTTACACCGGTCCTTTGTAGTCTTAGTGACATCTTTGAGTAGTATGTGGCATTATGTCTTTTTCTTGGAGAAGTAAAAAGAAAAAAAAAATCTAGAAAAAGTTATGTGTCTTTAATGCAATTAAGCCACGTGTCGTTCTCGACTTTGTCGTTGTCGTCGTTGTCGTCTTCAATGTTTCATGTTATTAACTTCTCCCGTTTTTTCATTTGATTTTATTTCAAGATAATATTAATAATAATGGTGCTAATGACGTTGCTGTTAAAATGGAAATGGAAAAATGTGTGTTTATTGTTTAATGAAGAATAAATAAAATATTGTATAATGAAAATGACACATGCCTGCCTTCATAATATGATTATAAATAGTATTCTTGTATTGGATACCATACACACTTAAAGGACTCAAGTTTAATGAGTATAATGTTATGTGAGGCACATAAAAGAAGGGAGATATTGGTCTCAGTAACATTAAATTTAAAGGTTAAATTTAGTCTTACAATAATGATGAAACATACTTTTAGGGTATGTGACAGTCTTAGTCTCATGTCTCTCACTTAAAAACCAATATATTTATATAAAAAAACCTACTACTTTGTCAAAAAAACATAAGGTAGTTGTATATGGCAGTTCAATCAGTTCAATTTCTGTTCACGATATCTTAGTTTTAATTCTCTCACTTAAATATTGAGGCGTTTTAATAAAACAAGCATACTTTCTATAGGGGGCTTTCTTCTTCAAAAAGTCTTTAATTTTTCTGATAGTTTATGTAACAAATAGCAGTAAAGACCGGCGTTGCCCGGAATTCCGAAATTTTGTGTGTAAAGAGCGCAATACTCACACACAACAAAATCACAAAATTCTGAAAGTAACAAAGCATAAACAATGAAAAAACGTAAATAAATTTTAAAGCAATTTTTAAAATAGTACAGATTTTTGATACCTTACGTTACATTATTGTAATTTTCATAGGGATCTCTAATTTTCTTGAAAATTAAGTAGAGCCTATGATACTCGCACATAATGTAGCTTTCTATAGGTAAAAGAATTTTTAAAATCAATTAAATAGTTTTTGAGTTTATTCATTACAAACGAACAAAAATTCAATAAGCAAATCTTTGTCTTTAGTTCAGTTTCTATAAATTTTTTTTTAGTTGCATTTTTCTTATTTAAATATACAAAATCATTCATCATAAGAACATACTTTCCAGACCTTGGTTTAGAAAGTCCTTTGATTATGAATTCAATATATAAGATCACTTCAGAAGCTCCGAATATATGTTGCCTTGAGTGCATTTCTATCACTTTAAAATTAAGTCTTTTATATAGAAAACATTCATTACAGACTCATTATACTCTTCACGGGAGTGAATAGTATTATAAGTTTGTCATGAAGTTTGTAACACACAGAAGGAGACATCGGAGACCACATAAAGTATATATATTTGTGATCAGCTCGATGAGACGAGTATCTAGAGTTTCCAGGAGGGGTACCTCCGATACAAACCCCCCATTAAATTAATGTTCTTGTAAGAAACAGTTTTTTGTTTTTTAACGTATCGAACTGAAATTTGGATACTATAAGTTTCTAATACATATTCATCAACCATGTAAATTTCATGATCCTAGGGTTACCAGGAGGGGTACCCCCCATACAAACCCCCCTTTAAATTAATGTTCTTATTAGAAAAAGTTTTGTGTTTTTTAACACATCGAACTGAAATTTGGATACTATAAGTTTCTGATTCATATTCATCAACCATGTAAATTTCATGATCCAAGCGTTACCAGGAGGGGTACCTACCATACAAGCCCAAATTAAATGAGAAACTTATAAGGAATAAAAGTACAATAAAATTGCCACTCAAACTGTGATGCTAAGAAAGGAAGGTTGGATGCAACTTGGAGGAGCGTGAAGAGTATTACATCTTTGGCATAGCCAATGATAGCCTTCTTTCTGGTTTTTGTATGGAAAATAGAAAGGGTGTCAACGGAACCCTTTTACTATGTCTAAGCTGTCCGTCTGTCCGTCCGTCAGTGAGCTTTATCTCATGAACCGCAATAGTTAGACAGTTAAAATTTTCACAGAGTGTGTAATTCAATTGCCGATATAACGACAAATAATAAAAAAAAAAATAAAACATAAAAGGGGTCCCCACACAAAAAACTTGACCTCCAAGCTTTACGTCCAACAAATTTCCATACATGTGTTAAATCTTGTTCGGTTCTATGGAACCCTTCTTGTCCGAATCAAACTCTCACTTGACCGATTTTTACTTCTTTCACTCTTTCTCATATGAATACATAGTTTAAGAACCTTGTTTGGTATGGGGACTATTTCTTCTGATAAACAGAAAAATTGAATCGAACCTTCTTTGTAAAATTTCAACTCGATAGAGATAAGTCACACAGAGTTATAGCTACATAAAAGAAAATTCTTCTCTCCACGCTTATCATTTTCAAACTAACATATGAATGTGTGTTAGAAACCGCTTTCGTCTCAATTCGAGCCCAATTCCATTTTTGGGTATGCTAGAAATCCCTTTTGACGTTTTTGAAATCGGCTAGTGTTTTACAGACGATTTGGTTAAATTCTCCCTTATCTGAAGTTATTAAATCATATAGGGGAGGGGGCCCAGCTGTGACGCAGGCCCAGTTGTGACGCAGCTAAATATTTTTGACATGCGGTATGAGAATGACAGTTTGAGCACTGCCAATCATGTTCGTTTGACGTTCTGCAGTTTTTGGACAGACACCAACGTTAATAGTCGCATTGTGTATACGCGCACCAAACATCGTGTTGAAAATCGTGCGAAAAAGTTATTTTGAAAGTGCTGAACTGACCTCTCCTGAAAATCGTGCTGTTTTGAAGGAAAAGGCAGCAGCAAAAGCAGCCAAAGGGGCGAAGAAGCCAACACCGCAGAAGCCAGCACCATTAAAGCACAACAATTGGTGTGACATTCCTTTCATATTTTCTCATTTTCAGTGAATTTCTTGAGGTGCGTCACAACTGGGCCTGCGTCACAGCTGGGCCTAAAAAAGTTATCCTGAATAAATTTATTCCAAAATATTTTGAGTAACTCAAATAAACATACTTTCTTTGGAAAAAAGTTGCTTTTGGTTAATATTTAAATGTTAAACTTCTTGTATATTAATGTTTTAAAAATTCTCAGATTCTAACCACAAGCAACTGCTGTGTTGACAAAGAATCCAAATGATTATATTTTAATCTTGTTCAAGTACAAGTATTATATGTATTTCTCATTTATTTCACTCAGCATTAATGTTTTCTAAGGAAAACCACAACATGAAAAGGAATCGATGTACTTACTATTTGAAATAAATGCATTATGTGATGACCATGGAAACTTTTCCAATCGAATCAGAGAAAATACCCACATAATCTCAATTACATTATCTGAATGGTAAACGATGAAGAAACAAAACGAACAAACGACAACATTGAACTTGATGCCACCACCATCAATCTATTCAACGATCCACCCAAGCAACCAACCATCCAATTGTAACAGAATGAAGAAAGCAAATATTAGTACAGGATAAGAAGCAGCCAACCAACCAACCAACCAACAAACAAGCAACAAGAAGAAATTCAACTGAACAGAACAGAACAGAGCAGAACACATAGAAGACCTTGACGACGACTACTACGACAATGATGACTACAATGTGAAGGCCAAAACGTTGCGAACAACCTGACTGCAGCACATGATAATGTGAATGTGGATGATGGTTATGGTGGTGAAGATGTTGGGTGCATTGACAACCCTTGGACTTGAACTTTTCTATGGTGACGCTATAACGGATGATGTCGTTCTTTCGCTTTCATGCTTCTTTTGAGAGGATGTGAACACGCGGCAAGTGCATGTGCCGCCACCGGTGTCTCGCACAACCAAATGGCGGCGTCGCCATGGCATCGGAATCAGTACCGGCAACTGATGTTTTTGCTGTTGCTGTTGTTTCTGATGGGTGCAGGCGCAATTGTGGGTTTTTGACCTTCACAACAAGCTTTCTAGAGGATTGGATTTGACAAAGGTACTTATTTTTAGACAACGAGCAAAAGCACAAAACGCAATTCACAGAGAAAGAGAGAGAGTGAGTAAATATGAGAGAGAGTAATACTAAGGTTGAGTGAGTAAATTAATGGGTAAATGAGAGAAAGAAAGTGCATGCGGTAGTCATTGCATTAAAAGGTCAATGTGCAAGTGGGCGTCACATGCAAAGTGTCATTGATATACACACATGTATTATAAAGTTATTTGTGTGGGCGACTATCCATATACATATCTACATATACACATACATACCATACATATCAGGGTCTGTGGGTGTTTTTGGAGGCATACACGAATGCATCAGTAGCTGAAGGTCATTATAACTGACGTTGCCGGCCGGTTTGGTTTCTCTCTCTCACAAACATTTGTTCTCCCCTTTTCTATTCTATTTTATCCAGTCAACTTCTCTCACTGCAGGAACACTGCCAATAGATATAACAACAACACCAACAACTAATTAGTTGTTATTATTATTATATTATTGTTGATGTTGTTTTTTGTTGTTGACATTGACATTGACGCAAATCGTTCCGAGGGTCAAGTGTATTTTCTCTTTATTTTTTTTCTAACTAAATTGAGTTTTATGTACTTAAAGTATTTACGATAATAAAAAAAAGGAAAAATAATATGGTTTTATATGAAATTATTTAGTGCGCAAAATGTAATTATAAGAAGCGAAATTTCTATACCTCTACCATAAGTATATTCAATCGATTGGAAATGTGATTATATTTATGTAATAATAACTAATTGTATTCATTTTTCAAAGAAATTTTCTTTGACTTGTGTTCAGAGAAAACCGATTAATTATATCATTAAATATAAAAATGACTTAGCAATAAAAGAGTTTGGAATGGGAGAAAACTATTATCTTTTCATTTGAAAAGTGAACATTTTTTGGTAAAATATAGTTGATTGAGAACAGTTCGCCAGTGTACCAAAAAATATAAAAATCAAGTCAAGTCGGAGTCGGACTCGCACACAAAGGGTTCCGTACCACTCACAAGGTTTTAACACTATGTTTAGTTATCACAGTTTAGGGAGCAATTGAATCAAAGTGAGTCACAATCAATCAAGTAAACTGTGTCTCTCCCTTCAAATGACTGTGACTCAATCACAGTTTAGAATCACTGTGCCACTATTTAACTCATCTCAATCAGACAGTATAAGGTTAGATTATGCAAACCGCTCGCGATTGTTGAAGCCTTAAGGTCTGATAAAACGTGAAAGGGTAGGGGGATTTTGAGGGGTGATGGAAATCCACTACTGTCCAAGGTTGGTTCCAAAGATTACTCTCTTTCTTTAAAACCAACCTGAGGAGTCCACGAAGAAAGCTAGGTTTCCCGAGAAGAGCAGGGCAATTTTATCATACAGTATGACTACAAAACACAAAATTATAAGTCACCACCTTTTGCCTGATTTACAGCTGAAATATCAGCCATACTCCCAGCTGGCCAGCATGCCCCAAAGATAATAGGCAATTTTTCCATCTACACAGACTCCTAAATCTCAATCAACGTACATTTCGAAGTACATATCACGTATACCTTAGACTTAATCAATCGCTCATTCACATTGCCACAAAAGTTGTCATTCATGAATCTGTACTCAATATTAGTGTACACAACAAAACTTGTATGTTGTATATGTTGTGCGACAAGAATCATTGTACATGTGTTAACTATATGCAGTCTGAAAGGTATGGAATGTGTATTGTGCATTCACATTAAATAATTTGAACTGAAACAATGGGTATAGCAAAAAATGTTGTGTTGGCATGAGTATAGTTGTATACAAGTGTTAAGTCTGATGACGTTTCTCTCAGTCGAATGTATGCTTGTTCATAAGGGAAGCGAGGCAATGTGTGCAATCTTTTCAACACATACAACACTTTCATTTATCAATACATTGCCTATTACATAAAACATCTATCCTGCCACGAAATTATCAAATTCTTATGGCTTTGCATGGAACACACTAACAATCCCCACCAATCCGAGATGATTCTCCTCAAAATATACATCAAGAATATTTTAATAATTAATCAATAATAATCAATAATTATTTAAAAATTTAATTATCTATCCTACATATAGCAATAATGATATTAATAATGTAAAGTATTGTAAATATCTCCTTTAAATAGTTAAGCCTAAGGCCTTGCTATAGCTTCCACTCCTTTTAAATTAATGTATCTTCTGTAATAAATAATTAAATAAAATAGAAAAACTAATGAATATCCCCTTAACATAAAAATACCCGACTAAAAAATCTAGAAATCAGGAAATACTAACCACAGTCACATTGTAAAATAGCATCGTCGACTGTTCTATGTTAATGGGAAATACATAACATTCACATGTATGTACAAGTCAGTGAACTGAATAGAACTGATAACTGATATATCAACAAATGCAACAATCTACTACATTAAGTTAACTTAGTCAGAATACAGTAGCAGTAAATAGTACTGACGACATTTATGACTGAGATGACTGGACATCAGAACTACTATAACATTGTAGCACAATCTAAATGCACAACCGGTTAATCATGCAAACGAATAAAAATATATTAACTCATTCAATTTTATTGTTCAATATAGGAATGAAATATGCACTATAGTCAGTATATAAGGCTTAATGATAAAGCTTGCCACATTTTGTGAAAAATAAATAATCTATTCATTCTCACGTACTTAATATTTTAGTTGACTCAGAAGCTTAGATTCTGGATTCATGGATTCTCCTTTCTCTTGTTGTTATTATTATTTTTTATATGTAAATTATCTCTTAGTCGTATGGATGGAATAAAATACAATAGAATTGTGGAACTTATGCAAAATCGAATGATATGCATATGCAATTAAAAAATAAAGCACAACGCGTGGCATGCAACAATCAACAATGACAGAATAACTTCATAGCGACTTCAAGCAATGACGGCAATGTCTGATTAAGAAATCAAAAATGCTATTCATATGCATATGTGATGTCCATCCAATGTGCAATATAAAGAATTTGTTTCTGTTCTTTTTTAGAATGACGGAATACACTGTTCTCTACCCTCCCCTTTAATTAAGCGTTTAAATGCAGTTCAAGGGTGTATACCGCTCTGTATTTATGTAAGTAGTATAAGTACAAAGGGAGCAGCAACAAGCGATTACGGACTAAGCGACGTCGTACGTAAGTATGTCCGGTCTTGGCATTGACTTCGGAACGGTCAATGATCTGATCAGATAATTGAATACCAACATATATAAGAACATACTCGTATATACTTTAATGTTGAGATCCTGAATTTCAAAGGCGCAGTTAGTTATGAGGATGAAATCAAATTAATAAATAACATATAAAAAAAAAGAAATTGAAAAATAATAAAATAAAAAAAATACCAAAAGAATGAACAAAATTATTGTAAATAAAACCAAAAAATATTATTAGTTTCGGTTAGACTGACGGCTAAATACCTTATTTAGTCATATTATCTAGCAAAAAGTTACAAAGGAAAATATCTAAATCGGAATAATAAAAGGCCTTTTAGACGGTCAGTTCAGTCACAGTCCATGTTATCGCACCAATAAAGGAAACGATGACAGGAAAATGGACTAATGACCCAGCTTATTTGTGAGTCCATTTCGATGTCTGAAGCGATAACATGGAGTGAGACTGAGACTAAACTGACCGTCTAAATAGCCTTTAAGACATTTGCCTGCCATATAGAGAACTTATAAAAGAAAACATCACAGAATTAGTTAGTAGCGTAAAACGAATCAATCTATTTAAGGCTGGATTTAAACTGAAGCGAACAAAATGTTTCCGACTTATAGGCAAAAAAAACTTGTTCTGTTGCAACACACACCAAGCAGAACGCAATGACAACGCAGTATAAATTGCGCCATAGGAAACTATGCAATTATCAGCGTTCGATACAAACATGTTCGATTCGGTTTGAGTTCGCCGTATGCATTTGTCCACAAACAGTCACAAAACAATGCAGGGAAAAACATTGTGTTCTGTTCCAATGGAAATTGGTGTATGCGCTTTTATTAGAAATAATGTACTCATGTTTCCACCGGACACAAAAATCCAGCCTATGCACATTTTTTTAGCTGTAGATTTCGCAGCAACACACTGCTCTGAGGAACTCCAGCTCTTTTACAGACTCTGACATCTGACATTAAAGATCCTTTTGTGAAGATACGCACCAAAAAATATGATGCCGGCAGTAATTTCTTGTGTTTGTACAGAAGGCCAGAGTGCCATAATCGATCAATCGCTTGACACTCTTTGTACAACTCGGTGATATTGCTCTGGAACCCCATGCCATCTCTTGAAACCGGACTGATGATCTGGATTCAATTCACTATGACAACGCTTTTCACTAATACTACTTTTTCTACTGTAGTGAAATCAAGTGAATCATCTACATCAAGTCTAAATGCGGCCCAAAGCAGCCGAAGTGGAAAACAGAAATTTCTTTCTCCCCATCACAGCGGTTTTATTTGTTTGCCGCTACGCCGCAGTAAACTGTGTGCTTGTCAACTGGGGGGAAAAATTAAATAATTTTTATTTGCTCATGCGGCTTAACTCATAACGGATTCTTCCAATGCGGCCCAGGGAACCAAATATGTTGGACAGCCCTGATCGACATCTATATTTTGTTTTATTTATTCTTGGAAAATTTTTGTCCGGGAAGAGGATTGATCTGTAATATTATGGTGGCTTTGGAGGAAAACTATGTAGTTTCAATTTTACTTTTAGGATTAAATTCGATCTATTGTCCTTTCTCTATAGAAATCACATCTTTTTTTTCAGTACATTTAGAAAGAAGCTATCCTAATAAATGATATGATATACATATTCAATTATCTATTAGACACGTTGTGCATTTTATTACTTTCCAAGAAGTTTTGGGTATTATTACCCCTAGTTAAAGAGAATCATTGTTCAAAATTTCAGCACATTATCTCAAATACTATGGGACTTCTTAGTATAGACCTACACAGGTAGTAACATTTATAGAAAATTGGAGGCCCCATTATCTTATTTAAAGCCTAACACACAAACATCACTCCAAAGTTATGTTACCCCTTTAAATTGAAAATAAAATGTATAAATATGCTAAAAACTTGGTTCAAGTAACAATTTCACCACATTGAACCCGACGCCGCCTATAGAACAAAGTCTCAAGTGCTTTCTTCTTTCTCATTGTTATATTATAAGTATTTATTTACTACTCACAATGAATGCAATGCAATGGGCAATGGAATAATGTCTGCAAATGTCGTGCACTTATTAAATCAAGGCAACCACAACAACAATTGCAACAGCAAGAAAAAATACCAAAATGCAAAACAGCAAAAAAGAAATTAAACAGAAATTAAAGCAGAATAATAAATGCAATGCAACTCACTTAACTCAACTCAACTCAGTGAATCCGTTCCGCAGCACAAAGGAAATCTTATGACTGCACTTAGCAATAATCATAAAAATTGAAGTAACAAAGGGCGCAAGCAAAACCAATGATGTTTTCATACTACTACGAGTGCAATACATAGACTCAACGACTCTTGTGATGATTATGCATATGTGGACAATATTTTCTTTATTTCACATTTTTTAATTCCATTTTTTTTGTTGTTATTAAGTTCAAGGTCTTGTTTCTTGAAGTTTCATCGTTGTCGGCATCTGCTGAGCTTGACCAAAACTTTAAAGAAACTGCAAACTGAAATAAGTACACCGAAAAGATGTGACTGAGGAAACAGCTAATAAATGTAGATGTCCCAAAATGAGGGATTTTTTTTTTTTTTTTTTTTTTTTTGAGAAACATAATGAAACAGGAAATATGTTGGCGACACATGCGGTCAGTGTCAGCCGACGGTTGATCACAGTTGTGCGATGGTAGCGGTTGCCGGTTGTTGGACGGTTGGATGATAATGGCTCCTTCATGCAGTGCATTGGCATTGGTTCTCATGTTACACGAACATTGCACATTTCTTATGGTATTCGGTATTTCGTGTGGGTTCAATTTATTTCACTTTTTGTATAATATGTATATTTCACATATACGTATCCATTAATCGAACATTTTGTTCAAGTGAAGTGATCAGCAGCGTGGTCAAAGCGGTCAAGTGCATACTTCCGTTGGACTACAAAATAAATTTTGTGGACAATTATTTCATGAGTAATTCATCAGAAGTAATACTTCTTTAGCTTTGGAGCTACGAAATACATATTGAGAAGTTGTGCTTTTAAACATCTAAGAGATATGTATTAGAAAAAGCTTTAAAAAAACCAGCACAGACTTAGTCAGTATTGTGAGAGGAAGTAATCTAGCTTAGGTTAAGTTATATAGGCCGCTCGCGAATTCTCGCGAGTTCACCTAGAAGCCTTAAAGGTCCATTGTGATACCTGATAAAAAAGTGAGAGAGAAAGGGGATTAAGGCGCAACAGTCCAAGGTCGGTCCCAGAGTTCACCCTCTTTCTTTAAAACCAACCTGAGGAGTCCACGAACAGAGCCAGGTCCCCCAAAGGACATTTTGCAAACTACCCATATCTTCGAAGAATGGTTTCCCGAGAAACCGGATTCTTCTACTGAGAAGAGTACAGTGCAATCACAGAGGAGGTGTTGGATGCTCTCCGGTTCCTCCTCGTCTTCACAGCTACGACAGAAGTCATTGTGTGGAACTTGCATCCTATGAGCCATCAGCCCGATGGTGCAGTGCCCCGTCACACCTCCTGTCAACGTCCGAACCCTTTTCTTGTTAAAGAGTAGAAGCTCGGAGGTTCTCTTTGCAAGGCCAGAGTGTTCTTGCAACAGTACAGCCAGACCCATTTGCCCACTTCCTGCCTGCTAGATCTCTGGTCTTCACGTCAAGGCATGATAGTATACCCTGTAGGGGTCTGTGAATACAGTGACGAGTCTTTCCATGTCATATCCTTCGATACCAGAGTGACCCGGCTTTAATTTAAATAGAGACTAATCGTAAAGACATATCTCCATTCCATTAACTCTGGATGGTCTGTAGGGCCAAAGCAAACGTATGTCATGACCGATTTTGTACCTGAAGTTTCAAAGTATTCCACAGTTTCTCGATGTTGCGAGTTCCACCACAAAGCTGCCCTTCACACTTCGCCAAAGTGGCCTACCCTTTGAAATCGCCTAGGTTTGATTAATATCTCATTAGGAAGTTTGTTGGTTGCCTTTATTAAGTCTTGATCATAGAGTCCACCAGATCCTTAGAATTTTTTTAGTTTCCGGATAAGAATTGTTTTTAGAGAACAAGGCACGCAGCCATATAAACCTTGAAACTGAAGATACGAAATCTGGTGTTGGGTTGGTTCAATTGGGCAAATGGGATACGTGCTTTACTTATCCGGTTTATAAAAAATCCAGCAGTTACACCTGTAAGTGTTACTTTGCACGCAAGATAACAAAACTCTGACTTACGGATAACTTCTTTAACGTATATGTAAGGATGCCAAACCGATAACTCCTCTCAGCCATCAGACAGAGGCCCAGAAGAGTGGACTCGTCCTCTGCGGCGATCTTATCCTATCCTAACAAGTAGTACCTAAGAAACCCCCTTAAGACACTCTTGGAGGCCCTGAATTAAAAAGTATTACAACACTTTAGGACTTCTTGAAAATTAGAAGAAGAAAAGGAAAAGAATTCTTTGAAAGCACCAAACTGGTTTTGGTCTTCTAGTCTCCAAGCAAAAAAAAAGATACCAATTTAACCGAGCTTAAAATTTCATCAAAGTAGATAGAGTTAAGATTATCAGAACCAGATTGGCACCATGAATTTTTTAACAGATCATTTTGATGAAACCTTTTATTGTACTATATTCTCTTGGTGAGATAAAAATTATTCTAATTTAAATTCTCATCACATACTCTCCACTTTTGGTTATGGATTTATGATAATTCTTAACATTCCGTAAAAAAAAAAGACACTCGATCATATCTTTAATACAAAAATCTGAAACTCATCAAAATTAATATTAAAACAAAGGCATTTGATTTGATTTAAGAAGCACATAAACGGGCATGTTTGTGAAATCAGCTTTGTGTCACAAATCAACACAAATTGAATGTAATATATCACCTATAATGTTTCAACTGAAAGATCAATCACAAATTTCATCAGACTTTAATGTAAGTTATTTATAGGGGAATAAAACAAAACAAAACGAAAATACTATAACAAGTCAAAGACTCTGACTGACATACCTACAATCGCAAATCGCAAGTACAACAACGATGATGGCAATGATTCAAATGACGACGACGACAACGACGACTCAAGACTTGGATCAGCAATCGATCGAAACAACGGGGATCGATGGTTTATTTGCCTTAACCTTGACTCTCACGACGAAATGAAACGTTTTATATTTGCATTTCATTTTAGGCGGTATTTTTAAATAAAAATAATATTGTATAAATAAAAACCACATCAAATTTCTTAAAATTGTGAATAAAATCAATATTGCAATGCGTGTGTATGTATATACTTTTTTTTTTGTGTGCAACTTCAAAAGAAATATGAAATACAATATTTAATTTTGGGTGTGATTTTGTAATTTGTATGCAAAAAAGTTTTTATTTAATAGCAAAATCATTCAGAATGCCTTCAATTATTGCCCATTATAATGATGATGTTGATGATTTGTCATCAAAAAATCAACAAGAAATTCTAGAAATATTAAAAAACCCGATTTGAAAGATTTCCTGGAATATTTTTATAATCCATTTAGCTAACCTTGACCGACGATGCTTTCTTTATTTTATAGTATGTATTCATTTGCAAAACAATAAGTACAATAACTTTCCACTTGTCAAGCAACCAATGGCGACGGGACTAAAAATAATACCAAAGGCAAGTTTATTATCAGACAATGCCGGGTCGTGTTTGGGTACCACCATATGCCTCCGTTGTCATAGCTGAGTTCTGTTGAACTCAACTCATGTCTGGTGTAACCGCAAACGCCCAGTCCAATGACCGCAGGGTATGTCGACTCTATGTTATGCTTTGTTTTTGTTATCGGATTGTCTTATCAGGCATTTACCCGATCACATTACTAAACAATACCCAAACAACTTGTCTAAAGACTGAACAGTTGAGGGAACACGGGAAGGATATGTGACTGTGACTTGAAAATTTAATCTTTCAAAATGTTTTTGTTTGTTTTTGTAAAGCGTCACATCACTCTACCATATACCATATAACGGACAGTTTGTTGATCTTATAAATGCAGACAATGCACAATTTGCATGAATATTATTAATACTACGAACTGAATGAGAAACCCTCTTCCCTAAGATTAGCGGGTGGAGGAGATCGAACAACAACAACAATTCCAGACAACCATCCATCCGTGTGTTGTTAACAACAAGTAATGAAAAGTGTGGGACAATGCAGCTTCAGCAACTTGTAATTTTTGCCATTATCTGTTGAAATTTGTTCTTAATTAAAATGATTTCAATAATACTCGTAATGATGATGATGATGTTTATTTTCATTTTAACGATGGGAAGTTTATTTAACTATAGATAATTGAATTGAAGATACGAAAAGTAAATAAAATAACATTATTATTATCTTTAAAAAATACTAAGAAATGAAAATGATTTAGTACTCCAAGTTCTTTATCACGTAGTCATCATGAATAAGCAGCAAGCAATTATTAAGATTCATTACATTTTTTTAAGAGTAATTTTGACTAATTTGAATTATAAACTAATGAAGAACTTACTTTCAAGTTCAAACGAAACGTATTTCAGATATGGATAAGGGATGGGTATCGATTAATCGAAATAATCGATGTTTTGTTGAAATAATCGATGTCATCTGGGTTCGATTAATCGGATAATCGATTTATCCACTTCGGATAATCGATTTTTCCGCTTAGGGGTTCCTTTAGGGATTCATGAACGTTAAAAAAAATGTACGGACTGGACAAACAAGTGAGAACAACAACGTTATGCATGAAAACTATAGAGACAACAAAAATCTTTATGAGAGGTAGAAAATATATGGGAACGAAATGGTGGATCTCGCGTATTCATCCACCAAAATGTTAATCCACTAAAATGAAAAGTTTATTTATTATAAAAATGTTCACTTTTGATTAATCGATTCTTTAAGTAGCAAATAATCGATGTCATTAATCGATGTTTTGTTGGTTGATACCCATATAATATGGATATATTGGACAAATAAATTATGTACAATATAGACACAGTCATATTTGTCATATGTAAATTTTAAATACATAAATGTGATCATAAAAATAGTAGTGTAGTTGGGTCGTAAGTTCTAACTGTTAAAAGGCCTTTTAAACGGTCAGTTCAGTCTCAGTCCATGCTATCGCTTCAGAAATCGAAATGGACTGACAAATAAGTTTTAGTCAATTTTTCTGTCATCATTTCGGTTATTGGTGCGATAACATGGACTGAGACTGAACTGACCGTCTAAAAGGGCCTCAAATCATTTGATAAGTACAATAGGATAAGGCATACGACAGTATTCATACTATAATGTTCAGCCCTCCATGTTTAATCGTCTTGGTAGTATATTTGGGGTGGTATTCTGTGTTTGGTTGAAAACCATATGATGTTTTGCAAACAACAATCTTGCATCGACGAGATTCTTTGTCGAGAGGGGTACATTTCTGGGACTTTTCGCTTTCAAAATATTTTCTATAAGACGGCAACAAATTGTCCTAGCACTGACCGACAAATGTAGGTAATTTTCAATTATTTATAGGATTCTGTACCCAAAGGGTACCAACGGGACCTTATCACTAAGCTTTCGCTGTACGTCCGTTCGTCCGTCAGCAAGCTCTATCTCATGAACCGTAACAGGTAGACAGTTAAAATTTTCACAGAGTGTGTAATTCAATTTCCACTATAATGAAAAATAATAAAAAATAAAGTTATTTTAAATTAAAAGGGTCCAAGAAACGTGTGCTCCAATATGCACTGCGCGCAGTTTTTATCTTTTGTTTCTCGTTTTGGTCAATTTTTTTGTAGTTTACTTTTAGGAGCTGTTTAAATATTTCACTTTTGCGACAAAACCAAAACCAAATTAGTTTTACATAATTACAAACAGAAGTACAACGAATTTGCATACTAATAGTGTTAAATCTTGAGCGGTGGTACGGAACCCTTCTTGTGATAATGTTGTTTTGCGCTTCCCACCACGTGTAATATCACTAAATAAAGGTTTTGCCCCGATTTCTCAACATAACTATAAAATTTCTAGTCTCAATGAAACACCACTAAAACATTTATATCAGAAAATTATTCTATTACTATTATTTTAATGATATAAAATGACTATTATTTTAATGATATATATTTCAGAACAGAGGCTAATTTATCGAACAACAAATGGTTAAGAGCCTATGAGAGTAGCCCCGCACCGACCAGCGAAAAAGACTCCTTAGTGGAAAGATCGTGATGGATTTGGTTATGACTTAAATGCATATATAATTTTATACTTGAATGAGAGGAATTGCAGTAAACAACAAGACTCTGAGTCTTATAGAGTGGTGAAAGATTG
This sequence comes from Amiota communis, assembly GCA_037043315.1. Taxonomy (NCBI): domain Eukaryota; kingdom Metazoa; phylum Arthropoda; class Insecta; order Diptera; family Drosophilidae; genus Amiota; species Amiota communis. Next base: position 1,604,885 of record JBAMAV010001133.1, read on the forward strand.
AGAGGGATTCGATTATAGACAAAGAAGAAAGTCATGTGGTAAAAGAAGTATTTTAATAAAGTACATGCAGATAAAATTCCATAGGGGTGTAGAAGAATTCTCATCAAATTGTGTGTATGTAAAGCCTTCTTTGTAGGTACTCACAGTGAGCTATCTTGACTTTCATTGTCCTATTTTCATATCATTTGTAAATCTATTGATTCAGTCTTTAGAAAATATAAATGCTTAGTTTATATGGCAATTTCTTTTTAAACTGTTTAAAGCATAGGTTTCCAAACTTATTTTAACCTTTCACTTTCACTTTCAGTTTTAAAAAATGCTAGTATTTCTAAATACAATTTATATGCCGTTACCCTTCTAAATTTCCTTAACGTTCCCTAATTTTTTCTGAGCCTTCTCTCCCCTCCTGAAAGTCTTCAAAACCCACAAGGGGACATTATCGTTCACTTCGGGAAACACTGGTCTCAATTCATAGTTGTCATTGAACAATCCTCTGTTAGAATTTTGCAGAAATCATAATTTTAAATATGGAAACATAACTTAAGTAATTTATATTTTATCATCTTTTATCATTTGTCTTGAGATTCATAACAAATAACTTTGTATGAAAGGTGCTTCAGCATACATATCAAAAAAATCTTTTTCCAACTTTCATAAAAAATCAACAGTTTAATGAATTCATCAAATAAGCGTCATGACTCAGGTTCACACCTTAAAAAAGGGCATAGTTTAAGAATCCTTGAAAGCCTAACCACAATCAATTTTGGCAAGTCCTCGCAACATTATTTTATGACTGTAAATACAATAATTTCGACAAGCAATCATAAATTCAAAAGTACCAAACATAAAACAAAAGAAACCTTCAACGATGAACACAAATGATGGAGATTTTTACTCCATTTAACTCGAACTACATACATACAATACAATGCAAACTGAGATCGTCTGGATGGGATGGTTGTATGAACAGACAGACATTTGATTGTTTTTTCGGCTTCCTTAATAGCCGCACGTTCATAAATCATAAAATTATGTTTCACTCGTCGTATGTAAGTAAGGTTGTGATTCAGTTACAAAACATAAACACACAATCAGACAACATGTAGCGCACAGAACAATTTAAAATGAAAATTGAGATATTCTGTGGAACACATACGAGTGTATAAAAATTTCGACAAAAGAAGGAAGTACCTAGTACATACATATATAATGCGACATAGAGATGATGATGATGGTGGCCCTTTGTTGCGTTTAAAAATACATAAAAGCGATGACAGAAATGAAATTAGGTCAAGTATGTCTTTAAAACAACAACAACAACAAAATTCACACAAAAATATGGTAGTATGTGAGAAAACAATTTGAGACCGAGAGAAACAGACTCACTCATTCATAGTAAGTAGAGTGTGAGTTGTTGTTATAAGGAAAAAAAAACAAAAACACTTAAAATTGGGTTACCGTACAAAAACCTCAAGTTCAAATTTTGTTTCATGGAAGCGTGATCTCTTGATAAGATTAGGAAGACATGTTTGCTCTAAATACTCCACCATATGAATACTTGTGTATTTGTATATTGTGTTGTGTACCTGAATTTAAACAAAAATAATAATAATAACAACAGCAACAACAACAACAACACCAACACATTTAAATGAAGCCAAGGTAGCAAATGAAGGTTTTTCCGCCAAACTAAAAACAAATATTTCATTGATTTTTGTGTTTTTTTTTTTTTTCTTCTATATTTTTCATTATAACAAGAAATCTTTTATTAAACTTATTTGGAGAATGCGAGCAGTAGCGAGCGCTTCAATATTTACGAGACCAGATCAGATTTGTTTATACCATAGGTGTCTGTCCATCAGTCAGTCCATTTGTCTCATTGAACTTATGGGCGTTGCTTAGATAAATAAACATTCGAATTCGAACTCACCATTATTATGTTTCATGATAAATACTAATACTATGTAGTATGAAATAACCGACAAACTATTAAGCGGACATTGGATGACGACGAACAAATAAACGATTAGATTGGATTGGATTGAATGAATGAGTCGTTGCTTCGTCATTCTGCCACTGACCTTAGTTAACTATATTTTAGTTTGGTTCGGTTTGGTGCTGTTGGTGTTGGTGTTGATGATGATTATAATGACGATCGAATTCGACCATCACTAGCACCAACAACCAAATTGTTTGCTTGGGTTGGGCTTCAGCTCAAGTCTATGAACTTGAAAATAAAATCAAAGCATCCGAAAATGACCAGCGACCTATGAATATTGCCCATTTTAAGTGAGGTAGCATGGCATCGTCATCGTCATGATCATTTTAATCACCACTTTTAGAGCGCTCCCGCATGTGTTAAACAATCACATATGAATAGCACAGTAATAACCAAAACAACTGAAGATCACAAAGATACAGAGAGAAGAGATCATGGTTCATTCGAGCGAATGCACATACATGTGCACTTACTTGTTACCATAAAACCAGTTTTCCTTCACATAACCTAATGTATCGCTTGTGTATACAAATTTTTGTTGTATTTTATTTAAGATACAAATTTGTATGCATGTATTTGTTTTGCATTCAATTCCGTTTTCATTCACATTTATGCATGAAACACCGTTAGACGTAAATAAACTACTTACACACTCACATATTTTACTTCCGATATTTGGCATGTCAGCAGTGATTGAATGAATTGAATGAGTGATTTACTTAAAACAGACGGATTGACGTCGTTTGTCTGTGTTATTGAAAACAAAACTTAAATCGAAAAAACGATAAAACGCCCCATGACATTCGAAACCCAAATTCTCTATGAGAGACAAATCGGAAAGATGAATGCTATCATTTTTGCCAACTTCCTCAAGCAATTAATCAATCAAAATAAAAAAAAAAATTGCAAATCTGCAAACAAACAGAAAAAAATTACTAAAAATTGCATAATTTATACTCAGGAGGGGAGTCTAATAAGTTTAATAAACAACCAATAATGAATATGCATGTATATTTCTCGTGATTTAATTCATATTTTCCATTTCAACATTGTCATTTATTGTGTTCTTAACGTGTATGCGCAGTAAACTGCATAACACATTTTTATGATTAAAATAATAATTACCATGTGATACAGTGATACCTATACTGCCGAACTTGTTCAAAGCTTCTCAAATATTCGCAAAGACAATTAACGAGATACTCAAAGAGAAGGAAGAAAGTCAACGATTATTGCTAATAAACAACATTTCAATGCTTAAAGACCTAGTTGACTGTGTACTTTGGGGTTGATTATGGGTTATGAGGAATTAATATTGAGCAAGTAAGGCAAAATACTGAGAAGGCTGGTACTTTCTTATTAGAGAAAGATCGTGCAGATGTAGCCTTTTTTAGCAGCGGGTTATAGCGGATGCTAGCGGCTTGCAATGCATCTGATATCAATTACTGTGTACCATTACCGTGGGCATCTTAAGGTCTCTGTACAGCATGGTAGAGGGGAGTCTAATAATAATAACCTCGCAATTTAAGATCTATTTTTCCTTTGAACGAGTATTTGTAGCCATAGGAAGCCAAATTTTGGTGATGTTTCAAATTTTTGATGCCTTCCGAAAAATAATCTTCCTTCTCAGTGTCACATTCAAACTTCGTCATTTGTTGTAAACATTTTACAGATAAACAGACATTAGTTACAAGGTAAGGAATCTCGAGAATAAATCCAAAAAATTTTAATGCCTTCCAAAACATATTCTTCTTTAAAGTCTCTGTAATATATCTTAGTTTAACCTTTTAAACTTTCTTAATTGTTGTAAAAATATTACAGAGAAGCAGACATTAGTTCCATGAGGCCGAAGAATGAAATGAGAATAAGGCCAAACTTTTAGATGGATTCCGAAATACAATAAAATCTGCGTCAGTCATTAAAATAGGCCTTGATTTTCCATTCCACTTCCTCATTTGTTGTAAATATAGTATCATCAAGCTATGTATGTTAAAAACAGACATTAGTTACAGGGAGCCGAATCTCAAAAATAAGGTTTCTCAGTCTTCAAAATAGATCTCAGTTTCCCATTCAAATTCCCTCATTTGTTGAAAACATATCAATATCTTTATGGTAAGATACAGACAATTGTTACATGGGACCAAATTTCGAGAATAAGGACTATGTTTTTGATACCTTAAATTATAGTGCTCAAAATAGGCTTCGCTTTCCATTCAAACAACCTCATTTGTAGTAAACATATCACAGAGAAACAGACAATACATAGTTACAAAGGAAAAAATCTCGAGAATAAGGGCCAACCTTTTGATGCCATTCAAAAAATAATGATTCTTCCTCCTTTGTTGCTTTCCGAAAAATAAAGTTACTTAGTCTTCAAAATAGTCATCGATATTCCATTCACACATCCTCATTTTCAAATGTTAGCAGCATAAAAAAATAACATAAGTGTTTCGATGAATTAACTCTGAAAGTTGTCAATAAACGAACTTATCAGACCACCCTCGTATCAGCTTGTGGTTTGGGTGTGGTCTTTTTGACATCATTCTAGTTATCCTCGCACACACGCCCTCAAATTTAAGATTCACACCAATTCACTCAGTCATGTATCATTCTCTATTAATTCACTTTTAATTGCAGGCATCGACAAAATTCTTTCGTCGCACACTCTTTTTTTTTTTGACAGCGTGAAAGTGATAAATCTTCAAACAAACAAAAAAAAAAAAAAGGCATCCACGGTCGCTCGCTTGCTCTACAAATCACAAGGCGTAAAGCCATTTATTTATAAAGTCAATTAATTGAGAATAAACATGTTAAAGCTATCAATTTAATGCTCATTTAAACACTTTTATGATCCATCAAAAACTCTCAAATCTCTTATTAGTATTATATATATTTTTTGTTAGATTTCTTACCTTGATTTTGGTTTTAGTATCTATTGTTGTTGTTTTTATTTCTTCTTTAATTTGAAGTTTTAGTTTAGAATATTTTCAAGTTCAACATTTTTATGCGGAACTTATTGTATTGTATTAAAACGAACTACCGAACGAACGCCTACATACACTAGTATAGTAGTATGATATGACTAGTAGTAGTAGTCATGACCTCCCCTTGTACAAAATTATATGGGGACCTTTAGGCGTTATAGAGACCATGAAAAAACCAACAAATTGATTGATCTTGAAAGTTCTCTTCAGGTTCATAGACAGCCAACCATAAACATATCAAATATTTTTAGTAAAGATAAAGAAAAGAATGTATAGGAGTATGTTTATGAGTGACTGTACGATTGAGTATGATATTTAACATATAAAAACATGGTGTGTTATTGATTTTTAATAGATTAAAAGGTATAAAATATTTAACTTATGGTATTGAATCATTAGATATTAGAAGTCTGAAGACTTTATTTTGAATTAAATTAATCTCTATTTTAAGAGTTCTTAACAACCTTATTTGAACGTTTCCTATTTAAGAGACTTTGTATTTTATACTTATCATAAAGTGGTAAATTTGACCTCTTATAGGAAGGAAGCCAGTTATGTTAAGGTGGCAAAATGACACTGAGTTTGTTGTTAGGCATTGAACATTTATTAAAATCGGAATTAAATTCTTTAACATCTTTGATTTTTTCAAAACCATTCCATTATGAGATATTAATAAGTAATTAAAGCTTTTAATCACTAAGATCAAATGCCAAACTTTAGCTCTGACATATTTTTTAGCCAGAAGACATTGTTGACCTCTATCAGTGGTTAAATTGATTTGAATTGATAAATGTTTTCATTTAAGTGAAGATTGAAATATGAAATATGTACATATTAAAGTTAAAAAATGTATACCATAAGTATATATTCACTATAAATTTTTTTAATTTAATTAACACTTTTTTATCGATCCCCACAAAGTTAGTTTCAATATTAAAATCAACGTCAATTGGTATGTAATCGTAGGAAATGACTGTTACTTCAGCTATCTTTGGATCTCCGTGCGTCATCATATGTGAAGCAACTTCCATAGGATAGCTTTTGCCCCATTGTCGAGAAATACTTGTTAAAAAAATTATCTTTTGTGGTCTATATTTTTCATCATATAAATCCATTAACCAACATAAGCAATCACATAAGAGACAACAAGAGGTTTTGTCCATCGCGAAGATTCTTCCTCAAACGTCCCTAATTGTAAGCTTTGAAGTGCAAGTATCGATTTCAATGATTTTCATAATAAAACCAAAGTTCGTTACCCTACCGACGCTGATATGATTAGACGCAAGTCATATCTTGCAAGAACGACGCCGATAGGATCGAATGCAAGTCAATTTGACTTTGTTATGACTTCACCACAACCTTATAAAATTAAACTCGATATTAAGAAGATTAAAAAAGAGGACACAAAACAATGTTTTCCTGAAATCAACCACTATACGAGTGACTAGGCCCATTCGATTTTATTCAATATGCTAATATTGTCAATATGGGATATCTGATATTCCCCTCTATGGTACATGGGTCGATCAATAAGTATTTAGAATCGATATCATTTTTTTTTTAAGTTGAGTCTATCACTAATCAGCTGTTGAAGTTTCAGTAATATCGACCACGTGGTTATATTATTATTGTCAATTGAAGCAACAAACTTTTATATATTGGAAATATTGTACAAAAGTGAGTTTCGTGCGATGATTAAACACTTTTATTTAAAAGGCGTAACACCGAAAGAAATGAATGCTGAGTTGGAGTTGAATTGAAGTTCATGGCACATTTGCTCCTGCGTTTGCACTTAAGAAAGTGTACGACGAATAAAAGTGCGCGCATTAGTGGAGGACACAGGTTTATCATATGGAAAAGTGGTTTCAATTTTGCACGAAAAATTAAGTATTAAAAAAGTCTCGGCAAGATGGGTGACGTTTTCTGTCAATAGAGAATTAATGCATCGTGTGGTCGCCTTCGCTATCCTGACGAGCTTCTGCTCCAATACATAACTGTAGACGAAACATGGAAACACTACTGTACAGAGGCAAACGGGCTCCGAAGACGGCGAAATTGGTGAAATCGGCCGGCAAGGTGATGCCACCGATTACTTGAGAAAAAGGAAAACTATAACTGGGCGAAGACATCAATACAAAGCGTACTCATTTGAAAAAGAAAAAGATTCTCTTTCATCAGGACAATGCACGTGTGCATACATGCGCAGTTTCGATGGTCAAAATCAAGGAATTAAACTTCTAATTAATGAAATTCACCATATTTGGCTCCCAGTGACTTCTTTTTATTACCAAATTTAAAAAAATAAAAGTTTTTCTATATTTTTCTAAGCGCCCTTTGATCGACCCACATATATTGGGTATACAAGTAAGTTTTAAAGGATTGCCATAAGTGGGCACCAGTAGTGTTTAAGCATACCGGACCATGTTGGAACCAACTTTATATAAAAGATTCATCATTTTACCACATTTTAGTGTCATCAACAAATTTTTTCGTTCCACAATTATGTCTGTTTTTGTGCTTACAAAACTCCATTCGCGGGAAGTACTGGAATTTTGCTTCCATCTGAAGAAAAGCGCAGTAGAAAGTCATTGGCTGCTGTGTTACGCTATCTCAACCTGCAAGTACTGGTTCCGATGCTTCAAAAGTGGTGATTTTGACTCATCTGACAAGTAGCACGAAGGAAGGCCATCAACCTTTGTAGACGCCGAATTGGAAGAAATTTTGTACGAAGACCCGTGCCAAACCCAAGATGTACTTACGGCAACGTTAGGTTTGACTCAACAAACCGTTTTATTGCGGTTAAAACCCATTGGCATGGGCCAGATGGTCGGTAAATGGATGCTTCATGAACTCAATCTAAGAGATATAGAACGGAGTGTCAATGCTTCCGAAATGCTCCGTCAACGGTACAAAGAAAAGTCGTTTATACATCGTATCGTCACCAGCGATGAAAAATGGATTCATTACGACAATCCAATACGCAAGAAGGCGTATGTTAAACGCGGCAAACGCGGACCATTGACGCCAAAGCCAAACATCCATGGCAGCAAGGTAGGACCAGAAGGGAATCGTGTACTACGAGCTTCTGAAAAGTTGCCAGCCGATCGACGAGGCTTTTTACAGACAACAACTGATGCTATTGAAGCGTGCGATTTCGGAAAACCGGACAGAATGGGCAACCAAACATGAGCCATTAATCTTTCACCATGACAATGCTTGGCCGCATGTCACAAACCCTATCAAAACATATATCGATGGTATCGGATGAAAAGTTCTAAACCAACCGCCTTATAGTCTAGACTTTGCACCATTACACTACCATTTGTTCCGGTTGATGCCGAACGTCCTTACGGGAATACGCTTTAGTCAGTTGAAAGTATCAAAAAAATAGCTTAGTGCTCTCTTGGCATCCAAAGACGAACAGTGTTATTGGCGCGGTATCCATGCATTGAAAGAAAAGTGGGGAAAAGTCATAAGTAGCGATGGGCAATACTTTCAATAAAATACCGTGTACCAATTTTGCACAATAAAGCTTCAAAATCAAGAAAAAATCGTTTAAAACTTACTTGTATACCCAATATATTACAAACATCAGTCTAAAGTGATAATACACTCTCTATACTTATTGTGAGGTGAGTAAAAAATAAATTTAAAAAAAATTTATAATAAAAAAAGTAAATAAATAAATATATGGTATAATAAAACCATTCATAATTGTCGTAAGCTACTAACAATTAAAAAAAAAATAAATAAATAAATAAATAAAAACGATTAAGCTGAAAAGGCGAGAAATAAATACGCAGCAGCAACGATTAAAGAAATAATATGCATAAATCAATAAAAAACAAATAACAAAACAAATTAAATTAAAAAGTAAAACAAATAAAGATTTCTGCTTTTTCTGTTGTTTTTTTTTTTTAATATTTCACAGGTTATGGTCAAGGACGGCAATAATTTAAAAACAAACAAATATTTTTGTTTCACATTTGTTGTTGGGTTTTTTTAAATAAATAAGTGACACAAAAGCTAAGAAGAAACAACGCATATTACGAGTATGACTAGTCATATTTGTCAAGTCGAGCAGCTACTACTTACAAATACTACTAATGCTTTGACAACTGAGATATTATTGTATGTATTACCTTCATCATCGATACAATTAAGTATCTTGACATTTTTGTTGAGCGATGCTGTTGCTTCCTAAAGCCTACCTACATACGTGATCTTTATCTATAAATGAGATTTGTCTTGGGGTCATCATTTGTCTGAATTACATATTTAGTCAAAGAAACCAATCAACAAATCAAAATATACATAATACCAATTTAGGCATATAAAACATAATATTATATGTGTATTTAAATTCAATGTATTCAGATTTTATTTATTTATTGTATTTAATATTTTATTTTAATCATATTCAATGTTTGGGGGCTCGCTCGTGCTTTTAATTAATGACTTGATCTTAACGAGGTTAACAATTTGACACGGCCATATTGCCCAGATACGTAACTAAGTTCGAATGAGATAGATTGCGGTACTAAAATAAGATAAATAGTTAAGCGGAAGTTAAACTTGCATTTCTGGCATGACTAACTCACTATGTACTACTATCTTAGTTTCTAGTTTTTCTTATCTCTGATTTATTTTTTTAAAAAAATTCCCAAATGCTTTTGAATTTAACTCGTAGTTTTTTTTTTTTTTTTGCAAGAATACTATCAACAGCAAAAGCTGTTTAAATACAAATTTAAATTGAAGATGCAGACAACATTAATTCTAACAAGTAAAATATTAAAAGTATCTTTCATCAAATAATCATGAAGTGAATAAAATAATCAAAAAAAGAAAAAATACATACACATCCATTTATAACAAAAAGCAAAAGCAAAAAAATTCTTAAAAATCAAAGCAGACAATAAAAGCAACAACAACAAAAAACACGTTGACAGACCAAAAAACAAAAAAAAAATAATAATAAAATAAAATAAAAAATAAAACCAAAAAGTCTAACGATAAAGAGAAGAAATAAAATTAAATGAGTCTCACGAAAATAAATAAAAAATTAAATAAAAAACACGACGAAATATTATTCAAGGTTAGGGTTATCATATTGCCAAGATCAAGGCTGAATTGGATTTAGCTTCCATCATGCAAGCGTGCGTGCGTATCTTTATTTGTATTAATAATTATTTGTCACTCAGTCTGTCTGTCTATCTGTCAGTGTGTCTGTTAGACAAATTTTTTATTAATTGACAGACAAGCAGACTGGCAAACAAACAGAAAGACTCATTGACAGTCAGTCATACAATGCGGTCAGTATTAGAAACTTTGGCCAAGTTGTTCAGTTTTAGCAGTTGACAACCAAGAAAAATACAATTTAATTATATAGTATTTTATAATACTTTTTGTATTTTTCAATTTATTTTCTTGATTTCATTTCATTTGATTTGATTTGATGTGTTTAAATCAGTTGAGTGATTTTGTTCATAATGAATTTCTTGTATTTTTTCTAAACTTGTTTCAGACTACACATTGTACTAGTTGTGTTCATGGATATTGTAGTAAATACAACAGATGATGCTTAGACTGAGTCACACATGAAATACTTCTCACACATATGGATGTACGAGGAGAATTTTTTAAAAGTTCAAGTAAAACACTTAACATTTTCATAATTTAATACTACTCTATGTTTTTATAACTGACATTTTATACTTATTTTTTTTTTTTATTTGCAGCAATTTAGTTCCGTATATTATAAATGAATATTAAATAGATTCGTTTCAGTAATAGGTAGACTAATTAAAATCTATGACTATATGTTTGCGATTTAAGTTCACAAACATTCTACAGCAATCTAATGGGCGTTGTTCTGTCTAGACATATTCGTATTATGAGAAGGACATAGCATTTTATTGGGCTACACTCTTGACAGTAGTTTTAGCATCAAAAGACAGTTTAAAATGTGTTAACTACCCATCAGAATAGGGTTGTGTAGGGGAGCAATCCTCCACTTGATGATGATAGTGAAATGAGGATTCCTTATGGCACTAGCTCTGGTGTTCCTCCATAACACGGTTTACCTTTTAAAATGCCTTAGCAAACCGACTTAACTGACTCCTATTGTAGTTTAAATGCTTCATGTACCATATATGTGCATTATTTATGTAAGCTTCATAGGAATTATTGTATATTAAATCCAAGTCTTATGGACCACTTTAAATTCCTCTTTATTCCCACGAAGTGCATAAGAAATGCATAATTTTACTTAAGTAGATTGACTTGAATGAAATTTTCTATAAATTGATTTTTCAACATTAATTCAGCTGACCGTAGCACAAGAGTATTGTACAGAAGTAATGTTTGTTTGGATGTTAGAGGTAATCTTCGAAACTACTCATCCGATTTTAAATATTTTTTCACCAGTAGAATGCTACATTGTCACTGAGTATCATAGGCTATATCTTAATAAATAAAACTAAGTCCGGTTATTTTTAGGATTAACTGAAATATCCGAGACAGGTTCCCAAAAAAATATACAAAACTGTGTACTGTCATTCAAACTGTGCTCACAGCTATACTCAAAATGTGTTTTTTGTTGATACTCAAACTGTACCAGAGAGAATATAGTGATGCTAAGAAAGGAACCAAACATTTGTCGCAGTTCAATTAGATGTAACCAGTACGAGGGCAGCTCGAGTTGACTAGTAAGGTATGAAGTGTATATGGTTCGATTAACTCATTATGTATTATATTTATTTTAGATTCCTGTAGTACTAATGGTATTTAATTTAGTGCTTGGCATATATCGCCGTATTGTATTTCTTCGAATTTTAGACGATATTATATACCCTCTCATAATGTTGTGTCTCTTACTAAACGAGGGTGGGTTAATATGTCCTTAAAATAACCAACCGTGACATCTTTTAGTCAAGATTGAAGCGGACAATCTTAATATTTTTTAAATAATGAAAATTTGTATTTAGCGGGAATTAATTGGACAAATATCACACAGGCATTTTTGATGCACCCTGACCAAGGAATTTTCTAGAGACTCCTAAGTTATAAAATCATAAAGCAGAGATTGAAAGTATATTTTCGCAATTTTAAACCTTCAATAAGAAACTTCGACAAGCAAATTTCAAGAAATAGTTGGAATAAACGAGATTTATCACTAGAGAACCTTACTTACTAGGTTTATTTTGAGGAACTTGTAAATCATATCAATATAAAATGCTTGCAATCACAAAAAAAAATGCAATTGAAACGTTTTTCACAGGGCTTATTGACAAAATGTAATTAATCAAGGTAATTTGCTGGCTTAGGGATCTTAAGATGCCAACAGTGCTTAAGGAAGTCACTTCATACAGCAGTCGTTACAATCAGCGGCATCCTTATATAATGCCGACAGCCCTCACTCAGGATGCGAACCGACAAAGTCTGAAAAGACTCCTCCCAAAGACCTTTTTAAAAAATTAAAAGGTCATCAACACAATTGTATAATTTCACTGCGTAAATAACATCCATATTTTATACTATTGTGAAAAACTTAATTTAAATTAAAATATAATAAAATTTTAATAAACTGTTTGATTTCTTTAATAACTTAAAAATAATTTTATTGTAAATAAAATAAAATGTTTAATAAAGAAATTACAAAAAGAAATGCATATATGCATAAATACAGTCATCTACTTATGTATACACAATTGTTGGACGTCCTTGAATTGTGCTAGAGGCCTCAGTTGCGGTTACTAAACTCATCATTTGCTCAGACGGGTTAAAATCTGTACGAGGGGATTGGTAGATTGGATTGGAATGAACGAATAACAAAATGTGACTACAAAAAAAAACCCAAATCGACTTTAGAACCCAGAATCGGACGATATGAGAGACGTGATGTGATGAAATGCCAATAACTCAAACAAAATGTGAGTGATTAAAATTAAGTCAAGTACCCGAGGCATGACATGTACAAACAATATGATGAGTCCCCCGTCCATTTGTAAATACTTACATATGTATGAGTATATAAAAATAATTATCAAATGCAATACGCAAAAAAAAAAACAAAAATACAAATTATTAATAATAAAAAAAAAACAACAAAATCTTAATACAAAGTACTCGTAGAATATAAAAATGTGTTGTTGTTATTACAATAAATTCAAATGAAATATGGTTTATTTGGTTTGCATCTGTTGCAGTAGTAATGATTTGATAAAGAAAACAGTTCGTATACCGATCCCAAAACAGAGGGGATTTTATTTAGTAGGTACTACATATGATGATATGATGAGTTCATAGTATTGTATTTAGGTGGCGTCTGCATTTAATGCCAACTGCGTTTTGCTAATTGTCTATTTAAATGTTTTACTTTTTCGATTTGTTTATTTATTTATTAAATGCCATCGCATTGTAAAATAAACAAAAAAAAAAACAAGTCTACAGTCAGGTGGGGCGGACAGACTATGGGATACCCTATACATATACAAAATCATTTTAAAGCTTAATGATGGCATGTGGAAATAAAAAAATACTGTCAACAATCAAGGCAGAAATAATTTTAAAAATTTTGGAAAAATATCCAAAGTATTGTGTTTTCTATTGGAGGAAGCAATAAATGGTAGAGATAAATATTTTCAGGATTTAAGACACGTTACAAGGGTAGTTTATATTAAAAATATAATACCGATGTCTATAATAAGTAGGGTATAACAGAGTTTATTGGCATTCACTATTGAATAAATCATTATAAAAATTTTATATTTTTAAAATTCATCTTTGGATGCTCCATTTTTCCGCAAACAGGCGGAATTAGGTGGCAGATATTTGAAAAATACTTTGCTTATAATTTAAATACTTCTACGTACCAAGTTTGGGGGGATCTTAGCTCTTATAAATTTTCGGACAGATGGGCATGATTAGATCGATTCGTCTCATTACATTGATCATTTGTTTAGACTACTAAATACCCGGGCAGACGTTGTTCTAGCTCTTCTTTCTAAAATATATGGTCTTACTATTTTCCTTTTCTGTGTTACATTTACACCTTAATACAAATACCCTTTATACCTCTTTTGAATGCACATTGAGGACATGTGTACTAGAGATGAGCTAAACAGTGACACAGTGATTCTAAACTGTGATTGAGTCACTTTAATTCAGTTGCTCCCAAAGAAAACTATGTCACTGTTTAGCTCATCTCTAATGTGTACCAACATAACAATAAAATAAAAACATCGAAATTCACCTATTTTTTCTTAACGTATACTTAATGCAAAAAATACAACTAAATGAAAATGTGTGATATGAAGCTTCAATTTGAAATCAAGACAAAACATTTGTACAATGTATTGTATTTTAATGTATATATTTCTATTTTATTCTACTCTTTTTTTTCACGAATGCAAATTATTTGATTTTGTGTAAATTGCGTTTTAATTGATTTCATTTTCAATACACAATGCTTTTGTTTTTCTGGGTCTCTTCTCACGTGAAAGCAAACACAATTATTTATTGAGTGCATAAGACAAAGAAAATGCAATTGTTCAAGTACGAAATCAAAAACGAATAAAGAAAAATACAAAATTTAATAAGAAACGGACTAATGATACTAAGAAATGGGTAAAATTTGAATATTCGAACCAATGTACGTGTAGGCATATAAAGCATAGGTCAAGGTGATTGCACTATGCATACTCGTACACTCACTTTGCATTTGAAATAAACTTAAATGAATTATTATCAACTACAAAATACCCTATAAGGTATTATTTCTGAAAAAAAAAATTTTTAACAGAATTAAAACATTAATTATAAATTAAAATGTATAGTAAAAGTCTTAACAGATTTGTTGACAACTATTGGGTTGTGTAGTATGCAATTTGTAGTTGGCACTGTTAAAAAACATGGTGTAAGAAATAAAGGTGGCGCCAATTTTTTACAGTTAAATGTCGTTCCCAATTGCTGACGTCACGGGGATAGTCAGTGTATAGAACTCTGAAAAAATGTATTTAGTGTTGAACATAATTTGAAAATGCTTTGAAAATTGAAGAAGCAGTGTTATGAAGTCATTTGTTAGCTCTCTGATCAGCCACTTTTCCTTTTCATACAAATTAAGGTAACTAGGAATGCACATTTACATTTGTAAACAATTAATTTAAATCCACACAATCTGCTGAAGCGGTATTGCTTGGGGTCTGCAGACGACATTTGCCTGCTCTCGCATACCTACCTTTACATGACAACGAATATCCAAGCAGTACAACAAGCAGCTGCGAAAGCCGGACTGGCGCTCAATATCCCGAAAACCAAAGCCATGCGTATAAACACACAAAATACGCACATAATTGCAATTGATGGCATTGAACTGGAGGAGGTACAATCTTTCTGCTACCTGGGCAGCGTTATCTCGGTGACTGGCGGTTCTAGCGCAGACATCAAAAGCCGAATGAAAAAGGCAACGGCGGCCTTCGGATTGCTGCAAACAATTTGGAACGTATCGCACATATCACAGTGCAGTCAAACCATCTTTACTATATGGGTGTAAGACGTGGAATGGGGCAGCAACTGATATAAACTCACTACAAGTCTTCGTAAACCGATGTCTACGAAAAATTCTTAATATATATACTGTCCAAATACTATCTCAAACGCTGCACCCAAGAAAGCCGTAGATGAGGAAGACCAGCGAACACCTGGAGATGACTGTTTGAGATGGAAATCCGTGCCATCCACCTTAGCTGGAATGAAGTGAAGAGACTGGCACAAAAAAGACCCGAATGGAGGAAATTCGTTGTGGCCCTATGTTCCAAAATGGAACTCTAGGAATCATATATATATGTATATACACTAACTATCCCCGTGAAGTCAGCAATTAA
Source organism: Amiota communis (assembly GCA_037043315.1). Classification (NCBI taxonomy): domain Eukaryota; kingdom Metazoa; phylum Arthropoda; class Insecta; order Diptera; family Drosophilidae; genus Amiota; species Amiota communis. The sequence goes on from JBAMAV010001133.1 coordinate 1,620,751, forward strand.
GAGAGAGTAATTTTCGAGAAAGCAAAAGGCCAAATTGGCACTACCTTGTATTATTGTATCATGGTTAAAAAAGTTCACAACTTTTTATAAAAAATTATTACTTGTGATGGAAAATGGATTCAATATGACAATCATAAGCGTTCAGCACAGTGGTTGGATAAGGATGAGTTACCTATAGCCTAATATTCATCAACAGAAGTTTATGGTAGCTGTTTGGTGTTCTGGTGCATGTGTGATCCATTATGACTTTGTGAAACCTCGCTCAACGATCACAGCTGATTGGATAACAGATTGACTCCTATCGAACTGCACGAACACGCCAGACCTTCTCACACAGCACAAATGAGTGTAGCAAAACTACAGAAATTTGTGTCGGAACTTCTTCAACATTCTCCATACTCAGCAACCTTATCTCCCACGGATTAATATTTGTTCCGCAATCTAAACAACTTTTTGGTAGAAAAACAATTTAATTCCGACAACGCTTCCCGGAATTCATTGACTCCTGTCCGCCAGGGTTTTATACAACTGGTCTGAACATTCTTCCGCTTAAATGGCAAAAGTGTGTAGATAATATAGGTGCATACTTCGATTAATAAAATAACTTCTTGTATCAATATACTGTGAACCAACTTTGCTTAGATTTCTACAAATTTCAAACTACCCAATAGAAAGAAATATAGAAGACCTTATACAGACGAGTATACAATATAATATTCTGAACAACTCAAAAAAAAAAAAAAATTAAATGAATCATGTTGTCTGTCTTTCCGAGGCGTTTAATAATTGTAAACTATAAGAGCTACAATGACAAAATAAGGTGTTTTGTATACACCCTATGCCCCTTGAGCTTAGTAATCTGATTATTTTATAATTGTTTAGGGACTCCCAAATTCTACAAGGCCCCAACTAGACAAATGTCGCCACTAGTTCTAGACGTTGCACACTGTTTATGTAACACCAATACATTGGTAATAAATTGCAGATGCAATTGGTGGGAAAAATGGATTTTGTGATTCATTCCTATACAAGAATGCAAAGACATATGGGAATCAATGGTAGCTATGCATTATTTTCTGCTCCATAATAGAATGCTAGGGGTGCATTAAAAACTAGTTCATAATACAACTTAAACCTATATCGCAACCACTTGAGTTTAATAATTTTGAAGTAAAAAATTTAGAATATTATTAAAGGGTATTATAAATGTGTTGACTACATCTATATTGTAATTACTTAAATTATTATTTCTTTATATATATTTTATGTAATATAATTTGTACGAATATAATCTAGAATATTTAACCTTGGCTATGTACCATACATATTCGTATTATGATCTTGTTCAATAAAATTTAAGTTACACACAATTTAAAATATCTCAACCAAAACGTAAAACATCAACATTTTGAACATAACATAGCAAAAAATCATGTGTTCAAAGTTAAAATAAAATATGAGCTGCTCTACAAAACTTACGCTACTAATAATTATGATTTTTAAAAATAAACAAATTGTAAAAATTAAATAAAATGTTAAAATAAAAACATAAATTTTTCGAACAAATCACGTCTTGTTACTCGTACTATTTGTACAGTTTTCTCAATTTCTGCTGCAAATGTTTTACTTAAATTTACTTATGTGGTGTTACAACATTTTGCGAGATGTTTGTGAGACATACATAAGTGATATCAAAGGAGAAATCTATATTGCAATTCTTTCATTCGTTCATTCGTTTGTTTGCCTGTATCAATTTACATTAGTTTTTAATATATTTAGAATACAATCGAAATATTGAAACTATTGAGATAAGCAAGGACGGAGGCGTGTGAAAGTGCATTACTAAGCAGCTCGGTTTTTTTATATTTAGTATAGATAGAGCCTTTCACCGGTTAACAGTTTGTTTTTTTAATAATAATTCAATCGATTGTTTGTTTTGTCCTCACCGGAATATATTTTTTTTTTTAGTGCCCGAGTTGCCATTCTGTCTTCCTGAATAACGAAACCATCCCCTCAGAGTACACCGCCAAATACCTGGGGTTTACTCTGGATAGACGGTTAAACTGGACTCAAATCTAACGCAAGTTCCAACAGCTGGATTTTAAAACGAAAAAATGCCCTGGCTTTTTAGCCACAATTCAAAACTGTCCCTACGCAACAAACTCATGCTATACCAGGCAGTTCTAAAACCCGTTTGGACATATGGAATACAACTCTGCTTCGCATTTTAACATTGAGATACTCCAGATAATCCAATCAAAGCTTCTCCACAGACAACAACAACACATAGAGATCTTCATGACCCATTGATCATAGAAGAAATAGGAAGGGCTACTTGTCACTGGTAACAACGTCTGCCAACTCAAAAGGAATCACCCCCTAAATCTGCCCCCATTCACTGTGATGTTTTTTATATTATGTGTGTCCATTTACTTATGGTTCGGATATTTCCCAGATTGTAAATATTATGTATTATATGTAAATAAAAAAAAAAATCTTTGCAAAAAATTCATGGCTTCAATATAAGAACATGGTTCCAATAAGACGGTACCACTTGTCACACATCAAGTTAAAGTCATAAAGGAACAATAACTAGATTTCGCAAAGATATGATATTAACTGACCACCAAGCAGTCCAGAGTCCTCCTAGATTAATATTTTTTTTGTTGTGGATTCCTTAAAGAGAGTGGGCATGAAAATATACCGAAGACATTAGCTCAAGTAAAACAGAATAACATAGCAGAAATGCCATTGAGATCTCAGACTTTGGTGTGTACTGTACTGTTTTACATCACAAAGCAAGAGATAACATGAAAGTAGCTCAACTTTTAAGGCCAGATGCGTTCGACAGCAGGCTATGGAGTTTGCGGAGTTCCACCTTAAATGCAAGATAAAATTAAGTCAAAAAACCTGCGTAGCTGAAAAAGTTTGAGAAGCACTGGTCCCCAATAATTAAAGTTGCGTGAGTAGCTGCAACAATTTGTACAACTTGATGTACGCAAAATTATGATGTATCGTTAAAGAGCGCTTCTATTGCACTAACAGATTGACATATAGAGGGATATTATTTGATGAAGGTGATAAATTGGCCAAGGTGAACAATTGCAACTCTGGATATTTTCAAATAGACATAACATTTATAATCTTATTTTTGGACAATGTATTAAATAATGACAACAAATTAGAATTTCAAGATCCTAGGATTACTGGATCGTAGATCTCCCAAAATGTGTATATTTCATACTAATAGTCATACGGCATCTATTTACATGTGACAATTCGTGTATTGAAATTGGTATGAATACTGACTAAACGTAAGTCAAACCATTTATTTAATATTTCTGCATGCTCATTCACAGGAGCGTAAAGAGTAATACATCTTTGCCATAGCCTTCATTCTGGTTTTATGATTATTTGATTTGATTTTTTGTTTTTGTTATTTTCAAAAATAAAGCGAGTAATCGAGAATCGTTGGTGGCACGCGTCACTTAGTCAAAATAATTCCACGAAACAATAATAAAATTAAAATAAAAATCTAATAGAATAGAATACTAGAATAACAATAATTCATGAATATATTCAAGGTCAATGAATGCATGGATAACTTGTCTAGAACGAAAAAGGCATATAACAATAACACAACAATAATAATAATAATGTTAATAAAATGAAATATTTATGACACTACTTATTTTTGATGACCGGTTTTAGAGAAAGTTGTGCGCTTTATACACACAGTATGACAAGTAAATATAGTGATTATTGTCAATAGAAGTCAAGGAAATAATTTTTAGGAACTAAAATCTTAATAAGACATGACATAAGATAACACTTAAAGCCCACATAAATAACTCACATTCCGTATATATTTAAATGAGTAAAATTGATACTTCTATATATTATACTAAAGTATTTATATCAATCGTACATTCAATATATGCAACTAGTATAAGGAAGTTAAGAAGGCCCCGTACATATGCAATAACATATCCCCTGGGCGGACACCTACAGTCTTAATGAAATTGTCTGGCCACAGGAGATGGATGTCCGCTTGAGGGAGATGTCCGTGACTAGACATTTTATGAACTCGACAAGAAAAATCAATTGAGTCTGTCTTATTTCTTGTAAACAAGAATGAACACCCAGGAGAATGTGGGAGTGTTTGACAATAGTCCCATAGATACGAGACAATGTTAGAATTCATACCAATCTATACTAATATTATAAAGAGGAAATGTTAGATTGGATGTTAGAGGTAATCTTCAAAACTACTCATCTAATTTTAAATATTCTTTCACCAGTAGAATGCTACATTGTCACTGAGTATCATAGGCTATATCTATTTAAATAAAACTAAGTCCGGCTATTTTTAGGATTAACTGAAATATCCGGGCCAGGTGCCCAAAAAACAAAAATACAAAACTGTAATGTGCCACTTAATCTGTGCTCACATCTGATACTGTGTTCTTTGTTGATACTCAAACTGTAACAGAGAAAATATAATGATGTTAAGAAAGGAAACAACTGATATCTGGCATTTGCCACCGTTCGGTTGGATCCAACCAGTGCGAGGCCGGGTGGAGTACGCTAGTCGTCATATTAAGGCCTTTTTATTATAATGCTCTTTTAACACTTTGGAATGGACTTTGTGATCGCTAGATCTGAACTAGACCGAAAATATCTGTGGCAGACTTGTTCGCCTTGCTTACGCCAAAAATAAAAAGTACGATAGAGGACCTATTGTTCCGAACAGAACATGATATAAGGATATATTTACAAAATATATAAAAGTTTATAAGTACAATCGTCATTCAATAATTCAGCAAACAAATTGCTGAAGAAAACAAAAAGATTGCATGAGGAGTTTGGGACTTTCATAACTTTAGATTACGTGTAGCATCACTCGTAATACACATAGATCAATCGTAACTCCGAATATTAGAGGCATTATAGTCCCACACTATTTCAAAGTATTTAAAATGGGAAATAAACAAGTGATGTGTATAGAATCTTAGCATCTAGACTCTGTTAGTTCTTGAAAACAAACTTTTGGGTATCAAAACATTTCTTTCTTAGAAAATATATATGAGAAAAATATTTCAAATTGGAATTTTTACTTTATTCGATGTTTGTCGATTACATAAAAATCAAAAATATAATGTGGATATCCATTGAAAATTATGATGATTGCAATTATAGCTTACTAAATAGAATAACAATATTTGTAAGATTGTTAACTTAATCTAATTTTTTTAAATGGAAATTTAAAATTTTTAACGGTGAAATAGACTGTACCAATTGGTAATGCAACTCTAAATGATTGCTAACAAAAATAAAATACAACATCTTATTTTTGGATAATTCACCAAAAAATGACAACACATTTCAATTTCCATAATAAGCGACAATCTTTTTCAATCTTTGACAGTAGTCATTTCTAACCTCTGTGAAAATATATATAATATAAAAAAAAAAAAAAATTCAGTGCATTAATCTAGAAAAAAAGCAATAAAAATCTGGTAAGTAACTGCAATAATTTGTTAAAGACACCATGGAAATCTTTAAAACTGAATAAATAAGTACTACAATTAAATAAAAACACATGTTATAATTAGATAATAGAATCCTATACTATCTAAAAACGCTGAAAAATGCACTCCCAGCCAATAGCAACATTTCTGCTGCATTGACCATTATTATACACGGCAATTTAGAGGATGCAATTTTTGTCGATTCCTCTTTGCTGCCGCTGCTAGTTATTACACACAGGAATTGTGAGAGAGTAATTTTTGTCGATTTTACTTTTCTGAGAAATTTCTTCACCTTCCGCGCTATATTTTTCATATTGCATGCATCCTCACTCTACACAAGCCAAACCAAATGAACAAACGTTTGCAGAATTGTCTTTCGGATGCTGATACAAGCAACTCGTTACCTCGTAAGCCGTCGTGCGTCTCTTCTCTACAAATAAAAATTGCCAGAGAGCCGGATTGCCGTGTATAATAATGGTCTGAGTTGTGTGATTCTCTGATATTGGCTGTTGCAGGGCGATTCTATTATAGGACAAAGATTCGACCATACATTATAGATTATTAATAATATTATAAGTGATGCATTTTTTTTAAAATTTATTAGGGTTGCAAACCGCTTTAAAAATCGGTGTGGTTCGGTTCAGTGGTTCGAACCACTTATAGGAAACTTGTACCGGTGCAAGAACCGGTTCATGGATACCTCTAAAACACGGTTTAGTTCGGTTCAAATGGTTCAATATTTTTCGACTAAGTATCTATATTATGTATCAAAACTTTTCTTTTACGAAAATTATCATTTCAAGAAACATTTGGTGATTCAATATTCAAATAAATAAAAGAATGTGTTCTGAAAGAGGTTTATCTACATTTGCCCATCATTCAAATAAAAAAGTTTTAGTATATTTATTATAAGAATTGCATTTTTAGCATGAGCCGAAGGAACCGAACCATTTTTGGAGTGGTTTTCGATTTGGTTCTGTCTTTTTAAGATTCGGTGCAAAGCCCAAAACGTTTCGGGTAATTTATACTAGGGTAGTAACTGAGGTCATTTTAGCGGAGTGGCGACGATAAATAGGTACGTACGAGCGGAAAAAAAGCTTGAAATTTTTTAGCTCTATTCACTTGAAGCTTTTACAAGACCCAAGTCATGCAGCGTTAGCAAACGCAATAGTTCAGATTGAACTTTGTCCTTAACAATTTCATCCAAAAACTTTAATTTGTACCTTGGGTCTGAATATGTAGCAACCGAATGCAATGTATTGCTTGGAAGACCACGAAATCTTGAATTAATGTCTTCAATTATTTATTTTTTTTTTTTTTGAAGTTTTATATGGGATGTGAAAGGGAGTGAAAAATGTGACGTCGCACGCAATGACAAAATGTAAATATACCACCGCTAAGACTCCGTTAAAAAATATACGGAGGCGGAGGTACGATTTCATGCGGATGTTCTGCAGATGCGGAGGCGGATGCGAAGTTCTGTTACAACCCTAATTTATACTATTTCATCTGAATAGGAATAGTCACTTTGTCGTAGAAACGTAAGTCATAAACCCCATGGAGTATATGTATTCCGCCAAGTTAGTCGCATTAGTCCGTTCAACTGTTCTTTCGTTTCTTAACAAAAAAAAATTATATATGACTATTGGTCAGATTTGTCTTAATAAGTATTTGAATTTTGTTATTTCAAATCGATTTAGTTGGGAAGTTTTGATGTGGAGAAGAAATTAAAGAGTTCAGACTATTTCCATGTGGTTTTCAAAAAAAAAATGTAATATGAAAAGGGATGGTAAAATATAAATATGTATTTATAGTCAATTACTTACCACTTCCTTCACCCTATAAAGCTGGCTGATATGTCTATGAATAACTTTTAATCCGAATATTCGGTCCAGGGAGGGGCCTCCATCATATCTGCAGAAGTCCTTCATGTTAATCAAATTCTATACAAGTCAAAATATATCCTGGGGCCAATCCTAAAAAGGTTTACATATTGTTATTATTTATTGTTTCCCTGTTTAGTTTATAGTTGTGCTACGGTCAGACGATATGATTGCCATTCATATGTATGCTACTTTTTTGAGCGCAAGTTGGCAAGCCTGTGTGCGGTAAGACGATATGATACAGATATGACATATATATGTTAATAATTGAAATTTCAACTTATGCCCAAAAAACTAGCATACGTATGATCAATCATTTCCGAATCTACTACTCTTTCTATTATTGTAATAACAAAATTAAAACTTAACCAACACTGCTTAACATTGCTAGCATTGCTCGTAGTAGGCTATTTTTAGATATTCAATAATCTGACAAAAATTGGAATAACATTTTCTTTTTTGTAATCTCGTGTTTAAGTTTAACTTCGCCTGTGTATAATTTGTGCAAATTTATAAGATTGATACAATTTTAATTATGTCTTCGAAAACAAACAACTCTGGTGGTGGTTCGGACATTGGCATATGCAGTGGTGGCGGCGAACCCGAAATGGAATTTGATATTCCTGAATATTCTGCTACTGGTTTGCGTACACATGCGCTATGGAACTTTTGTAAATTTACAAATGGTCCAAAACAACCGATGTTGGAAGGTTTGCCATTCGAAGCCCAAGAGAAGAAGATCTTGAATGAATTACTATATGCATTGGTTGGCATACGCGGACATTTTATAGAACCGAATGATGATAAGCCCGCAGGAGATGACTATAGGTTATCATTTAAGATATCCGAAAGTGTTAATGTTTCTATGCGTGAAATGGTTCAAAATGTTTTACCATTGGCTTCCCATTATATTTGCATACAAAAATTTGTGGAGATGGCTCAGGATGATGGTGCTGGTGCAGTTTTGCAAGCTCTTGGTTCATCGCTAAATGATGTGATCCATGATTACTATGTGAGTATTGTAGTACAAGACGATTTGGTAATTAATAATTTTAATTTAACATATTATTATTTTTTCCATATATCATAGAGAATTATTGCCGAAATGGAAGCCAATCTGGATTCAGGTCTTTCACTTCACAGATTGCATTTTATTTTACGTCCAACATTACTAAATATAGAGTCTATTGCCGTTATATTGGTCAAGATTATGAAGGTAGGTCGTCATCTAAATCACCCATAATAATACAATTTATTGGTGTCCATATTAATTTTGGGCCTGTGGTAAAAGTGATACATAATTTCCCAAACAAAGTTTTCTATATTATATTATGTATAGATAGGTTTAAAACTCTACATGTTAGAATAGGTGGGAGTGATAGCCACACAAAGAGTTTTCTTTTCCCTAGGGATCCAAACTGAACAGTTCAAAACTGTGAAAGTTATAGAACTATTTCTATTATTCTGAGGCACTGATAAGATCTCCAAAAAATGAACTTAACTCCAATAGAGCGTTAGAAGGGGGTATGACAAAAACTATGGAAAAAACAAAGTAAAATAATAAATATTACGTATTATAATTGAAGGAAGAACTACGTGGTGGTGGTGTATTGACATTACTCTATTCTGCTATGGAAACAATGTTGGCTGATGAGCATATGCAAGACTTTATTGGTGTTTTTTTAAAACATGCAGCTGTTCCATATATGCGCACACTAGAACTATGGTTACAGAAAGGTGTCATCTTTGATCCGGGTGAAGAGTTTTTAATTGAAGACGTGGAACAAACTAAATTGAAGAAATTACCTGATCCAAATACATCACTTTATTGGGATCAACGATACGTAATTCGTGCTAATCGTATACCAGATTTCCTTAAGGATTTGACTTTAAGGATTCTGAAAACGGGTAAATATTGGAATGTTATATTCAAGTGTACCAAGGAAATAAAAACCAAGCAGATTCAACTGGAATTTGAACCAAGCAAACAAAAGAAATTCTTGCAATTAATTAATGATTCATATTATTTTGCATCAAGGACTTTGCTTGAAGTTATTACAAAGGGTAACGATCTAATGAGTCATCTATGGTCAGTGAAGCATTTCTTATTGCTTAGTAAAGGTGATTTCATAATGAAATTCCTGGATACATGCGATGAAGAGTTATCGCAAAATTCTACAGATATATCATCAATGAAGGTTCATAATCTAATACAAATGATGTTACGTCTATCATCGTTACATGATGATCCTCATAAGGATTTTTTACATTGTAAATTCTGGCCAACAGATTTAAATACTCAAGTCAAACTTGTCATGCGGAAGTATGGTATGTCCGATGTACAATCCAGTGATAATGATTCATTGATATTAAATGGATATCAATCCATTGCCTTTGCCTATGTCCCACCATGGCCAATATCATTCATTCTGAATGATTTTATAATCGGTCAATATCAATTGATATTTCGTCTCTTGTTTTATTGTAAGCACGTTGAAAATGAGCTATGCATGTGAGTAGTACAATCAAATAATTAATTATATTTATTACAATAATTTTATTAAATTTTATCGTAATTTATAGAACCTGGAAATCAAGTCATAAAATAAATCGTGAAGCATCCATCTTACGCTATCAACTTTTAAGTACCATCCAGAATTTTGGCTATTACATAACAAATGATGTTATTGAACCGAGTTGGCAAATATTTATTGAACAAATTAAAAAAGCCAAAGATTTTGATATTTTTACTGCGCTTCATTCTAAATTTATTGATGAAGTTTTGGAGAATACCTTGATATCATACATGATACATTTAACTGCAGATATTAGAAAAATTTTCAACATATGCTTAGAATTCTGCAAAATCATGCAGGTAAGTTGTATGTGTTATACTCATACATAAGCTTACACTCTAAATAATAGTATAAATCCTCCTTTTATAAATTAAAGAATTCTCGGGGTTTATCAAAACAGTTTTAAAATTACATCTCTTAGATGTCAGAAATCTTTTAAAGTACACGCAATCGAAATGATTAGCATCCTAGAGATTAAGATCAGAATTCATAACTTAAGTAAGCGTTCGACCGTGTCTGGCATGTAGCAAGAAATTACTTCGTGGCCCTTTGTATTTAATGTTTAAGACTTCCCTGACACCTCGTCACTTTTATGTGCAATTAGGAAACGAGCAGTACCGACTTAAAGGCATAAAAACACGAGTCTCAGCAGGTAGTGTCCTAAGTCCTGTCCTTAATTCAATACACACCTTGGACCTGCCTGCCATCGACGTCAATTCGTTAATAATAGCCACATATGCAGACGACACAGCCATCATTTCAACAGCTACTACCTGTCATCGAGACGTCGGCCATAGTGCAGGCTAAATTAAACATTTTGCAGTCAACATAGATAAATCGAAATTTAGACTGCCCCAAAGTGACACTTACTATCTTGAGACAGCATAAAATACTAGGCTTACACCAAGAAAGTGTATCACATACCCATATACATAAGTAGCAGCAAAGAGAAAACACCTAGCTCTCTAATTGAAGAAAATGTAGTAGGTGCTCTACCGTAGGTCTGGACTTATGGTATACAGCAGCTGTGGGTGACCACCAGTAATTCAAACATAGAAATTCTACAACGATTCCAGTTTTTCGCACTGTGTCAAATAGCATATGCACTTTAGACCATGGTACGTGCGAATCTCTATTCTGCATAGAATAGAAGAAAGAAGTTATCAGAGTTTGAAAAACTGACAACCTAACGAAAAATGTGCTGCTGTTGTGCTACGAAAGTCTTCTTTTTTTAAATAATTTTTAATTTTGCTTTGCTGTGCACAAAATAACAGCACAGTAACAGCATAGCTGAATTTTCGGTTAGGTATTGCTGTGCTGTTGTTTTGGCTGCGCACATTTCAATAGCCACAGCGACAGCATAGCAATGAGTTAATTTATTATTGCTGTCGCTGTGCTGACGCAGGAAATGAAATGCAAAAACGACAACATTTTTAAACCCTAGAAGTTATTAATTTAGTCAGTACAAAGTACTTAATACTTATCTCCTTATCCTATATTGTTAGAAATTAGACTTGGGCTTCCGCATTACTATTTCTACCGCAGCTGCGGCTCTGAAGAGGTGGAGGAGACTGTGCTTCAACTCATTTGCCAGTGTCCATCCTTCGCCAGAAGAAGTTGGCTCTGGGTTTCTCTGCAGCTTAACCTATAATGTTAGAAATTAGTGAAACTCCCCGTAAACTAAAAAGACTTCATCGTCTATTGAATTTCCATTAAGGATACATCAGTTCTCGTATTGATTCTTTGCTTTATTCTAATATTGTGAAACTCCCCGTAATCTAAAAAGACTTCATCGTCTATTGAATTTCCATCAAGGATTCATCAGTTCTCGCATTGATTCTTTGGTCTATTCTAATATTGTTGAATAAATCGAACTATTCTTTAACCAACGCACCTATAGCGAAAAGATTGACCCGACTTTGTTATAGCTAAGAGTATACAACATATAGAGCAGACAAGTCGCTCAATTTTAGCGGAGTTTTTTTCTCCTCTCATATCAAAGAGGAAATTATGGGTAAATCCAACAACAATTGTGTGTAATCTCGATTAAATCTAAATTAAGATTGGACAATAGTTTACATTGTTGTTTCATAATAAAAAGAACTTTAATATGTTAGATCAATTGTGTTGAGAACTACTTACAATACATTATGCAATAGTAATCAGATGGTTATTAATATTTTAGGTTAAACGGTATAATTTTAACCTGTTTGATGTCTTGATGTCAATAAACACAAATCGATAGATCGGTATAAAGGAGTATAAAGGCCGATTTTGATGACTCTAGCCTATTAAATTGTTTACCATTTACTTTGTGTATGACTATTTACTTAAATTTTAATGACAACATTTTGTCTTTTATTTATTTTTCTTTTTCATTTACAGGACGAATCGGAAGAACAAACTGAAACATTGTTCACAACCCAAATAAATAGTGTGGGTTTGAAATTTCAACATGCTCTAACTAAATTCTTGTGTGATATTCGGAATATTTACCCACCACATCAGATCAACACTCTTGCCAATCGTATAAATTTCAATGAATTCTATTCTGAGAAGGTACAACCTGAAGAGATTAACGACGAAAAGGATGAAGGTGAAACTAGCAATGCAAAGGTAAAACTTGAAGAGATGAACAACGCAAAGAATGAAAGCGAAACTTGCAGTGAGAATGTGCAACTTGAAGAGATTAACGAAGAAAAGAATGATGGTGAAACTAGCCATGCAAAGGTACAACTTGAAGAGATTAACAACGAAAAGAATGAAAGAGAAACTTGCAGTGAGTATGTACAACTTGAAGAGATTAACGACGACAGAAATAAAAGCGAAACTTAGATAAATGATTTTAAGCAAATCATTTACTTATTTGTTTCTAAATTTGCTTGTAGAACATTTTCAAAGAAACGAGTACAACAACAAACAAAATTGAAGAAAAAAAAAGAATTGAAGATATGCAATACAATTATTTGTTTATACCATACATACAATATAGAAAACTACGATCTCTCTGATTTACGAAAATGTTTACTATAACCACCTTTAATGTCTGAATAAAATATTAAATAACAAGAATATGAAATAAAAAAAATTCTATATAATTATAATTTTCCATTGAATTCATCGAATTTACTAAATTAGCACAAAGCACTTTTAAAGACAATTGTCCCAATCAAATTGACAAAGCAAGTGACAGTGTGACATATTGGTATCACCAAAGACTACTATTAAAATGTATAGAATGGACAGAGCGCCCAATTTAAGTGGTGTGCCTCTTAATTTTTAAGCCCAACACAATTACTCTTGGATTTTTCCACAAAAAAATCAACACTTAAATTGAGCAAGTTGTCTGCTCTATATGTTTTATACTCTTTGGTAACACACTGATCAAAATTGATACTTCAGTGAGAAGCATCTTAACAGCTTTATCATGATTAAGAAAATCATCATTATTATCAATATCACTTGATGAGGCTTTCGTTGCATATTGAACAATGGTCATATAAACATGGTACAAACATATGTGTATGTACACATATGTATATGTACATATAAACCCCGCAGTATGAATCTGGTTCGTGGCTACTACCTTTGTTACTAGTTCCAACTCTTTCAACTGGTGAATTTAACATGGCGATGTCATTTTAAGGGGTCAATTGCCACCGTTCCCAAGTCGTGTCATCAGTCATTGCCAATTCACCAGCCACTAGTTATGCGAAAATTGGCTCTTGAGTTACTATGGAAAAGCGCAATTTCTGGTTCGCTTCTGCATAACCGGCGACGCGTGAAAGTAAATTTACGTTTTGGTCTGCTTTAACCATGTGCCCAAGCTTCTTCTAGAAAAATGTGTTTGTGCTTAAATATGAAATATTATATAGACTGGACAAATCCCTCACAAAGATAGATCCCTCTCTTTATGGTGTATCCCGAAATTATGACAAAATTTGAAATAAGAATAAGAGCTCGCTCCTTGTGATCGATTTGTCCAGTCTATCTAATTTATTTTGAGATAACCAAAGAGAATATAAAGATGGATTTCCGAGAGTTTGACGATTTGTCCACTCTACATATTTTATACTCTTTCATATAACCAATCACTCACGCAGTTCTCATTTTGCTTTACATTAAACATAGTGTTCCCTTGCCGCATGCGTTTCTATATTCAACAATTTTCACTAATCCTAATACACCCACAAGTGACGCAGAATGATCGCTTTTAGTCAGATCAACTCAACTCACCTAAAATGAATTCAACTTAACTCACCTTAACTTTACTCAACTCAAAAGAGTTCACAGTGTTGAACTTCACACTTTGCTTTTGGTTGGTTTTTGGCTCATCATGAATTTCCCAATTTAATTATGTTGCTTAACTATCGGTAATCAATTATGATTTTTGATATAACTGTTACTACATCTATAGTATATTTTATATACATACATACACTTTGGTATCGAACTCCCCATATACATAGTAAAATTAAAATTCTCCACAGTTTTACTTACCATTTTCTTCACATGAAGCTGTCTAGCTGACGCCGCTGATGCATTTCAATAAAATACTTTATAAAACTAATAAAACCCTATGATTACATAAGTATGCTTCCGAATAGTAATTTGTTTAACAAATATTAAAATAAATAATAGTAATAATTTAACACTTGATTTTAAACAATAAATTAACTTAATTTGATTAATTATAAAAACTGCACTGGTTCACAAAGCAAGACAAACGATCACCACCATATCACGTGATTGACTAAAATTGGAATTGCAAATTGCATATCATAAATGATTAAAAGAAGAGATGCTTAGAAAAAGTTCTAAATAAGGAAGAGATGACAATCAATGAAACAAAAACAACAATACAGGTGGAGTACTTACAGAGAGTGAGAGAGAGAGAGAGCGAGCGAAGAGTGCTGTTCATTTGCATGCGTTATTAATTGTTGGATAGGCAAAAAGAGATGAAGCGTAAATACATATTTGGAGCATTTCCGAATCTTCTTCTTTTCTACTCTCCATATAAAGCATTTAAGCACAAATAGACAAACAGACTGACTGACTGACAGAGGCACATAGTACAAATGTATGATGTGATCTGAATGAGTATGTGTATGTGTATTAAATAAAGGAATTCAAGGTCAGGTTTTAGAATTCTTTTCTTCTTTTTCTTTTCTATTTCTTATGTTGATTTTATTATTGTTGCTTTTGCCTGAATGAATAATTAAGTGCGAAATAAACGAAAAACTGCTTGGAACTTTTTTGAATCTTCTTTTTCTTTTTCTTCTTGTTATTTTACAATAATTTTTATGTTTTATTTGTTCACGTTCACGCTGAAATGGATGGATGCGTAATTGTTTTTGTTGCTTTTATTGGCGAGAAACTTTATTTATTTTTTTTCTATTTGTAATTAGTTTTCAAGGTCAAATGGAGAATTATTTTAGTTCCTTTGGGATTTTGGACACGTGTTTCATATTATTGTATGCATATGTATTTCTATTACATAAGCATACATTTTGATTTTTTTTGTTAAATAAATTAATAAGAAAAATATATAATAAATAATATAAAGCAATAAATTAAAAAAATCATAAATTTATATTTGTTGAAATTTCATGTATTTATGCATTTTATTAACACTTTGATAATATTGTATTTAATAAATTTTATTTATTTATTTGCAATTAAAAATGTAAATAAATTCAAAAATTTATCAAAAAACAGGAATAAGAAAAAAAAAAATTAACTTTTGTATCATCAAAGATTCCACACTAAAAATTATCAATTTTTTTGGATGAATCAACCATTGACCCACACAGAAATTTTAGGCAAGCTTGTTCTCCTGCCCCTTAGAATTAAAAGTAAGTATGTATAAGTTAATCCAATATTTCAGCTGTCCACCTCTTATAGTATTAACAAATCTGTTATTTCAACACACCTGTCCATCATGAGTTCTACAGTGACTGGTTGCTTCCATTGGCCAATATTGATCACCTGCACAAGGAAGCAAAAGTATTAAGGGTTCGCCAGGGCCAGCTACCACCCCAGCAGGGTACAGATATTTTATAACTTATTAACACCACTATTTTTTGGTGCGATTTTGGTTTGGAAACCAGATGACATTCTACAACGTTTACATTTCACTGAGTGGTCTTTGAATGAGTTGTAAACTAATCTATTCTCACAAAACGCATTTTCATCTCAAAGGCTACGTAAACAAACAAAAAAAAACGGAATATCCACACGTCGTCGTACAAAAGCCAATGCATCCAGCTCGAGTCAGTGGTGAGGAATTTGGAGTGCTGGAGTGATTGGCATTTTCTTTTTCGAAAATGCGGAAGCTCGCGCCTGCCAATGGTGAATGCTATCGAGACATGATATCGGACTCTTTGTGGCAGGAATTGGAAGATATTGATCTCAGTGAGCCATCGTTTGAACAAGACGGAGCCATTTGCCATACCGCTGCGCATAGCATCATCCTTCTGCGCACAAGATTCAACATCTGTGTGAAGATTAGCTGTTTTAGCGATGTCCATTGACCTGCTCGCAGCTGCGAAATTGCCCAAAATGGCCAGGAAACAGTGGACAAAGTGCTTGAAAATTGGTGTTCCAGGATGGCCTGCTGCCGAGCCAGCTGCGGCCAACATTTGGATGAAATCATTCTTCATACTTAATAGGAAGAATCATTCTAACAAATAAAGCAAAACTCGTTGGAAATAATTAACTTTGGTCCATTTAATAACCAAACCAAAATTGAACCATCCTTTAGGCATATTTGAAGGGACATCAGACGATATAAGGATGACATAGCCTTTTTAATAGGCAACACTCTTGATAGTAGAAGGGTATTTGAAATAAGCAATAGAATCACACCGCAATAGTGTTTTGCTTTAGGAGGCCGTCCTCCTAATGATAGCGAAATGAAACTTCCTCGCAGTACTCGGACTATCTTAGCTCAGTAAGTTTCGGGCTGATCTCTTATCCTCCAGTGTTACATCAAATGAATAAGTCTCTTTGGTAACCACCGCTCCACACAATACAAATCTCCTTTTCAACTGTCCACATAAACCTCCACTTCTGGGTATTTTACGAGTTCTAATTAAGCCCTATGTGCTTCATATTCAGGAAGGAAGATTAATATTGTTCACCCATCATTTGTAATCCGGGCTATCCTCTATAAATTGGGTTTCAAAGGCCACAAGGATGTGTGAATACAATGTGGATCACAAACCCATGCATTTCTGGTTCGAAGTCTGACCAGAGGCTGTGTCCGGTCCCACAAGTGTTCAGGAGCCCACGGAACTTGTTCAGTACTGACCAGCGGGTACGACCTCTTGGGGAGTATCGTGGTGGCTATGGTTTAACACTCAAATGCGAGTTGATTTACCTTATACAACCGGGTGCTGTTGAGCCAAACAACAGCAGAGGTTTAAGATAGTCCTTGTTCTTAACCAAGGACATACGATCACAATAAGTAAGTTGAATTTGGGACCTGTAGATACATATATATCCATGAGGACATTGATTGTCGTTCAATCCGTGTGCTTGGCACCTTGGTCTTAAGCCAACCAATGGCAGGTGTCCACGTAAAACCAATGGACTGCTCCTGTCTACATAAACCGACCTAATTGACTCCCATTGACTAATGGAGGTGGCTTCATATTTCGGCAGTATTCTACCCTTTATTTATTTTCAATATATTTAATTTCAGTGTTTTTGGTTTTCATGTTTTATTCCCATTGCTGGAAACAAATTCCCCCTTATCTCATGCCATTCCTTATTTGTTGGATGCGTACCTCTACTTGCAACCCTCTTCCTGTTAAAACAACAACAAGCATGAGCTCATGCCCAAAGTTCAAACGATCAATACAAGGTCATATAGAAAAGCAATCTGGACGACCATGACAACTGCTTAAACTTAATGCACTGGAATCTTGTGAGTTATAGGTACATTCCTATTGTTTGTGGCTCTGGAGAAATAATTACCTCAACAATTTCTTTCTCTAAACAGGTATAATTAGTCCTTTATTAAAATATTACAGTTAATTAAAAATAAATCTAAATTTCTTTATAAAATCAATTTTTCCATTTTTTGTAAAAAATTTTCATTTTGGTTTTTCTGTTCAATAAAAGAAATATAAACTGACTTTCATTACAAAAGAAAATAAAGAGAAAAAAAAATATCTTTTAATCATGTCAAGCGAAATCGTAAATGAAATTGAAATTGACAGCAAAATGCAATAGTAACAACAACATCATCATCACCATCATCATCATGATCAAATGGAATGCAACAATTTTACAAAACAAACAACATGAAACCAATGTTGCATGCAAGTGTCGTTATTATTGCACTTATGCATGTAGGATTGTAGGATACTTTATACTATACTACAATACAATATATGTATTTATTATTGTTGTTTTTGCTATTTGTTATTGTTGTTGGTGTTGCAAATGACGCACACACAAAGTTGGCGCCACAAATCAAGTTCACAATTTTTAGCATTGCATTGCATTTTCTTTCTTTCTTTCTTTCCAAATCCAAATCGAGTGGAGTCGACACCAAGAGACTCCATGCTCCATGGTTGCCATTGCCATTGCCATTACAACAAGTAATTATGGCCATGGCTATGGCTACCGTGGTGTGTTGGTTGGTACATGGTACGTTCAATGTTCAAACCTTTCTTGATCATTTTACGATCGTGTTTATGGAGAAAGTAAAAATGGTGTTGAAAATGTTTGTTGCTTTTGTTGTTGTTGTTGCTGTTACTGTCTGACATGAAAACATAGTGACACCAATAATTTTGGCATTGATAAAGAAACTTATCAAAAGAGAAGAATGGTGAAGTGGAAAATGTAAAGTGGAGAAGATACAGAAGGAGGCTGGTTTGAAAACCGATTTAACCAAGTAAGAGGGAGTATGTTAGTGACGACTAGTGCGAATGGAAAAGGGGAATTCAGGCAGCGGTAACTGATAGATGGAGATATCGGCATTTTGTGAGAGTTGCCATAAAAGAAAGAAGTAATGATTATACTAGTAAAACATTTGGGGTAAAAGCGTTGAAAGTGTAAGAGTCTACAACATATTTCTAAGACCGAAAGTGTTTGTTATAATATATTCATACCGGTTATTAGATCAAGAGAAAAAAAAGATTTATAAGGTTACAAAAGAAAAAGAGAGACATAGAACGACTTCTGCAAAAGCAGTGTGGATAAAGAGTAGGATGAGCCACAGTCACATTTCTCACTCTGTTTTGTCAAAAAGAAGGTTTAAAACGCTCGGTTCATACTTCCTCAGTGAATTTGACGATATGAAAGGCTTAGACATCATGTAAATTCTAATGATCCTTTATTGTTTAGGTCAGGACTTTCAAGTGATGTCTGATGCGGCTCAATGCGTACCAGACGCGGCCGAAGTAACAACAGCGAAGAAACACAAATTTCTTTGGCCCGCTGTTCTTAACTTTTTTCTTTTTTGCTTGCCACTCAAGCATTTTGGTGGTCCATCTCACTGTGGATTCTTCCAAAGGTTGGACAGCCCTGGTTTAGGTTGAATCTCTGGGGATTAAGATTTGCTGTGTGGGCGTTAAATGTATCTTAGTTACTACATCAACCAAAGAAATATACAACTTATAATGGAGTTCTATTGTTACTTACTAGGTCTTCATATAATACAAATGAAATCAGTAGAAATGACAAATATACCTTCAGTATCGGGAAATCTCATTTAAACTCGACCGCATTCATGATTTATCGATTTTCAACCTTAAATTTGAGCCCGATTTGTAAACCAGTTTGTTTCCAGCAACTGAATGAATCAGTTTTCAGTACTCAGTATACAGTAGTCAGGATTTTTTCTATCTTAAGGTGCTAGTACTAGTTAGTATGGTATGTGATCTTAAAAATCTCTGGTAAATTTCAGAAAAAGAATATCTGCTCGCACTAGAGGACTGATTTTAACGATGGAACATCGTTGTCCATCTGCTAACGTGACCTTTAATCTACAACGGAACTCATGCCTAATTGTTTACTTCAATGGCGGTCTCATAACAAAAAAAAAACGACATCACTTCAATCACGGCATGGTGCTCGATAGGAAATTATCTTGGGTAGAACACATCCAGAAAACTCACGGAAAATGCAAAGAAAAATTATTAAAACTGACATGGCTAATGTTCAGTAGAAACAAACACAGTTTGAGAAACAAGGTGCTAATTTACAAATCCTTTGCCGCTCTTACGTGGTCATATGGCTTCCTGTTATAGGGCAAAAAGTCAGCATGTCCAGTCAAACGCATTCAAATAATGCAAAACAAAACACTTGGCGTACCTTGGTATGTCCGTAATTTAACTTTACACCGAGACTTCTTAAACAATTTTCTTTGTGGGAGATAAGTGTACCATTAATTGCCACAGCAGCAGATAAAGTGACCGAATGTCATTTCATCCAAATCACGTAGCAAATGCTCTTGGTGTGCATCCATTTGCTAGGAAAACACAGCTATGTAATCGTAGAATTTATATATAAAGCCTCCAGATGTTAATTCCTTTTAATGTTATAGTCTATAAGAAATTTGTCAATAAATAACAATTTATATCCCTCGAGTGAGGATTACTATTTATAATAAAAAAAGGAATCATAACAATTGACAAATCACGGATCTATGGGAATCAAATCAATAGGTATCAGAATGAAAGTTAAGAGGCAATAAGAAATCTCTGTTACATGATGATGATGTATCAAATGAGGGACCAACATGTACAAATATCATATATTATTTACATATTTCTTACTAAAGTTAATCATATTAAAAATTCCATTTATTTCACAAATGCTAATTCAATTTCTGCTGGATATTAAACATGGGGATCCATGCATCCGTCTGACCACTAAATAAAACTAAGTGGTATTGTAGTAGCAGTCTTCTTATCTGTTTAAACGACCTTGATGGGAAACGTCATTAGAGCTATGTAATGGCATCGGTATCGGTGAGGCGCCTCAGTGAGAAATATTATAGTTCCTCAATTTTTTTTAAAACAAGTGAGCGAAATTCTTTATAAATTTCTATATCAAAGAGAAATGCGACTCTTTAGCCGGAAACAAGTTCTATGAAGAGGCAATGGAAAAAGAGCTTTTAGTGTAGCTTTAAAAAAATATTGTAATGTGGTGAATTTCTTTATTTAAGAGATATTATATTTTTATTAAGATCAAAGAGAATACACCATACTCGTATAAACAAAAATATATCATTTCTCTTGAAAGATTATACAAATTTTTAAGAGCTGAAAGCTCAATTAAAATTGATCAATTTCAGTTTCTAGTTGAATTGTAAATGGGAAACCTCTTCGAGCTTAGCGAGAGAAGTTTTTTACCAAGATCAAGTCAAATCAAAACAAATCAGAGCTGTAGAATTCGCCAGATTGAGAATGACTCAATTGAACAGTTTTTGCAATTAAAAAAGAATAAAAAAAACCCTTAATATTTATATGTTTTATTCTCCAATCAGGGCCATTGGTGCTCTACAATAAGCTTTGCTTCTGTGTTAAAATATCTCCAGGCTATTGAAGTGAAGAACATGAAAAACAGTATTACACAATGGATAAAGTGTCAACGGCGTGGCTCAAGGCCTTGGGAAGCCAGCTAGCATCCTGGTGAGCCTCATGTGCTGTCTGCTCCATTGCAGTATAGAGCCAAAGTATATCCTTTTAAGCCTCCGGGTTGGAGTTGTATTGGTCAGTGGTCTGACTAAGCCATGTAAGTATGTACCAGCAGACGGTCTCCAACTACCGCTAGCTAGTGTAGAATTCCTTACATACCATGAACATCCTGTCAATAGGCAAAATGTCTTGATCTGCAAAGACTTGCAGGCTCTTCTGTTAGATTTAAGCAGCGGTTCCTCATATCTGGATGTCGCATCTCCTCATAGGCCCTATGATTTAGGCGTAGACTGTGTATTGATTACCAAGAGAGTAGAGAGAGAGTAAGAGAAATGTTCCTATTTTTATAGATTTTTTGTTGTCTGTTGTATCATTTTTTTTTTTCTTTTTTGCACAGTTCCATTATGTTCCTTTGTTCATTTAGCTCCCCCTTTTGTGTTTTCTTTTAATTTTACTGTATTTCACAGAAAGCTAAATCGACCTTGACCGTGAAATTTAAATATAGAAAAAGACTTTTATGAGTGTTTGTGTGAGTGTTCAACAACAACAATAACAACAGTAGCAACAACATCATTATAGTCTACGACGTAAAAAGCTTTCAATTGTATGTGTGTGTGTATGTATTGTACATATTTGTTTACATGTGTTTGTGTTTGTAATTGCAATGAGTGGCACTTTTTAGTTGTAGTACTCATCGTACCCAGTCGTTCTCCTCTTTGCCCATCAACCTACCACACTCCACTTTCCCATCTCTCCATCGGCATGCTGTACATCGTCTGTTCGTTCACATGATGATTTTTTGTTGCATGTGTTCCTTGCATGTGAATTATATAAAAATAATATTGTAATTTTCAAGATTGTGTGTGTTTTTTTTTTTGCATTTAATATTTTTCAAATATTGAAACGTGAACTTCTTACGTCAATTGGTTGTCACATTATTGTCTGAGAATGTATTGAAATTCCTTCTTTGCTTGTATTGTATTTTTTTGTAAAGCAAAGCATAGCAATACATTGAAAAAGAGGGAAGTTACCAGCAGCCTTACAGATAAGATGAGTAGGTTTTCACAGACTAATGGCGGGTGATTCAGGAACGAATCCTGACCACTCATATGAATCTGAATCTGAGTAATAAGAAAGAAGCAGTTCCTGATGGCAAATCACTTGAGACAACATCTAGACTATGGAACTCTTATGGACCTTGGTTCCCCCTAGGGATATTTGCAGTGATATAAGACTTTATTACCAAGTTTGGCAATTTTCTGATTGGTTGTCTATTAGGGTCGGTATTGGGGTCATATTTAGTTCCATCGCAGGACAATTGAAAATATAAAATGTATTCATTAGAATAGTCTAGTCTTAACATAGGTGTAGTCCGCCATCGTTGATGACAACGAAATTAACGTTTCTTGTTCCAAAAGGACCACATAGCTCATTAGCTCATCTAAAGTCAGGTAGGATGCTTATCCTCCAGTGCTGTAGAGATTTTTTATTGTTATTATGTAAAATTGGACAACATTAACCACCGACTTAACTAAATAATAGCAGATGACTTATACTCTAGGTTATTTACAGAGGAAATACTATTTAACAAAGACGACAAAAATCATAGTCGACCTTGTTCCCAGAGGTCATTAGGATAAAGGCGCTTGAGCCACCTCCTAGGGCAGGGCTGTCCATCCTTTTTGGTTCCGTGGTCCAAATTGTAAGAATACGTAGTCAGGAGAGCTGCAGGTCCAAACAAAAATTTTATTACCTTCGGCAAGCAAAAAACAAACACTTCTGTGTGTGCTGGCAACCAAAAAAAAAGTTTCAGAGCATTGGACCAAAGATATGGCTGCTGTCACTTAGGCCACGTCTATGTGGCATTCAAACTTCAATTAGGCTCCATTCATCCTGCGGGACAGCCTTTTCCTAGAGGTATTTGTAGCCAGAGCGGATGTCAACCTGTTGACATGATTTATAGAAACCGGTTTGAACGTTCCAGTAGCAACTGCTACCTACAGAATACTGGTCCTTCACATAAAACTGTTTCGGTTAATCTGATTTAGCAGACCCCCATTGACTTATGGCTAAGTCTATGGTATATAAAAGGCTTCTTACTTTCTTCGCCTCTACTTTTCTCTTATTTTATAATTTTTTATATAATTTTCTTCATTATTTTCAAAATCTTTTATTTCCCGTGCTGCAAAGGTTCAAAAATGACTTCTTAAATTCTTAACTCCAACCCATTAATTTCTTCACTTATCACAATTTCCAAATTCATCATAGATAAGATATTCATGTTCCTTAAAAAACTGTCACCAAATAAATTTAATCTACTCGTAAAATAATAATAATTTAATACAAAAGATTCAAAGGCATAGAATATTGAACGAGGTAATCAGATCTACTAGATCCCGCCAAAGGATCACCAACACGTTTTTTATACAATTTACATCCAATGGTTTAAACCACATCCAAAACATTATATGATGTTTATTAAAGTAAATTTCATTGAATATTTTTATATCAGAAACTCAGTCATTTACCGAGACTTGAAGATTCCAAATATCAGGGAGGAGTTCATCAGGCACAGCAACAGACACATCTCACGAGTGAAGGACCATGACAATTAACATGCTGGATAACAGCAGACTCATGCGCCACTTAAAAAGACAACAGCCTATGGATCTCCCGTTCCGCTTCCAGGACAAGTGATCCATTAATGACATCTGCACACTAGGATACCCTTACCCTTGAAAATAATGTTAAGTTCGCTTATTGTCGTCATTTTGAGTATTCTATTTTGGGACGTTTGAATCATCTTAATGTGACTGTAGGCACAATCAGCACAGACTTCAGCCGCATATAGCATGATTGGGATAAAAATGGAATTAAAAATTATGATTTTATTAAAGTGGATAGCTGCGATTTGCGGTTTATAAAGGGGTATAGAATACAATTAGTTTTGTTTATTTTATCAACTGTTTAGAAACAGAGAGCTTTGTGTTTGTTAAGAAACAGGCCTTACGCTTTCGGGAGAAGTATGTTCTTTGTTTTATTACCATTAAATTGGATTTTCCATTTAAAGCAATTTGAAGATTATTTTTAATATCGTTAAAGTGATATCCTGAGCTATATATTGAGGTCAGAGAGTGATTCATCATGGGTGTATAGATTATAAAGGGTGGGACCAAGGACTCGATATAGACCCTTTTAGGTAAACATTAAAGAATCTGTCGGATAAAAAGCTGTTAATGATTTTGATGTATACCTACTGGGAAGTTTAGTAGTATCAATTTGTGAACCACACCATTATGTCACACTGTATCAAAGGCGGCCTGCACATCTAAAGTAACCAAGCCTATTGATTTTTTGAGATTAAGTTCATGTTTCACAAAGTCTTTAAGTTTGTAAAGAGGGTGAATACAGCCCAGGTGAGCTCTGAAACCAAATTGAGAAGAAGCAAGGACATTATAACAAAAAATTTAATATTTTTAGCTTTTTTAATTCATAATATGAAAAACTTCTCAATTGCTTTATTATTTATTGATTTAACTAGAAAATAAAACCAGTTTTGTTTATTTATAATCTTCTTATCCATTCACTTCACTTTGAATAAAATGAAAAACATTTAAAAATCACTCTCAACGGTTTTTTTTCTCTGCTCTTTGCTGGAAAAAAGCTTAAAATGCAACTCTGTGTTCTTGTGTGTTTTTCTTTTGCGCCATCACACGAAATCAGCTGTTAAACGAATAAACGGAACAACACAAAGAACGCAAAAGCAAAAAAGCACGCGGCCATTAAAGAAACCAATTAAAATATTTTATTCTTAAAAATTTTGTAACAAATACTTGTGATAAATCTAAAATAAAATGATTGACGGTGTTTATAGTCCGTTTAATTCATATTCTTTATGTAATTTCAATGATTCTGTATGCGAGGATGGTATGTTAGAATTATCACATACTTATGAGGAATGTAATCAACTGGTATTGTTTCTAATTATTGAATTTATATTAGATTTAATAAATGAATCGCTACAGCAGCTATGGTTTGGCAAAGAGGCTTCAGTGAAACAATTGGAGCGCATCATTAAAAATTGGATTATCTCGAAAAAGACCATGCTGAATGAAAAGGAAATTGCTTTCCAGAGACTAGCTGATTTTGCGCAAATCTTTTTTGCATTTCTACAGCAGAATTTCACAGGTCCATTTGGTGATATAGAGCCGTGCCGGGAAATGTTAGATCGTTTGAATTTGGGCTGTGATTATGATCCTTTTGAACGTCTAAAGCGTAGCGGTGAAGAAATCAATCCAAATGTTAAGAATGGTGAACTTTTGGTTATTGCATATGAAATTATTGAAGCTCTACGTGAGGCACATACTGAATCGGAGGTAAGTTCTACATACAAGTTTATAATATACAGTCGGAATCTTTTATAGAAAAGACTTATCAACAACAAAGTTATTTCAAGACACTTCTGCTTTATTAAACAGTCGATTTCTAAACTCCCTATCTAAAATTTTGGGATTCTAAGCTGAACACCAGAGTCTAACGAAACCTATAGTGAGTCACAAGTCACCCATACCATATAGTCGGCAATCTTTACAAATTTGCCACGCAACCCATTGCATTTGAACTGCATGATCCTAAAT
Source organism: Amiota communis (assembly GCA_037043315.1). Classification (NCBI taxonomy): domain Eukaryota; kingdom Metazoa; phylum Arthropoda; class Insecta; order Diptera; family Drosophilidae; genus Amiota; species Amiota communis. The sequence continues at coordinate 1,647,032 of JBAMAV010001133.1, forward strand.
CAAACAGCTGAGACGAAGCTATGTGCAAGCACAAGTAACCGTCCAAGCAGCCTCCTCGACCAACTACTAAATGAACCCCCTTTGGATTCGTAACGGCAACTCAACATAAGGAAGAAAGCATCTAACATGTATAGATAATAAAATAAAGTTTGTAATAGAAATATGTATGAATGGAGAAATGAACAAACACTGGACGAGACCAGACGTCCTTAAAATACTTATGTGTTAACTCACGCGGTGTTCGCAAACTTTGCAGCAAAAGAAGTAGAGGCGACAATGTTCGGTTGGCTAAAGATGGTGACAATGACTGGATGGATAATGGTGAAGTATTATCAGCTAGAGTCCTACAACAAGGCGCTATAAACTCATTAGTCCAATCCATTCGGTATCGAAGGCCAGTGCAACGCTTCATATGACACAACCTGAGACAACTATTGCACTCGACAGAGATAATATTGTGTTGGATAGCATTGTCTCAGATTGGACATACCCGTTCCATATGAGAAGCAGAACTGCGACTCAAATTTTACAAGGCACCAAGGGAATGGGCGGTTGAGGCCACGTCTGAGATATAGGACCTTGCCGTTGTGCAAAACAAGGAGCTACATACTGCTCCGTTCATGGATTTTAACCCTGAACAAATCTTAAGATGACACCATTTCATACACCTACATCATCTTGCTGCACACAGAACAGAAGCAGATCTTCGGACATGAATTCTGTTCAATTCCAGAACGGGTTAAGATGATTTTGAACCGATGCGCTGGTAACACCTGCTTGCCTTAGAGAAATAAAAGCAATACCTGCAGCCTCGCGGCTGGATTGAGTGATCCTTGGACGATTGTTGATGTCGGGTACTTCCGGGACGTAGACCCGATAAATAAGTGGATTCGGAAGAAGTGGTTGTTGTTGTTTTTGTAACAGCAAGGGGGCTGCAGCTTTGCTGCTGGAATGAGCCGACTTTTGTTGTCGTGTGATTCTGGGACATAAACCCCTCAACTCAGAATAATCAGAAAAACTGGTAGATCTAAATGGTATTAGAGTTGGTCCAAAAAATCTGACCCCATAGAATTGATTTTAGTTCCATATATGTATACAGGACTCCAACTTTAGTTTAATACAATATAATCTATAAATAACCAAATTCTCTTTTCTATTTAGGTCCTAACATGGTGGCATATGCGTTTAATCTGCATACATCAACATATCATCGATGATCTGGCAGATGAATTGTACAAGCATTTCTTGGGTCTTTCATCGTTCTTAATCAAAAATGATGATTCCTTCTTTGACAAAGAGTTACGAGGATTACTCTATCTAGAAGTAGCCAATGGTTATTTGCAATTTCATCGATCGAATTTGGCTGGAGAAATGCTTGATAAATTGTGTGATAAACTTCAAGTTGAACTGAAAGTGGAGGGTATGGATAACTGACCTCATAAAGAGAAACTTAATTTATATACATTTCTATTTCTTTACAGGCCTTCTTGGTCTTCGTACCAAGTTTCAACAGAAGGCATTACCTCAACTTTGCTTGAAGGTTGTTAAGAAATCTAATGATGATGATGTCACATTGCCTTCCCCTATTGCAACCAATGGTAATACAAATTTACCGAAATTATTATTACTTGATGATGACACACGCCTCGAACGCATTCGATTCATTGAGCCCCAGGATAATGAAGTAATGGTTCTGCCCAGTATACTGCAAGCGCTTGTCCTAGCCAAAGTGCGTCAACTGAAACGTTCACAACCCAAAGATCGCCTGGCTGATGAAGAACTCGAACCTTATATACAAACGTTGCTCTATCAAACCCATGGGCCACTACAAGTGCGTCAATCTGCTTTGCTGCTCAATTGCATTCAAGAATCTGGAATGCGACGTACCGTTGAACGAAGCTGGAAACAATGTGAAGCTTGCGTTAAATTATTGGACAACACGGAGGAGTATACACAACGTGAACGCTTGTCTTATGGTTTTGTTGGCTTCCTGCAACCCAAATGGCAAGTCCAAATGCAACTTTGTGAGCTAATGCGTTCGTTGGGCATGACCAAATCAGCTTTGGACATTTATTTACAAATTCAAGCCTGGGAACAGGTTATTGATTGCTATACCAGCTTGGAGTTAAGACACAAGGCAGCTGAGGTTATACGTCAGGAACTCGAGAAGAAACCTACTGCTTTACTCTATTGCCTTTTGGGTGATGCTGAAGATGCTCCCAAATATTACGAAGAAGCCTGGACATTTTCCAAGGAAAAGAGTAGCAAAGCTCAAGCTTATTGGGGCAACTATCATTTCCGGCGTCATGAGTATAAAGATGCCATTGAACATTTTCAGCTTTCACTTGAGATAAATATGTTGCAAGAGAAGATTTTGCTGCGCTGCGGTTATTGCGCCATTCAATTGGAACGTTGGGAGACAGCAGTACATGCTTACATATCATATACGCATTTGGAACCAAATGGTTTCGAATCATGGAACAATTTAGCAAAGGCCCTCATTAAACTGGGTGACAAGCAACGTGCTTATAAAGTGCTTGGTGAATCCTTAAAGTGCAATTACACAAACTGGAAGGTTTGGGAGAATTTTATGCTTGTTTCAGTGGATACTGGACATTATGAGGATGCCATACGTGCTTATAATCGTTTAAATGAGCTAAAGGATCGTTTTATTGACCTTGAAGTATTAACATTGATTATACATGGTGTTGTAAAGGCTGTGGAGGAGAACAAAGAACAATCGCAGATATTACTAAAGCGTGCAGTGACATTGATGGGTCAACAATGCATTAAACATGGTAATGATCATTTGATATGGTTGCTTGCTTCATTGGTGGCACCAACACCACTCAAGAAAGCAGAGAAACTGATTAAAGCTTATCGTGCCTTCACTAGTAAGGATGTAAATTGGTATACCAAGCCAGAAGAAGCAGTCAAGGCTTTGAAAATATGTAATGACATGTGTGAATATTCCTTAGCTGCCATTGAACAGCATGCAGCCGATGAAACAAATATGCTTATCAATTCCCAACTGGGCTCATCACGTTTGGCAGCACAAGCCTGTGTTAGTGCCCTGAAGCGAGCAACAAATGTTGAAGTCACCAAGGAACAGGAAGAACAAATGAACCAACTAAATGAATTGTTACCAAAAATAACAGAAACTTTACGTGCACGCATGACAGCAACGTAGTTAAGCATTTCCAATCTTTTATTCCTATGTACAACACAATAAAGCTAAATTATAATTAGAAATACTTAAAACTAAAAACTGATGATTGATTGATCAATTGTTTTTAAAGTAGATTCAATCTAGTTGTAATAAGGACACGTACACTCTGATCAAAAGCGCCACACACAGACAATCCTAGCTTGTCTGGATGCCAATCGAAACAATGCACTGGCTGTGTACTAATAGTAGTTGCATTTAGCATCTGTAGAGTACCAGCCACACCCATCGGTATTTCATTGGAATCATTCTTTATACGCTTCTCTGGATACTCATATTGCCATAAACGTAATGATCCAGTGCCACCGCAAGTCATAAATATATCACGATTCTGGGGCAAATGACGTACAGCCCAAACTGTAGCTTTTGGACCACTTATTACACCATTAGTGCCCACCGAACGACCAGCATTACGTTCCTCGACACAACTAAAACCCTTAGTTGGATGCTGTGTACGCATATCATAGACCAAAAGACCACCTTCCAATGTGGTTATACACATCTTATTCATTGGTATGTCACGACGATCGAATTCAATGCCACAAACGCCATTCTTCAGTGTGGTCTCCCAGCGTACACCAAGTGCACGCAAGTCGAACAATTTCAAATCTCCATTATCATAGCCAGCGGCAACTAAACGATCATCATTCGTATGACTGTCACCAAATGCCACAGCCCAGCAATCACGTTTCGTGCTCGTATTCAAGCCATCGCCCATGACAGGCTCTGGTGAAATATCAACAACGGGATCATTACCTTGGCGAATATCCCAAACTTTAACAGCACCATCACGACTGCCAGTTACAATCTCTGGAGCACCACAATTCAATTCTTTGCCGCCAATACAATCAATGGTATTTATTATGGTATTATGAGCTTTGACATTAAAAACTGCCAATTCTGGGCGTTCCAAATCACTTTAAATGAACAATTGATTGAATTAATTGTTTAAATATTAGAATGCACCACTTACAGTACTTGCAAACGGCCTTCGAAATCACCAATTGCCATGTGTCTATTTCGCAAACTCGAAGCACCAAAATGACCACATTTGAAGGCAACTTTACGTTCTATGGTCTTAATCTTTTCCAACTTGGCTTCGTTCAACTCATAAATATCCAAAACCCCAGTACTATTTGGCCTAGAGCCAAGCACAACAAACTTGGCAGAAAGTGGTATCCATTTGGTGTCATAAACAGTATAATTGACAGACTCTTGCAAGTGTTCAATTAATTGGGGTTTATCCATTTTTAGTTATTAAATCTATTCTATTTTAGAGTTTAAGAATAATTTCAAATTCACAGTGAAATGACAGCTGGATATTTTATTGATATAATTGTTTCTGTTAAATCAACAAACTCAGTTACTATGGTTTTTTATACATTTTTTTAATTTTTTCTTGTATTTGGTGCACACAACGGTTGTTGTTTTTGTTTACAATTTAATGCTCAAGGTGACCATGTCTTGCTTATGTTCAATAAGACAAAATGGTATTTTTCTTTTGTGTGTTCTGGTCACTCTACTGCTGGTGTGCGTCAGTTGTTGTTTTTGTTCTCAATTGAATTGCGCCGAACACAGTTTCAATCTGTTCCCAAGAACACCCTCGAAACTGGCAAGTGAATGCATTTTCATTGCAAAAGGCACTTAATTAAACAAAACAGTCACTCTCCTGCTGTGAATGGATTTTTTTTGTATACTCTGGAATAGATTTTTGCATAGTTTTGGATGCCATTTTATTAGTTCTTAGTAATTGGGATCACATGTAATTATGCCACCGAAAAATAAAAAGCACAAGCCAAATGCTTTTATGACATTTGCTAACGAATGGAAAGCACATCATGCTCCATCAAATTGGACTTTGCAGAAATGCATACCGGAGGCTGGCAAAGTGTGGGATGTGAGTATCAAAATTTCATAATGGAACAAAAAAAAAAAAAAAAGGTTTGTTATAAACAAAAAATTCTTTATGGTGAACAGAAAATGAACATGGCAGAACGTCAACCGTATGTGAATAAAGCCAAAAATGTATTAAATTTACCAGTGAATTCTGATGACAAACATAAACTTACCGGAGATGCGCGACGCAATTGCATGGGCGCTTTGGTATCAGATGTTGAAAGGGAAACAAAATCTGTATTATCTCAGGAGCGTATGAATATTCGAACTATTGATAAGATCATACGGCAAGTTGTTGCCGATGGGAAATTAGAATCATCAAGATTCTATTTCATAATGGTCAATTATTTTACCAAATCTTTGTCTGGTGATGTATATGTGCCAGCAGAAATTGCTTTTTCGGAATTCTCACTGGAAGGTGGAGTTTCACGTGTTTATCATTCGCATATTAATCCAGGTGGGTGGGCGCAACACATGTTAATTATTGTTGTTTTTAATAAATTGTGTCCTTTTTTCATAGGTGTGAATGCATTCGGTCAACGCTATCAGACAGAGCGATATGTCAGTGAAACACACAGACTGCCATTGCCTCCAAATGCACTGGGTGAAGAGAATATGACAAAAATTTATATAGATTTGTTGTCATTTCTAGAAAAAAGTGTCGATAATGATGGTAATTTACCACCAATTTATACAACCAAAAAAATCATGCCAATTGCTGAAAATGTGCTCAAATTTATGAAGAATCCCAAGCATCCAAACATTCGAATCCTTCCAATTGAGTATCTATTTTTTGTTCTCAAAGATGAGACATGCAAAGCATGTGGTCTAGACCGACCCAAAAACCAATTCATAACGGATGCCGTTTTTGAACGTGATAAATTTGAGCATCAGCGTGACATTGGCTGTCAATATCATGAAGATATGGATCGTTCCAAATATTGTGCACAATCGTATGTAATGCGTTGGGGTTATCAATTTGCAGCTTATATTTGTTTGGATTTGGCCATTCTATTGGAGCCAGGAACACATATGCCAAACAAAAAGAATTCAGGTTTCGTTGTTGTAGAACCTGCGGAACGTACAAAAAAAGATAAAAATAACAGAAAAAGGAAAGGTGGAAATGAGCTTCTAAAGGAAGAGCCATCTGAGGATAATTTGGCGGGACCTGGTACCTCGTCAATGCAGCAGAGACCAGCATGGAATCGAGCAAATGACAATTTCCAACTTAAAAATGAGAGTCCCAATAATTCCTTTGAATTTCCAAAAACTGAAAATTCTTCTGATCATGAATTTCCGTGTGATGAAGATGAACACAAAATTACACCACCACCACCGCCAACTAATATTGATTTTGGTATATGCGACACAATAAACATTAAACAAGAACTGGCTTATAGTTCACTCATCGATCCAGAACGTCACAATGCACATCGTATTTCGGGAAGATCAAGATCTCCTGTGCATAACATTAGACAACCATCACCTGATACTCACGAACAACGGTACTCTTATGGTTTAAATGAACATAACGAAGGAAGATTCACATCAAGATCACCAAGGCTTTTAAGACAAAGTGGTACAAGAAGCAGAGATGGCAGTAGATCAGCATCACGTCAATTTGAAAACGATAGCCGTAGGTCACCATCATTGATATTTGATAATGAGGAGCGCCTGTTTGATAGATCACCATTACGTAGTCGCGATACCCACCGCAGTAGATCACCATTACGCAGTCACAATACTCATCGCAGTAGATCACCATTACGCAGTCACAATACTCATCGCAGTAGATCACCTATAGGCAGGATCAATAGAGATCGCAGCTTATCACCAATACGCGGTCTCGATAATCTTCGCAGTAATTCACCATTGCGCATGTTCAATAGAGATCGAAGTCCATCACCAGTACGCATGTTCAATAGAATTGGAAGTCAATCACCAGTGCGCAGGTTTAGTAAGGATTGCAGTAGATCACCATTACGCAGTCACAATACTCATCACAGTAGATCACCATTACTCAGTCGATCACCTATAGGCAGGATCAATAGAGATCGCAGCTTATCACCAATACGCGGTCTCGATAATCTTCGCAGTAATTCACCTTTACGCATGCTTAATAGAGATCGAACTCAATCACCAATACGCAACGTCGATAGAAATCCCAGTAGATCACCTTTGCACATGTTCGATGTAAATCTTAATAGATCGCCAATGGAACAACAATGTGGAGGAACACTACAACGTTTTGTTAATGATGAATATCCATTATTATCTGCAGACGATCGTTACCAGCAAGATAACCGGCCGATGATGCCAACTGATGAATGTCATTCACCTCTAAGAAATCAATTGGGGAACTATGGAGAACGAGATGGAGCTCAAAATGTTGACCACTTATCCGATGATCAATGGCAACTTAATTGCCCACCAGTGCACAATGTTCCATTTCATTCTGACCAACATTTGCAAACAGTAGAATCACAGCAGCAAATTTTCGACAATGCAAATATTTGGCAACAAAATGCAAATCAACGGAATCATTCATATGGTGGAGGTCCACCAGCACATCTGCAACAAAATGGTTTTGATAATGACACCAATTTTGTACGCGATTTCCGTGAATATTTACAAAATGATCGTGTAGAGCCATCGCATTCACCAATTATTCAAGTCATCATTCCACCAGAAATTGGACCTCCAGTCCACTCTAGACAACTAACAGAAAATGATCTTCGGCATCGTTTAAAGAAATCAGGTCGTGATACAAGGGGATTTCATGGAAACAATCAAAGAGATCCAAGAAATTCAAATGGTAATCCAAGAAATGTTGTTCAAAATGATCAAATAGGTGTCGGAATTGGACAATGTGATCCAAGATTGCTTATTGGGAACAATCAAAGAGAAGGAAGAGGAGTCATGCAACGTGATCCAAGAATGCTCGATGGAAACAATCAGGGAGATGGAAGAGTTATGCAACATGATCCAAGGATGCTTGATGGAAACAATCAAAGAGAAGGAAGAGAAATTATGCAACGTGATCCAAGGATGCTCGATGGAAATTACCAAAGACAAGAAAGAGGAATTATGCAACGCGATCCAAGGATGCTTAATGGAAATAATCACAGAGAAGGAAGGGGAGCTATGCAACGAGATCCAAGAATGCTAGATGGAAACCATCAAAGGGAAGAAAGAGGAATTATGCAACGTGATCCAAGGATGCTTGATGGAAATAATCACAGAGAAGGAAGAGGAGCTATGCAACGTGATCCAAGGATGCTGGATGGAAACAATCAAAGAGATGGAAGAGTTATGCAAAATGATCCAAGAATGTTTGATAGAGATCCAGAAAATGGACAATATGATCCAAGGCTTGTTCGGAACGATCAAATGGAGGAAATAAATGGACCATGTGATCCAAGAATGAATTTTGAGCGCAATCAAAGAGTTGAAAGCGGAAATGGAGGTTTTATAAATCGTGATCCAAGATTGTTTGTTGGGAATGATCAGGGACAGCGTGATCCAAGAATATTTGATGGAAACAATCAAAATAGCTCAAGAAATGGTTCGCTCGATCCAAGGATGATTGTTGGAAACAATCAATACGATCCAAGATTTGCAAATCGTGATCCAAGATTGGTTGCTGGAAACAATCAAAGCGACCATGGTCCACGCCAAATTTTAGCGGACAATGATGTTGGACGGTTTGTTAGAAGCGAATTTGGCTTGGGTACCTCAAATAATTATGATTTCAATGGAAACTTTGAACGTTGAACACACACACAGAGAATGCACTCTAATCGCGTCAAAGGGGAGTGGGGGAGTAACGCATTTGTTGGATTAGATTTGAAAGAAAAATTTTGTATACCCTATACCTACACCATATTCAGTTTTAAAAACGTAAAATCTCATAGTACAATGTGCAGAATCAGTCCATCATTTTGACGCACACTCTAGAATTAAGAAAGTGTTAATGCCACTGAAAACCTCATCATACCCCCACATTTTGATATTTTAGATCTAACAATATCGCAAAACAAATCCCCATACTCATCAATTATCTGCAATTGTTTCATTCATATTCCATACTCACTTGTTTTCTTACTTTTCAGTTTTACAGAGTTACAGGGTATCCAATAATAGTCGGACTAATCCGACTATACAGTTTAACTTCTTTATGGCAAATAATATTACCATAATATGCCATAAAAACACCCCAACTTTATTGTACAATAATTTGTTTACGGAGCAAACTATTATTGTATGTAGTCTTTCCATAGTTTATAATTTTTGAATACGTTAAACAACTTTGAATTTAGTTTAGAAGTAGAATACTGTTCTGTTAAAAACGGAGAATAATTCTCCATAGTTAAAGTGCCGTAACATACAGTAAATGATCATACATACATACATATAAGATCTAATTATAAAGTTTTAAACTACGATTGGGAATCATTTCAGATCGTATAATTCTTAACAGAAGACTATCAATTAAGAAAAAATAAATACGTAAATCGCTTTAAACATCCTTTACTCAAATACTACAAAATGATTAAGTTTATGCAAATACTAGAGGAAGGATCTAACTAAATATGTATTACGATCTTGCGAATGCCTGTTTCTTGGAAACTATAAGGAGCTACAAAGGTCAATATCGATTTTTTGATGCCTACACGCCTGTTTTAATAAAAATCCATTTTTCGAGATTAAAAACCATTACATTAAAAATGTTAAATCTTAATATGTATATATAGTTGTAAGGAGATTGTATTAACTTCTCATATAAAAAAGATTCGAAAATACTTAAAAAAAAACTCTTCAATTTTTAGAAGATTTAAAGGCATTGGAGTAATCAGGTTAGTATTGCTCAAAACTATTGCCTATTCCCTATAAATAAAAAATAAAAATCGATTCAATAAATCGAAAGAAAGTTTTTTTATTTTTATATAGAGATAGATATTATATATTTGGAACAATTCTAGATACCAAAGTACATGAATAAAGAAATTTTATATTCACCAGCAGGTGGCGTAGATTCTAAAAAGATCTAATATTCTTGTGGATGCCAAAATGAATCCAATATTTGAAGAATATTCTAAGATTTTTTAGTTAAATCACCATTGAGAGTAGTTGCAATCAGGTAAGTTCAAGGTGAGGCATTTCCTCTTGTTGATAAGGGATAAAGTGGACTCTTTAAGTGAACATTACAAGTGGAGCCATGCATACAACTATTGCCAGATATGGTGCAAACTATAGTTTTGAGATAACACTTTACAATCACAGTGTTTGTTTAGGATGTGTAGAATATGGAAGCATAAATACTGGAGTAACTCGCTCGCCAGGATGAAACAGTGACTACATGGACTACAAAGTCGAAAACAATCCATAGTTTTTGAGTAATATTACTGTCCTATAACAAAAAGTGAAAATAAAATTAATGGAAGCCACTAATGACAGGCAAAGTTCTTTCAATTTTTGATGTAAAATACAGTTTCTGACTGAACATAGACCACCGGTGTTTTATGGTTTTTAAAGGAAAATGTGTACCTGTACGCGAAGGATTGTAGTTCATATACCGGTGTGGGAATCTTGCCCTGTTTGCCAAAGTGTTTGGGCGGATAACTTTAGTAAGATATTAATTCAGGTCTTTGTCCTCAATTGATTTACTATATATTGTGTCGATATTTCGTAGCATAAAATTAATAAGTCTAGCTTCATCAGGTTTTGTATTCTTATTTTGGGGGTTATAGATTAGCGGTGGTCGGGATTAGTGATGTAAAGAATGTACATTTTTAGACATTCGCGCATGCGAATATTCGCAACATACTTGTCGGGATCTATTCATCTTATTACTGCGGCTTCGAATGGGCCCATATTACAGTTCTTCCAAGATTCTAGTATCAGAATTTCCAAAATTTTCTTTGGATGTAAACCTGCAATTTCAGTTGGATCTTACTGATTACCTAGATGTCGGAGTCTGGTCCAAACTAAGATTTTACAAATACATACTAAATGTTCAGCTATATCCTCTTCTTCTCTTCATAGACTACATTGGTCGTTTCGACATTATCGGCATAAAATGTAAATGTTTTATTACTCTGCAATGTCCAAGAAGCCTGAGACTGCATAGATACCTTTCCCAGTTAGTCTTAGTACTACTTGTGTTCTTTTGCGAAAGATAGAAGGCTTCTCTAATATTTTTTTGTGTCTAACCAATATTGCGTTCCATTTTTGTGGCACTTTAAGACAGACCGCAGAATGTTTCTAGTCCAAAGAGGACGTTGACAGCTCCCTTTCTGCGAGTCCATCTGCCTCTTCGTTCCCAAGATACCTACTGTGCCCAGGTATCTATATAGCAATATTAATATAGTTGTGTGCTGCTAATCTTTTTAATAACATTAAGCAGTCCTAAACAAGCTTCGATTTGATCTCGAGGACGTAGAGTGCTTGTAATACAGGCTTGCTGTCAGAGTGAATGTGAATGTGCGTATTGATAGTAGCACACTCAATTTCTTCTCTTAGGCATAGCTCTATTCCATAGGATATTACTCTGTTTAAGGAAAATTGATTTACAGTAGAAAATCCAGGAAGATTTCCGAATTCTGTCCAGCTTAACACTAACTCTATTCAATACATTTTGCTAACATTATGAAAAAAAATTACAGGAGATCACATCAGCATGCAGCGACAAGACAAGAAATATTTCTAGTATCAGTTTATTTATTTACTAATGACAAATAACTGTCAGCATAATCTCCTTCTTATATTCTTTATTTGCCGCAGACATGCCCGTTCCTGATGTCGTTACTCTCGGAATCTCACCTAAGTCCCTACTCATGGCGACGTATGCAAACGATGTTTGCTTCATGGTGAGTAACACATGCAGTCCCACGAGCGCCCTGGTCCTGGAGAATTACTTAGATAAACTGACCGCCTGTGTTCGGAGGTGGGATGTCCAGCTCTACCCAACCAAAAGTAGCAATGTTTGTTTCACGCTTAGAAGACGAATGCCTCCACCCGTTGCCCTTAATGGAATGAACCTGGAACAAAGATCAGTAGCCAAATACCTTGGACTAATCCTGGATAGGCGGCTCACTTTTCGAAGATCAATTTCCATTCAAGTCGGTACGACTGAAAAGACGTTACTTTAATCACTTATTATTTAATAGTTAACCCATTGTACAAATGTATCATAAATAATACTGTAAAATTTTTGTTACTTGGCGATCACTACATGTGTTACCTCATAAGGTATTTGCACCTTGGTTGGTAGTAGTTCAATAAAAACGCATGCATGTGTCATCACATGTTCCAAGAAAAAAAAATAAATAAAATATAATCTGTCCTCGACCCGGTGGGGGTGATTAATTTGATAACCAGCTAGTTGTGCCTCTACTACTCGCAGCTAAATGTGGTCAGAGACATATAGTAATCGAACTGACGAGCATTAGAGGCAGCCGAGCTAGGTTAACCAATAAGCAACGTCCAGTTTATTTAGAGTGATCCGATTCCCGTAGATAGCGAAGGACGATGATGGTAAGCGCAGAGTGTGAGATCTCAGACGGAAGGACTGTATTATAAAACGTGCATAAATGTCGGAAAGGTTCATGTATGACATAATTAGTTCTATATCTAGTCTAGGCTAAAGGGACAAAGTTTCTTATTGTGCAAAAAGAAAGTTGATTTAGGTGGACAGGAGAATCTCTGATCGCAACTATCAATTTATGAAGAAGATTAATCCCTAAAGCAATCCTAAGATGCAACAGAAATGGAAGAATGATAAGGAGGAGTCTATCAGAATTATGTGGCAACCTGGAATTAGGATTCCAGTATAGGCCACGAAGGGCAAATCAAAGGAATTGCTTCTGAAAAGACTTAATGCGATTTTGGGGGCGACCAAATGCAAAACAGTACTCGAGGAGTGGAAGCACGAGTGAAATGTGAAGAGTTTTCATGCTAAATAGGTCATTGAATTATACCAACAATGGTGGAAATATGCTGATTAAAGCACAGCTTTGGATCCAAAAGAACACCAAGGTCAATAAATCTGGACACACTCGCAAGTTGAACATTATCAAAGTCAAAGTTTTTAAATGTCGTAAGTATTGAGTATAATGGAAAAAATTTTGTGTTATCGAGATATGAAAGTATCAAGTACTAGTATGTACATAAGTGGAAGAATCGAGTTTCTTTCAACAAAACAAACATTTTGTTTCTTGAAAACTATGACTAGACCAGACTAGTAAGTTTGTCTAGACATTTCGCCACACGATTCTTATTACATACGATTATTATTACATCAGTTCTTAGAAATAAAAATAAATAAATATGTTTTCTTAGTTTCGTTGACTACTTATGTATAAAGCATTTAGAAGACATTTGCTTGTTTCAATGGATTTCTATTTCTTCTACGAAACATACATACATACATATATGCCAATTAAGATTCATTTTCTCAGTATTTCAAATGTTTACATTTATTTAAGGAAATAAAAAAACTTCCAGCTTTTGATTGACATCATTTTGTTATTTATTGTGAACTCGAATTTGTGTTGTATATTTAAATGTAAATAGGATAGAGTAAGAGTATCATTGAGCATACTACTATATAAAGTACAAAAAAAAAAAAAAAAAAATGATGTCAAGACTTAGTGTTGTTGGAATTAATATTTTAGTAATATTAATTATGTAGTACAATATGGTTATACATAGTATATGATAAAGCAAAGTCTTTAATAGATCACAATTTTGTTCGTCAATTAGTTACACATTATATGTGTAATCAATATGTCACATTATGTGTATCTTAATATTAAATGCTACGTTACGATGGATGGATGGATGGACTTATTCCCAAGGAGTGTTTAGTATGGAAAACTAGATCATTTCATCTTTAAATGAACAATGATTTATTCTGATAATATGCTGAGAAATAGAGTAGATAGTTGTTAGTTTAGTGTGATTCTATAATTGGTGTATAGATCATTTTACATAAATTTCGCAGTTTCGAATATCATCGATCGAGGGCATCATATTAGTTTGTTTTGTTCTATAATAGTTTATAGATTTTGTTTATGTGTTTGTTTGTTTTTAATTAAAAGATAAAAATTATATTTGACAACACTTTATGAGTAACATCTAAAACTGGGTGTGGTTTTATGTGAACTTTAAATGAAACACACTATAAATTGTTCTCACCGTCTTCACCACCCATCATCATCAAAATACTGAGTGTGTTTCTCCTCTTTATAAAGGCCAGCCACGTCCAGCACCAAGTTCATATTTATGACTTGCCACTCAATTTGGATATGGTAGATGCAAATTTACCGTAACCACGACCAGCTCCTCCACTAACTGAAGTACTTGCCAATGATTGAAGACCAAAGCTGCACATACTTAAAGGTAAAATGGAATCATCTGAGTCCGTTTCATTAAACAATGGCTTCTGTGACTTCTTCTTGCCGAAATTGGAACCTTTAGTTGTACTAGTCTTAGCAATGGTACCAGTAGTAGTATTTGTAGCAGCACCACCACCGCCACCACCCAAATTGGGATTCTTAGGTTTCTTTTTTTTAGCTGATAAAACTGGAAAGTCTTCATTATCATTGATATTAGATGAAAATTGTGTTACATCACGCATAACAGCACTAAGTGTCTTGGTACAACGACCATTATCCACATTATATGATGATTTCGAAGTACTCCTAATATATGACGAAATGGTGGTGCTTGAACAATCAATTTTCATTGATTCCAATTTCGAAATTGAAAAATCAATGCTGCTGTCATTAAGATTAATGGAAGACGATGTTGTTTCGGATGTTGCATATGATGGAGTTGGTATAGTTGAAGAATCTATTTGATTCATGATTGTAAAATTTGGTGTATCACTCGAAGGATAATGTTTTGAAGGAATCAATTTAATGGCCAAATCAGCACACATGTAGTCGAAGAACATATAAGACCAGCGAACAACACGCGATTGTGTGCAATATTTTGAACGATCTATTTCATCATGGAACTGGAATAAAATTTATAAAAATTCCATACATTATGATCATTTTCATTATTATAACACAACATACTTCACATGCTAAACCGGAATGATAATCAAAGTAATCACGTTCAAAGTGAGTATCGGTGATAAATTGATTTTTTGGTTTAACAAGTCCTGCCATCTCACATGTAGCACATTTCATTTGATAAAACAGATAATGAATAGAAAATACTCTAATCTCAGGTTCCTCTGGTGCGCTCGTATTAAGATATCTTAAACACGATCTCACTAAAGGTATTTGATTAGAGTATGTATAAACCGGTGGCAAAATTCCGTATGCGTTATCATCATCTATAAATTTCAAAATATCCAAATAGACTTGACGCAAATCTTTTGTACCCTTAGCATTTGGTGGTATAGGCAAACAATGTGTGTTTCTAGAATGTTCTTGTGCGTCATAAAAAGAACCAACAACAACAGTATCTATAAGATATATTTAGTACATATGATAATAAAAAAGAAATCAAATCATACACTCAATCAATCAATCAACCAACAGTAGATCTTACCAGGATTTATGTACGTAAAATAGAACTTTTCTATGCCTTTCTTGAGTGAAAATTGACAGATAGATAACTCAGCTGGAAGATATGAATCCCCCTTTTCAGTTTTATGAAAATAATTAAACATTATTACATTAAACAGTTCATCTTCTAAATCTGAAAAAAAAAAATTAAATTTGAAAAAAGAATTAATAAAATAAAAGTAAAAAATATGTTAGAGGGGATATGTAAAAGTAGCCATGAAGACAGCTTCAATATGATGATGATCTTGATCTATTTGTTTATAAAGAAATATTTATGGCAAACCTCAGTCAGACAATGCTGTTGAAGTAGGAGTCTATGAAGACAATCACAGGAACCGCAGCAGAGCCAAGAGTATCCAGCCCGAACTCCATATGATAGAGTTATGCCTGAGAGAGGAAATTAAGAGTGCTATCTTTTAACAGCCACATCAGCTCCGTTCCAACTCTGATAGCAACAAGGCTGTGTAACCAGCATTCAATGCTTTCGTTAACACAAGCAAACAACACCATCAACTGTGTAATAATGACGAATAAAGTGCTCTAGCAGGAGACCGTTACCATCTACAAAATATTATGCCGTTATTTGTTGATCTCCATTCATCAGTGACATTAAGTCAAAACAACGCCCATCCAACAGTAATTGGACAAGTTGCTTCCAAATAGTAAATATTGACCATATCCACCAAGCAGAAAGACAAAGGATTATCTGTCCGCCAGCATAATGAACTGCTTTCTAACTACAGCACTATGCAATCTTATGTGATATGCGGCGTGACATCCAACGTTAATAGAAAGACATAGACTTAGTCTAATAGGCGACACTTTTCATAGTAGTCACTATACGTCAGGTCGTGAAGAGTTGAATCTAAGGGCGATTGTGTATGCATTGGTTAAGCAACAGAATAGTGTTGTGTTACGGGGCCGATACTCCAACTGTTGATGATAGCGAAATGAGCACTCAAACCACGTTAGTTTAGTTAAGCTTGGGCTAGTCTCTTATCCATTAGTGTTTCAGAGAATAAATTGCATTCCACAGTGTGCTGGATCCCCTGTCATAGTAAATCGAGCCAACTCACCCCTTTAGGCTTTTGGTCAAGTGCCTTTGAGATGGCTTCCTTTCAGGATGTGTGTACTCTACCCTCTCCACAACCATATCACTATTTAATATAATTAATTAATTCATCAGCAACATCATCATGATTGGTTTCTAAATCACCCGATTTAAATTGACCAAGGATCATAGACGTAGCGTAGCCGGGGAAACAGGAGCAGCTCGCTCTGGGTGGTACTTTTAGGGAGAGGAAAAATTCCACTACAATTAACAATTCTAAGAAAGTTTCATTGATGGCCAAAAAGTTCTAGAAATTGAGAATAATTGTTATGAATTTTTCTCTGCCCCGGGCGGCTGACAAGCAGTTGTGCATACTGCAGTTAATCTAACCAAATATTAAAAACAGACCACTCGTTTCTGGAGTCGTGATCACCCAAAAGGGCTTAATTGTGATGTCTGAAACTGATTAACTACTCACCATTATGGTTCAGAGCCATACGCAGTTTGTGTTCAATTTCACGTTTCATTTTTGTGAGTTCAGCTTCCACACTTGCCTTTTCAGCCACGAGATGACAAATCGGTGTGCCAAAAGAGTTCAGAGCTTGTTGTCCGTTTGTCCTCACTACGGAACCTGGAGCTGCGCGTTCAATATACGGGCGACGCTCTTCCGGAGACATTTTCTTAAATTACACATACATATGTATACGTATTATTTATTGAATTTATTCTTTACACAATTATATACAATTATGTGCATATGTATTAGAATTAATTTTTCTTAGTTTTTACCTGCCAAATTTTTTCCGTTTCTTTGATCGCTTTTGTCAATGCCATGTTGGGACGATTTTCCCATTGCCATTCTCTTGTAAAGATCATAAAAGCACTTGATTTTTTCGACATATTGTTGATTGAATATAATATGTAATTATATTTTGTAATAAACACTTGAAAATTAAATGTATTCTTTAATCACACCAAAAGGACAGCTTCACCATACGACAAACAGAACACAATTGAAAATGAAAAGCGAAAACGACAAAACGCTAAGCGGTGTGCTTCACTTTGATTATCAGAAGCTTGCCGACTGCGCAGTTCTTACAAATGCAGCAATGTTGCTTTGTATACTGTTGCTACTCTGCTCACTCATATTGCTCATTGTGCTTGGAAGAACGATTGTAGGGGTGAGTGCGCTATATGATAATTTCACACATATGCAAATACCGTTACATTGCAATATTTGTGTAGAGGACCAAATTTGCTTCTGTGTTTTGTCGTAATACACTGACGAGGGTCATTCAATAATTGATATAAGTAAAAGAGAATTAGTATTTATAAGAAAAATTTAATACACACATGCATAAGTACATATATGTATATCAGAGATGTGCATGAACAAGAAATAATTGCTTTAGAAAATAATAAGCAAAGAAACATTCGTTACCTCTTTCGCTCTCAAGAGGGAACAACAATGTTATGCATGAGAGCGATATAGACAATGAATCGTTCTTTGCACATTATTTTCAAAACTTTTGTGAACGCGAATATTATTGTTCATGCACATCTCTGATATATACTTATGTACTTATGTAAGTATGTAATAAGGATTTTTTTTTTTTTTTACATAATTACATATGTTGTATGTAATTCCAAAATTAATATTAAAATTTACAATAAGATATAATCATCAACACTGTGATTTCGCCAGTTGATGGCATTTATGTACTTATGTAGCCTCCTAGGCAATTGGTATTGCCTTAACAAGAAAAATCGGAAGATTCCCAATACATATTGGAGTTCTGAATTGATGCAATCATACCCCTGCAATAAAACTGGTTCTTGGCTAGTTCCTATCGAACCAGTACTACAGTACTCTATCCCCTTTTAGTCACATATATTCCACTGATGAATTTAACATGGCGATGTCATGGGAAGGGGTAAATTTGCCACCGCCTGCATTACTTACACTAGCCACTAGTAATGCGAAAAGGGGCTAATGTCTTAGTATGAAAATGAGCACGGCTATGCATTACCTTCGACTAGTGAATTGACTAGCTACCAGAAATACAAAAAGTGGAAAGTGAATTACTATGGAAACTGGGAGTATTGCCACCAAGCATACTGCAGGGATGTGTTTTTTAAATGTACATACATATCTAATAATAATATCTAATTACTAAGATGTGGGTTTCCCAGGAGCTCCACTATGTTATTTGATTGATTTTGAAAGCGCTGCAATGGAGTGCACCCTGAGAGCTGGTGCAGCACAGTTGCAACATCGTTGCAGAGGGGAAAATTATCATTGTTGAGGCCACGAAGTGAGTAAGCGCGATGTGCCCGAGTCAGAGGCGGACAAATAGTTTAATTGCCTTACGATAACATTGAGTAGGGTAAATTGGTGTAATGGCACCTGGGTTAATATGCTTCTGGTGATGGCTTGCGTTATCCCAAGAAATTCGGTCTTTCATGTCAATGTGCGATTTGACTAAACAATTGATGTCGGCCTTTTCGAAGATGTTGACTATGTGCAGTGGTACTGTTAAGGCGAGTTTGGCACGGCAGTCAGTTATTTCATTGAAAATATATTGGCATGGCCAGGGACCCACATGATGTGTGTGCGGTATATAAAAAAGCACTGTGGTCACAATGCTGGCAGGTTATTGTACAGTGTCAGCACATTCTGTTGACACATAGTTGCTGGGTGATTCTATCAACATATATACACAGTTTTCCACATGTTATTGCCATCCTGTGTATGGATATGGGCGATTTCACCCCTGAAGTCTTACAGCACATTGTAATATCTGGTTTGAACTGCTCTTAGGTACAGTGTTTGCCTTTGCCTACCACCGGCAACACTCTCCGGGTCCATATACCTACTGTATTGCCCCTACGAGGTGGCAATCCATGAAATGGTATAATTGTATAATAATTGTAATAAAAATTGCGCTCTAACTTTATTATTTTTTGTGAGGTGTGAGCGTTGAAGAGTATTATGCTTTTTCCTTGAAATTCGCAATGATTTTGACTCATTGGTGGCCTTACTTTATTCATCAGCCTATTTAAGTGATTTATTATTGTGTTGTGTATTACATATATTGACTTACTATAAGATGACAAAAAATGGACCAAGGGCATCGCAAATTTGAATGGTTGGAATGAGGACCAGTCATCGTTGGTTTTTATCCATCAGTTAAAATCAGAGCTCATCCCAGCGATACCAATTTGACTTCAAAGAGTCAAGCATATTTCCTTTCTACATCATTTTATCACTTTATTCATGAAATGACCCTCGTACATGCCATGCAAATAAAACACGTGTGCATCTGCAATGATTATGTTTCCATAATTTCTGTTTTTATTTTACTATTACGATTAGTTACAGCAGCAATACTTGCTGGATCCTGTAATAGGACTAAGCGTACAAATGCCAAATTCAATAACAAAGATTGACCCAGAAACTCGCGTTGATAACGTTCTGCATTGGAAAATACTTTACGTAATTCCATGGGAAAATCAATATTTTCACGAAACGATGGAAGCTTTACATTTGAATTGTCCTCCTTCGTCTGCATTATCTCATCATTTAAAAGGTAATCATCATCATTGTTATAATCTTGAGCACCAGCACCAAGATTATAATGGGTGCGCATTAGTTTAATCACATAATTTTCAGATGAAACACGTTCTGTGCCCACCAAATGATTAAACAGACGCGCTGTGAGAAATCGTCTTAAATAAAGCACAGAACATTTTGTTGGCTTTGCTTTTTCAGGTGATAAGGATGACGATGATGTTTGCTCATCTGCCAATTGATTTCCGCTTTCATTAGAATTACGCGCAGCAAGTGCATAACTTAATATAGCAGTCACTTGTGACTTTTGTATACTGATGTTCTGCTGCTCGACACTGCCTGGATTATTACTGACTTGTGCCATTTGTGGATTCTCAAAGAGATAACAATCCGCTTCGGGTATTTGGTAAACTGTATAAAGGCAACGCTGCACCAAATCATTTAAATGTAGCTTTTTATCAGTTAATTCATGATGTTGCCAATGCGTTAGTAAGCAAGGATTATGTTCATCATCTGCTAGGGCCAAGCGTGACCATGTCACACTTGAAACACCAACACGCACTGCCACACATGATTTAATGCTGCTGCGTTGCTCCTCATCCAGTGATGGTATAATGAAGGGCGCAACGCGTATCGATTTCGTTTGTTTGGCAGCAGCAGATGATGATGCAGGTTCAAGTAAACTGCGATAAAATTTTGTAGCCACCTTCAGTCCAAAGCCTTCAACATATAAAATATCATCAAGATTGATGAAGGGTCCATTACGTGTTTTCCATGAATGCAATTTATTGGCACGTGCTTTGGATATGTCATAACTAATCAAAGAGAATAAATACGATTATTAGACATACTTTTTTCAGTAAGAGATCTAAGGAAGTCTTACCACAATAATTGCTCTGTAGTTTTGTTATTAATCAACGATAAAATTTGTTCACTTTCTGATGGTGTAAATTTTGGCAATTCCACAAATTCTTTGGATAATTCTATTGCTGCAACCGGCTTAGAATTTTGTTGTTGCCCTTCACCTGTTGCAGGCGCTGCTGCTATTGTTGATGATGTGGTGTATTTAGGTCGTCTTATTTTTACATTTTGTATTATGGTTTGTTTAAATATTTGTTTTAAATAATTATTTAACATAATTATTAGGATTTTATTATTATTATTCAACTATTTTGGGTTTGTTATTGAATTTTATTGAAAATGTACAAAAAAATACCAAAGTTCAATTTGAGCAATAATAAATATCAGCTGTTTTTGTTTTGTATGCGCTCTCTCTCCATCTGTGTGTATGAAATGTATGAAATTCATTTTGTTGATTTTGCTATTTACACTCTCTCGCTCTCTCACTCAGGGGAGTCTATTTCCTCTCTGTACATTTTTCTGTTATTTCAATTTCAGCTGGAATTTTTGTGCATGATAGTATTTGTTGTGTGTGTTGCGTGTGCTTGTGTTTTGTTTATATGCCTCTTGTTATTTTAATCACACTCTCTCACTCTCGCTCTCTCTCTCTGTCTGTTGGAGGAATCTTCATCTCTGTGCATTTTTAACATTTCATTTCAGTTTTTGCTAAAATTTTGAACAGTCGCTTGTGCGCTTGTGGATGGCGTGTGTTTTGCGTTTGCTTTTGTTAGTTTTCGGTTTTTCACTTAATGAAAACATACAGTTATAATTTAATAAAATGAAATAAACTAAATGAATTGAAATATGTAAAATAAATTTACTTAATTTATAACATTAGAAACTGAACTGATTTCCAAAATATCATAGTATCATCATATCAAAATATGTAAATACACACACAGAAAATATAAAAAGAAGCTTTCAAAGTGCACTGTAGAGATGAACACAACACAAATAAACATATAAAAATAAATGAAAAGTGAAGAAATTGTTTTGTTTTTGCGTACAAAAAGTGAAATTTCTTTTTGGTTTCTTCTTCATTATCATCTTGTCTTCTGTGCGTTTTTTTAAGTGTGCGTGCATGTGTGTGAGGGTATGTCAGTCTGGTGCAACATAAAAAGAAAAACAATTGCGCGCTAAAAACACGCAAAAAAAAAACAAAAAGGAGAGCAAAATAACAACAATACTCAACACAATCTGCAAAACAGTTTTCTGTTTTTCCTTTTACTACTGTATACTTCTTTCTTTGTCTTCGTCTTTGTCTACGTCTTCTTATCATTCGTTGAGATATTCTTCCTGAAGGCTTCACTTTTGCTTTGAATGCTGAATGAAAGAAAATGCTTAATTGATTTAAATAAAAATAATAAAATAAATTGTAAAAAAATATAAAAAAATAATTTTGTAAAAATATTAAAATAAAATAAATTCTTGAAAATAAAAAAGTAGTATAAAAATGAGTGCTACAACAATAATATTGAATAATACTAATATTCATAATAATAATAAAAGTTTCGATTTTACAAATCATCATTGTGAACATTTACAAAAACCAAGTTTTAGTGTTGATGGCTTACAAATGCTGGAACGTTTTCAAAAAACAATGATAACAACAAAACCATATACCGCATCAAATAGCCCAACGAAGAGATTTCCAACAGAAACAACATCAACAACAACGCCAACAACACCAACAGCATCCTCAACAAATTATCATTTAATTAAAAGCAACAGTTATTGTGGAGCATTTGATTCTTCCATTGCAGCATGGCAAACAAAACCATTATGGCATGCAGATTCTATGAGTCTAGCCTTAAACACAGCCAATGATATGGAATATGGAAATACAAGCCAAAGACCAATGGTACAGGATCCTACACATGATGCTGAGTGTCAACAAAATGATTCTCATATAAATTTAGATGCTGAAAGTACGGAATGTGATGCATTTTTAATTAATTCCGGGGGAGCAAATGGCAATGCTGCAGGAGGAGGAGGAGGAGTAGGCATTACTACTGGTACTGGTGGTGGTGGTGGTGGTATTGGTTCACGTCGTAATTCACGTTCTTATGCTAGTAAATTACGTGCTTCCTGTTGCCTGCGTACACATGCTTTTATAACACGAAATTGGTATTGGAGTTATCTAGTGCCCATATCCATATTAGCTGCTCTAATCTTTGTTGCATATCTAACACGTGATTATGCAAAAATGTTACTCTTTTGGATTGAAACACAAAACCAATGGATTATTTTTATGATATTCATGGGCCTTTTTATTGTGGTCAGTTTTCCGATTGTTGTCGGTTATTTTGTATTACTGATAACAGCAGGTTATCTTTTTGGTATCATCAAAGGCTGGATTACAGTCATTTTGTGTGCTAATCTGGGTATAGCCATAGCCCATTGGATCTTAAGAAGTCTCAGACATCGTTTACCCATTCAAAGGTAAGTTGATTATTACTATTTATTTATTTATTTATATTTATATAACAACAAAATGTAATAACACATAACATTCAACAACAACATTCTAGCAATTATTTACATTTTTTGTTATAGGTAATTCGATCTTCTTGAGACAATCTCTGTGTAAATAACAATTTTGAAAAATAGTTGTAGATACTGAAAAATATTTCCAAAGTTGTAACTTACCAACCGAAGTTTGCGTATGTGAATAGTCCTTGTGGGTACAATTGCCATTAATTTTTGGATCAATTCTAATGCATTTGTGTAAGATAAGTCCTCATCTTGTATAACAATGTTTCTTAAATGTAATGTCTGTTAATGTTAAGAAGAAATACAATTTTCGTGCTTGAGAGATATGTATATTTTTGAAGGTTTAATTTACCTACATGTAAAAACGTGTTATTGGTTTCACCAAAACCGGATATAATGTTTTGTGTAAAAACTTATTCTTGAAATCAGTTTTGTAGGCTTGAAAGCCATCTTTTTTAATTGCTGGCATATTCGCTTCAGTAAATTTATATGAGTGATTGATATGTTGAACCAGCTTACTTAGGCCTACTAAGAGTATTAAACAAAAAAACAAGCCTATTGAACTGTTATTATATTAGGTCCTCACTATAATGTGGTTGCATAAGAATCTCCCAACCAAGCTCCCAGTACTTTTGTCAAGTCCCTATATATGTAAGTGTGTGGCCTGGCGTTGTCCTGATGGAACACAATTCATCTCCTATTGGTCAAAGTTGGCTGCTTGTGGGCGATTGCTTCGTTCAGACGGTCCGAATTAAGAGTTTCTCCGTCAGGGAGATGCTCATAGTAGTTGAATTATTCGGCATAGACAGAAACAGGTGGTAATCACGTAGTGCCAGGTTCGGACTCTAGGGTTGATGCATATGAATCCTTCAACCAAGCTCACGGATCTTTTGGCGATTTACTATAGATGTGTGTAGCCTGGTGTTGTCCTGATTGAACATAATTCTTATCCTATTGGTCAAAGACGACTGCTTCTGGGCGAGATCTTCCTTCAGGTGGTCCAATTGTTGAGAGTACAGGTCCGCATTAAAAGTTAAGCCGTAAGGAAGGAGCTCATAGCATATGATTCCCTGATTGATCCACATAAAACGTTTTTGTGGAATGGGATTACATAATTTCGAACTCTCAAAAGCTTACTACCTATTTTCTATGTAAAATGTAAGACGAGATGGAAATTTAACTCTTTAGAGCTGTAGTTCCTCATGGTACACATTGCCGATTCACCAATTGATGATGACAATGACACTGTTGTGGATGATACAGCAATACTTGCCAGTTGAAACTTTTGATCCAGATTTCAAATCTGGAAAATTGCTGTAAAGTCTGGTAAATCTTAGATCATTACATTTAGCTTGAGATATGGTGATTGTTCAGCGGTTATATTGTACTTTTATAAGAAGTTCACTTTTTTGAACTATCATGGTTCAAAAGACTCGCTTGGAATGAGCTCATCAAATTGATACGACAACAAATCATTAGTAAGACATTTAGATTAAACTGCTTGATTGATAGTCATTCCAAATTTCTCCTTAAATAAAATGTGGATTTATGGAATCCAACTTTTAGGGCATAGCAGTAGAATCCAATGTTGAATTCATAATAAGATTTAAATTTATTCGCAACTGAAGACTTGTCGGAGCTTTATTTTACGTCACAAATTCAGTTCTCAGTTTTCTACATCTGAATGAATGTATCATTTTGCTCCAAGGAAGTAGTTTAGGGAAGACTGTCCTCATCCATTCTACTATGTTGATACCATCACCTTCTTTTAATAGGAGTTAGCCCTTGTATTGCCTCATTTCAACTACTTTGATTTCTTTATTAGTTGATATTGTTCTAGACACTCCATTTGTCATAGCCAATAATCATATGCTTCAAGAATGAATCGTTTTCTTTAAGATAAATGAGTTCATCGCAGACTTTCATGCTTTGAACTTCTTTTAACTCTAACGGTACTCAATTATCAAGTAAAAGAAAAAACCATTTCAAATGGTATGTGCATTAAATTCCGTGTATTATAAGATCAATTAGACCATTAAAGCCAAGACCCTCTTACTTCCGCCTATATCTAACATAGTCTGATTAAAAGTATTTTCTCTATCTTAATGTTTGTAAAGTTTTTAGAATCTAAGAACTCAACCTTTTACCATAGTTGCGTCACTTTCTTTATATATAAAACCTTCCCTTTTTAACATAGTAAGCCATGCCTTTCCCTGCTTTTTTCTCACAATCAGTAAGTTGATCTGAGATCAAAACATTGTCAAAATTGAAACAAAAAGGGAAAATATTCGTCCTTCTAATTTCCAATATTGATTTTATCATCATCATCAATAATCAATAAAAACAAAAACCATGGACGAATTGGTAAATTCGAATTTAGTAAAATTTCAAGAAGCCTTTAATAACTATGATAGGCTTGGACGAGGTTTAATTTTATTAAAAGATGTTGGACAAGTTCTTCGTGCCACAGGTTTGAATCCTACACAGCGTGCGATACGTAAATATACGAAGGATATGAAACCTGACAGCGTTCTGACCTTTGATGAATTCTTATCCATTTATAAAATGGTTGCCAGGTCTAAATTTAGTGGAACCGTGAGTGATTTTCTAACTGCTCTACGTTCCGTTGATCCCAATTCCACTGGAAAAATCAAATTGGATCATCTTCGTTATATCTTGACTACTTTTGGTGAGAAACTTACCGATGAGGAAGTCTTACTAGTTTTAAATGAGAAAGTTGATTCCGAAGGCAATATTGATTATGAAGATTTCGTGCGCATGGTCATGGATAAGTAAAAAAGTAATATTGGAATAATGAATGGAATTCTTTATTTAAAATGAGAGACATAAAGTCTTCTTTCTTTAATGCAGAAAAATTTCCACTGTTTATACAAGAAAATTAAATTATACAATACATTTTGAGAAATATACAAAGAATTTCGTTATACCACAAAAATATAAATCAATTTATTTCATAACATTTCACTACATATCACTATAGTTGTATATAAGTCAAAGGTACATAAGTCAATGGGTTGATTGGTTTTTAAATTTACATGTTCTTGAGTCAAAATAAAAAGAATTTAATTTGCAATGAAAGCTGGCGTTCCCAAAGACAGTGTGTGTTTCTATATGTTTTCTAAACTTATCCCTGATAAGAAGTTCTCGAATTGTTACATCAACATTTGCCGATGATACTGCTGCTATATACAGGCGACCACATTGCCCTGCATTGGACCATCATCAAATTATTTCAAAGTTTTTATCTAACTGGCCGATTAAAGTCATTTGAAAGAAATGAAAGCCTGTTACAATACACTGAACTAAGCTGGAGCTTGGTCTCCAGTAACTGTCATGGTGCTATTGTACAATTTCTTAAACTCTGGATGCTACTTATTTTGGTCTTCACCTTGAAAGACGTCTCATCTGGCGAAGCCATTACGAAACTAGAAAAACACTTATGAATGAAACTAAGAGCACAAAGTTTTCAACCCTAGATCTGGTCTGAGATCTTGAGACCCTTGAGATCTGACTGTGTGCAACGATTATTAAATGAATTGGGATCTGAATTGAGGGCAAAGCAGGCGTGAGTAATATTGAAGCTATACAAAGAGCTCTATCCAATATCTAATTACAGGCGCATGGTATATCAGAAATGAAGACTTCATATGTGGACTTTTACGAAGTGATAACAAACAACGAGTGACCTAAAAGGGAGTAGTAAATATGGGAATAAGTTTTTTCAGCATGTTAATCATTGGATCCAAATCTCTGTTCCTATAAGAAATACATCTCGTCTGCGTCGTAACAATAGTCCAGCTCTTTTGCATAGTGAAGAGACCCAAGCTCTTCGTCCAGCTTGTAGAAATGACATATAATTAAAAGATAAATTAAAGAAATAATATACGTATAGCTTAAAAATGTTCTAAAATGCTCACAGATCTTTTCCAAACTAAATGAGACCAATAGTGTGCTCCCTAAACTAACTTAGATATATAATAGTAACACAAAGCCAGTTCAGTTCATAAATTTTATCCCCTACAGAGTTTGATTGTTATTTATACTGACTGCTGCTCAAATTTAAATTACCATTTGACCTAATTTTATTTTCAAATTTAATGACATGTGGTACAGTACTCGTATACTAGAATTAAGCTGTTTGACGGCATTCAGTAATACTGTGATTAGTAGAATAATTCATAGGAAAATCACACACATAAAACTTGCTTAATAAACTTAATCAAGTGATTAATTTTCATAATGATTAAGGCATTCATATAGTACTTATATACTAATGATATTTATGAAACTGATAAGGAAGTTCCTAGTCTGTAATTTTTGTTGCATTACTTATAAGGTTTTCAATGGCAAGCACGTTTTATGCTTTGAAGGCCATACTTCAAATCAATATACTTTATCAGCAGCATTGCAAAAAATATAAAAAAATCATAAAAAATTTATTGAGTTGGCATTTTAGAAGCTTATAGACTTTTACTGATAACAAATATACTATACTCATATATTTTTATGACATCTAATAATTAGAGAAGCTTCCTACTTATACAATGCGTTTCATTTGAATAGGCCACTTTGCCTTTAATGTACATTGAACAACTTTTTTAGTATGAATGATACTTTTTAATAGTAAAATATAATATTTATAATTTATGTTTATTCCTTTTAAACTGTGGCTTCTCCATTGCACACGATTCTGGGCTGTTATTTTAGCGCCATCCCATGTGGTGTTGACATCAGCTATTTTCCGCAAGGTTGATCTTCTCCAGGTGTTCTTTGGCCGGCCGCGGCTTCTGCTTCCTTGCGGGTTCCATTCAAGCGACATTCTTGTGATGTTTTCTGGCGGTTTTCTTAGCGTGTGACCAATCCAGAGCCACTTCCTACGTTTAATTTGTTTCAGTATAGGCTATTCATTTGTTAGACGCCATAGTGCCTCGTTGGAAATAGTGTTAGGCCAGAATATTCTGCATATGATCATCAAACACTTGTTACCGAAAGCTTGAAGACTCTGCGTGATGGAGTTCGAGACCAGCCATGTTTCGCTCCCGTATAATAGCGTTGATTTCACGCATGCGGAGAATACTCGCAATTTCGTGCGTCTCGACATTTAGGAACTTGCCCATATCGATTTTAATCGGCCAAATGCTGCCCTTGCTTTGCATATTTATAATTTATTGAATGATTTTAGTAATGATTTGAGCTTCCCTAGTTTAAAATAACCCCGAAAATTCATTCTGGTATTGAACCTTACAAGCTTTTAATTAAGTCACTTGACACCACGACTCATAACTTTTTCGAACAAGCCATCTCCAAACACATTTCATTTATGTTAAGGTCCTACGAGTATGGGTCCCCACTTCATAAGTGTGACACTTTCGGTATCGATCCACGTTTTAATCACACGGGCAGTGTGTAAAGGTGTTAAAAAATGCATGGCAAAGATCCAAAAAGGTTGTCAAAGACTTTTTTTAGAACACCTTGGGAAGATTTTACATACGTTCATATTTGACGATAAAAATTGAATTTCGCAGGTTGCATAATCTATATAAGTCTATACTTATATGAATTATAATGAGGTACTGTTTGTTTGGATGTTAGAAATAATCTTCGAAACTATTCACCCGATTTTAAAAATTCTTTCAACAGTAGAACTCTACTTTATCACTGAGTGTCATGGGCTATATCTATATAAATAAAACTAAGTCCGGTTATTTTTAGGATTAACTGAAATATCTCGGCCATGTGCCTAAAACTGTATAGTGCGACTCAAACTGTGTTCTTTGTTGATACTCAAAATGTACGAGAGAGATTATAGTGATGCTAAGAAAGAAAGCATATCCGATATCTGGCAATTGTCGCCGTTCGGTTGAATGTAACCAGTGCGAGGCCGGGTCGAGTACGTTAGTACGGCTGTAAAAGCGATCCAAATGATGAGTCTCCTTCCTCAAATCATGAATTTAGTAATTAAAGCCGTCAAGGCTCTCCAAATTAAATCTGAAAAGAACGCCCACAAACACTTAACCATATTTCTTTACGTGTAGGATTGAATGGTGCTTTTTTATAGTGCGTCAGACAGTGATTTTGATGGCATGGATAGCAATCATGGGAATGCAATGCATCGCGTAAAATATCCCGCTTGTCTGCACCAAAAAGCATATTATGTGTACGACCTTTCACATTTCGACTTTTACCGAATTTTTTTCGATAAATCAGCTACAGAGAAGTAATTTTCTCTGTCGTCCTTCATTTTGGATAGCAAAAGTCATATAACAGTACATTTCCAGTGCCCCGCTTTTGTCACAGGCAGACATCAAAAAGTTGCAAAGTTATACAGAGACAAAGAACATTTTGTAAGATGGATTATTCAACTGAAACGCAGTGTATGTTTGTGTGCCAATAAAAATTCGTTTGTTGATGCTCATTAAACATAAGTACATTTTTCACAACATTATTATTTAAAGCTTCTTTGTTTCATTATCTACTAATCTGATTATGTAACTTATCGCTAATACAATAATATTTATATTTCTGAAATGTTTGAAATATAAAATGAATAACAAATATACATACTTATGTACGTGTATGATTGCAATGAAATTTTCTATGATTTGTTTGATTCGCTTTTATTGTACTATATTTTATTTTAAATTGATTTATGATTTGTTTTGTCGATAAATTTCATTTGTTACTAATGATGGAGCGTTACTAATTGAGTTTTCTTTTAATGTTACATTTTGATGAAATTTATAATTATATTTATTAATTTATGAAGAAAATAAATTAGCTTTTTAAATCATGTGCCTAAAGTTTTAAATCATACAGAATTTTATATGCAATTTTTATATGCAATATCTTCTAGGACATCATGAATGAATTGGTTGTTTATATAAAAGAAAGAAATTCAGGAAAGTAATGCCTTATAAGACGATATAGGTTAGGTTAAATTGGTACCCGGTAATAAGACCAGCTAACGTAAAAGCCCGTTGTGATTAGGAGAAGGGAATGAAGTAGGGTGGATGGTATAGAGAGCATATCTTCCTTTCGATCGCCATACCAGCGTTTGCTTTAGGGTGCATCATGTGTCGGAGATGGTGATATTTGGTTAGGTGAAGCTACGAAGACGTCATCACAGCCCCTTGTGTCTCCATAAGATGATGTTTATGCCTATATTTATATGAAGACTGCGTTAGATTTTGAGTTGTTAACTTAATATATTTAGCACTGAGTGTTTTAAACCAGTTTGTGTAATATATTTGTCAGAATGGGCAAGATCCAAAAAAAAAAAAAAAATGTAAACAAAACCTTCTCTGCAAATAACTAATTGCATTTTAAAAATTCTTTTCAAGATTTAGCAATTCGTGACTAATGATTGATATGAGATATAAAATGAAGGAGTTGGGCTTATTTGGTACGTAAGTTTAAGTTTGGTCCGAATTCGGTCAAAATTACATTCCTACAAAATAAGTATGTGAATTTTATATTTTACAATCTTATATGTACCTCTATTAAGTTATATATTTCTTATACTAGTAAGCCATTCAACCAATTCTTTTCTATAGCATGCTTCAGTAAAACTTAGTCACTCATTTCAATATACTATAATAGTACAACGTGGACGCTACATATGTATTTCCACCCATTTCGCTCTTCTTACCTATCTCTTTATCAATAATGAACCGTCATTTAAGTTCAATTGCTATATACTCACTCACTCACTGTGGTATATAATCATCAATCAATTGATGGCAATCAGGCATGCCCAGGCAAAAAGTTAAACATAAATTTAGTTTACTCTAGAATTACTCATACTTAATACACACATACTTACTTATTTCTTATACAACTCACCTTTTGTAATTACAGTAATTGTTGCCAGTTAGGTTTTTTATTTTTACCATTTACAAACAGTAAATAATACTTACCATATACTTAAAAAGTCTAAAGGTATAAACATATTTACCTGTAATTACATAATATTGTGTAGTATTAATCATAGATTTCGTGTTTGTTAATTTGTTATACCCATAATAACACTTTTGTTTTAGATTAAACACTTCATTTGTCTTGTTACCGATTTCATGTGAAGTGAATTAATCAATTATATTTTATTAGGACAATATAATTATAGAATTTCGGTGTGTCGGTATGATTTGTTAGAACAATTGACTTAAGGGCAAATGTAGATAAACCCCTTTTATTAAATTTGAATATGGCATAATTGAAAAAAATGTATGTAATATCTTATGTAAATTATTTCAAAGCAATTAATGAACAAAGCTTTGAACCTTCCATCCATAATCAAATGTTTCTTGAAATAATAATTTTTGTAAAAGAAAAGTTTTGATTTATAATATAGACACTTAGTGCAAAAATATTGAACCATTTGAACCGAACCGAACCGCGGTACAGAGGTACTTATGAACCGGTTCTTGCACCGGTACAAGTTTCCTCTAAGTGGTTCGAACCACTGAACCGAACCACACCGATATATGAAGCGGTTTGCAACCCTATTATAAACTAAGTCAATATTACACGTAGAGCATTCTGATGGTTTAATGCTCTTAAAAAATATATTCCTATCTTAGACAGACAACTAAAATGTGGTCGACAAAAGCTGTGGGCTCCACAGAAACAGAGTTGTATAAACTGATAAATATATAATAATAAAAAGCAATTAAGTCACATTTTGACAGTTTAACCAGAAGATACCAAATTTGGACGACCACTTTTAAATTTGTTGAACAAATATCTTAAGGTTGACATAGATGGTAGGGTCTCCATGAAACATGAAATAATGCCGAATAAAAAGTAACTAATGAATCGTACTGTATTTTAGTGAGGTATTGTGTGACGTACAGTAATGCCAACTACCCTCAGCAACGCAACCTGTTTTCAAACACGGGTATCTATTGATCGACCCCTGTTTATAGTATACGCAATGCGCATATTACTCATAGACTGTTAAACTGGGTCTAATCAATTCCCTTCACGATTCTGTTTAATCATTTAAGATTATTTATTGTTGAATCACTATTGTAAGGTTCTATTATGAGTAACAAAGAAACCACAAATTGATAATACCATAGAACATATGTTTTTATTCCAATGAAAAATACTATAAATATCTTTTAGAAGAACAAATGATTTTGAATTCCTTAAATCTTATGATAAAAAAATGTTTTAACTCGAATTATATGAAGAATTGCATATTTCGACAAAAAAAAATAAACAAAAATTCTTAAAATATTTTAAATTACCAAACCAAAAAAAAAAAACAAATAAACAAATCTCCGCAAACCACAGATTCTTCAATTCAAGTAAGAAATTTCAACCATTTAATGAAAGCAGAACTTATTTTTTATATACAAATGTATTTCACTTTGAATTCAACTTAAAAAAGAAAATAATTAAATAAATTTGTTCCCCCTTTCAAAATACAATAAAAAAAAGACTTTTCTTGTAAAGAATCGACAGATTTCTTCATGTAGATAGATAGATTTTTTTTGTATGTGTATGCGATGAGTATATGTGTGTATATATTAATAAGTTTATATATTTTTTCTTCTATTTTCAGATTAATTAAAAATGAAACGGGTCGAGCGATACTGCGTGTTATATCTGGACCAAGAGCATTTAAAGTTGTGCTTTTTACTCGACTGACGCCGATTCCATTTGGCTTACAGAATGCAATATTTGGAGTAAGTTCCTTCACTTAATACTTTATAGAAACTAAATTTGTGGTGTTTAAATTTTTTCCTTTTTATTTATTTATTAAAAAGGTAATAAAGCTTAGAAAAGTAAGATTATTTTGAGGGGAGCACTGTTTAATTCTCTTTTTATTTGTCACAATATCACGTTTACATATACTATTCATTGTATTGTGTTGTATTATAATATAGAATTGTTCTGTCAATCTGTCAGTTAGTCAGTCGGTCAATCGTAGACATTATTTTGTTTATAATGTATTTGTTTTTATTCAATTCGCTTACTCATCAGACATGCAAATAATTTTTAAACGTCTCGACCCGACCGACCACCTAGTTGACACTACGAGTATGCAAGTTCCTGAG
The DNA here is from genome assembly GCA_037043315.1 of Amiota communis. NCBI lineage: Eukaryota > Metazoa > Arthropoda > Insecta > Diptera > Drosophilidae > Amiota > Amiota communis. The sequence continues at coordinate 1,680,837 of JBAMAV010001133.1, forward strand.
AGTATTCAATGTGTGGTCGGCAGACGATCTGACATTCAGACAGTCATTTATTCACTCTCTACTCAATTCAACTCAATGGACTTGTGTTTTTCTGATTGCGAATATTTTGTTTGTTGAAATTTTTTAAATAATTTACTTTTGTTTCGGTTTTTTTATGTTTACCTTCTGAGAAAACTGAAAAACAATTCCACATCAAATTAAATATCATTTTTTATTGAGGTTAAACTAAATATATATCAAGATACATACTACAATATATCTTATGGAGATGTATTCTTAGACACATGTATGTATTATATGTATAAGGGAGATATCCATATATTGTATAAACACACATGATACATATAATAGATTTTGTTTAATTTTTTTGAGCAGTTGTTTCAATATCATTTTTATGTGGTATTTTTAGTTGAAACATATTTTATTGTGCTGGAAGCTAAATAAACATTTCAAGGCAAATTTTGCAGTTGTTTCAAAACCTTTTAAGGTTTCTTTTTATTTTGAATAAAATGTCTAGTACTTCATTAAAATATTGATTAAATCAAATAAGACAATATGTGCAAATATTGGTCTTCTTAACTTATGTACAAATTAGATGTACTAATTTTTTAAAGATGAAAACCACTTGAGTTGGAATGATCGGTTTATGGATCTTTAGAACTAAGAATCAAAAGAAAGATTAAAGTAAAAAGATATGTCACTCTGTGCAACATTTCAGTTCATACTTCTAAAACTTTAGCACTTGTTTGGAATTCAGGGTTTGATATATAGAGAGAATATGGGTTCAATAAATGCAATCTAAGTAGACCACGTGCCAAATTTTAACTTACAAAGTGAAGTGTTGTTTGAATAGAAGTAAGGAATTTGATAGTTAGACTTGATTACTCCAGAGATGTCTTGTGATCATGCTTCTATCTATCTAATGCTCACTCACAAAAGTGTGTTCGCTCTCAAAATTGTTGTTCCACTCAAAAATCTCAAGATTCCAAAAACAATTTCATTGGATTTTGCGTTTAAAAACCGTAAACCATATAAACTTATTCCAGACTTACTGACTCAAGATTCCCAAAAAGAAGAAAGATGAGAAAGCAATATTTCATGAGTGACAATCAAAAGTGAAGACAGTATTTTTAAAGCCTTTGTTCGACTGAAACAATTTTTGCTATTCAACTAGGCAATTGTTGAATTCGACAAAAGAATGTACTTATTAGTAAACTGTTTTGTGCAAAACACTGTTTTCTGTCACATTGTTAATGATCTTAGCATAAGAATATGGTGAAGACATAGATAGCATAGTCGAGTTGACTTTTCAAAGACCATTAACTACATAGACTGGACAATTCGCTCACGAAACATCCCGTTCTCATTGTTCTCTATTTTAATCTTGAAACAGTAAGTCTTGAACAAGTTTGTATGGTTTCCAATCTTGAGATTTTTGAGTGGAACCTTGACCTCCTAAATTGAACAAAAATTTTGAGAGTGAAAACAATATTGTGATCCAGTCTATATTGTTTATGGCCTTTGTCGGCGTTCTCATTGTAAGTGAAGTCATAGCACAGTTTAGATGATTTGTGTCCGATCTTATTCGGCTATCTTTTTATAGGTGAAGTCTAGTTGACTTAAAACTGATCATGCCATTGTCTATTTCGGCATGTGGGGTAACTGGCTTTTGTTTGCTTCTGAATTTTATCAAACTCGTTACTTAAACTTAAAAGCTAACAAAATCTCAATCAACAAATAATTCAATTATTGTATAATCTCTGTCTCAAACATCAAAGCAGATATTAAAAACAAAATACACCATATCATATCATATAAACTGATTAATAGTCAAAACTAACACTAATTATATTTCATTTTGCACTTTGTATTTGTACAATGAATATAATTTTGTATGTATCAGAGAAAGCAACAACAAAGAGAATAATACTACGAGAATAATAAAAATGCAAATAATAAATGAATGAAATAAAAGTAAAAACAACAAATTCACTGTATGAACTTGAATAATTGAAACAAAAACAAAGGGGAATACTAATTTCGGTTCCATCGAAGCTTATATGCTCTTCCTACCATACATTTCTTCTAAGTAGCAAATCTCACTTTTCTAACATGGGATTATCTGTAAAAAAAGGCCAAGGTTGTATGATATATGCACATTTTGTCCCAATCTTTTAATATATTGTGCCAATTATCATTTTAATAATTGGTTTCTTGAATAGATACTACATTTTTCAGTTCACAGGAAGCTTCAACTGAAATAAGTTAGAAGTCACTTACTCAAGTTTCAGGCGTCGTGTTTGCCTGCTGTTGTCCAGCAGGTTGAATTCCAGGTGGTTGACATGGGCAACCAACCTATTAAAGTGTCTGATACTGTGTCTGACAAACTCCTCACATATTGTTGTGATTTGCATCTAGCTGGATGAATGAGTTCCGAACAAACCTCTGCGAACCTACAATCCTCCGCAGTAGCTTAGACTGAAACCTCTGTAGGATTTCTAGTTTCTAGAAGCTGCTGTGCCAAGTTTTGTTATTTTGTATGTTCCAAATACAGGAATACCCAAAAAAAGAAAGCAGGCTACATCATACACATATATTGGTCTGATCAGTACAATCTTTAGACATCAAAATATTAATATTATTATTAATAATAGATTAATTATAGATTAAACACACAACAGAGGTTGAGATTTTAAAGGTACACAGTTTGTTTTGATGTTTTCTATGGAGACTACATACTCGTATATATTTCAGTAATAGGGGAACTCCAACTGGAACATATATTTTATGAGTCACTGTGTCAATTTTGATTTATTTGTATAGAAATAAAAGGACTGCTAATTGTATTTTCATGCTTGTCTTTTCCACATGTTATATATAAAACTTTGTAAAGTCTACGACACAAGGTTTTATGCGTTACAAACCTCCCCACACACTTATATTATCTATACACACAATATACTTATTAAAGAAAAAACATGTTTGACTTGAGTTGATTTTATTTATAAATACATATATGTATTACGATTGCAATACAATCGATTTTATTAAATTTTTTATTTTTTTTTTTAGAAATTGTAATTTTTTATGTTTATAATTTGTTGTATTAACTTTCTTTTTATTTCAGATCAGTTCAGTTAATCTGCGTGACTATCATATAGCATCATTTTTGGGTTTACTACCTGCTCAAACCATTAATGTTTATTTGGGCTCAACATTACGTTCAATGCATGAAGTGCTCAACAATGAAGATACAAAATTAACCGGTTACATTAGTTTCTTATTCGAGGTAAGTGATTTTTTTATTTAATATATTTTTTTTATTTTGGTAGAGACTTACCTATATTTCGTTTTGTTAAGTTTTACTTATTGTATATATTTCACGACAAGTTTAAGTTTGTATTTTGTGTGTAAGTGTGAAACACGTCATTTTGTCGCCACATTATTGTTTGTAAAAAATAATTTTTTTGTTTGTTTTCATTACGCAAACCTCTACAAATTTTGATAGTGTATTTAATAATCAACTCATCCATCTATTACTCATAATCTTTTTCCTTATGTTTTTTGTATTTTAGACACATAATGGTTCTCGTGACTGATAATGAAGTACATATAGTCATTTACTTTGTTATAAGTACATAAATTCATTTCAGTTTCATGATTTCTAAGTAGTTTAAATTGGAACTTTGACTCTAAGTTTATTTTCATTTGCTTTAGTACTTTGGATAGGTGGATAGTCAGGTGTTCTCCATATATGGGTTCACCTTGAAAAATTATTATGTGATGCCTATATTGTACTAATCTTTTCTTTAGAGTTCGCTTTCGGTCATGAAAAATCATAACAATAGCCTTAACTGTCAAGGTGAAAAGGTAGCAATCCATCTAGAGGCACATGCTTTAGCAATTATCCTAAAATAGTTTTTATAGAGCGATATGGCGCTGCTTCCTATACTGAGATATAGAAATAGTTTTATTATGGATTTTGACAAAAATTTCTAACATTAAATTATTAATAACTAGAGACCCATCCCTGCTTTGTACGGGTACGTTAGACAGACATTTCCCATTTCCATTTCTTCATCGGTTTCATCGTTCTAAAGCGACTGTTTGTTTTTCCTACATATGTATATAAGAAGTCGTTCTTTCTTGACATAATTAATTTAAAAAACTTTTATTTTATTTATTCAAAACAAACTTTGCTACATGAAAACCTTTCGGAGAAAATTCTTTAAATGATAGTGTAGACAGTATCAAAATCCATTGCGGGATTTAGACGTAATCAGTATCCAAATTTTCTGCAATTTCGACTTTGCTTTATCTATATATATATAATAGGACGAGAAAAAATGTTTAACGGCTTTTCACTCCAACAACGTTTGACCAATCAGCATGAAAGTTGGCATGTACATGTATTTCTTCGTGAAGAATGTTTTCGTGGACAAAATTAGAGCGAGAAAGAAACAATGACTACAAAAATCACATTTCAAATGCCATAACTTAGATGACCCAAAATGAATCAAAACATGTGTAGCGTAAAAGAATAACTAGAAAGATGTACTGACTCCTGGGACCACCGTCTCCACTTAGCCTAGAGATCAAAGTTCGGCTTTACAAAGCAGTTCTGTGAAGGGTGGCGTTTTTCCAACAACCAGGAAGTAGCTTAGTTCCATGTTTTGGCAAGATTGAATCCTTGAGATTTGTATCGCGTAACAAGGCCGACTATTTGTCTGTAGTATATTGTCCTCTTGTTATTAAGCGACAATTTAATGGAAGACCGTAGCAACCAGTAAATCTTACTTAGCTTTGCATAACAGCATGCGATGGTGTTTCTGATATGGGCTCGCCATGTAAGGCGCTTGTCCAGGATCAGTCCGAGGTAGCGGACATGGCCCAACACCGGTATGATTCTGGAGTCATAGACAAAGGGACTAATGCCAGGCTTCATTGTAAATGACGAAGAAATGTTAGAATTTGAAACATCAGCATGTTGTTTTCACTTTTCATTATCACCCTTGGATATTTCATATTTATAAACGGTATCTAAGACTCTTTAATGTTAATGGCTTCACAATGGACAGACTAATGCGGCCCATACATTATGCGATCTATTGTAAAATGTCATATTGCTTGTTGACTCTGTCAACTGTATGAAAAATCAAAATGTTTTGATCTTTGATTGTACAATAGATCGCATAATGTATGGGCTCTTTAAGGGCTAAGTGAATTCGTTTGCATCACCAATAACAATTTTTCTATCTACCATATCCCCATAACTTTTACAATCATTTATAAATCACAATCACTTTTCTGACAAGCTTTAAGTTAGCTAAGTTTACTGCAACAAAGCCAATTTTAATATTGAAGCACTTGCTTATAATGTGATCAAATTCGCGAAGACATGACCACGAGAAACGGAAATTTATATACAATTTGACAAAAATGAATGGGTCATGTATTCTTTTTTATACGTACTTGGTTGTATGTACTTTTAACATATCTGTTATATTACATTTTCATCATTATGATTTCATTCTTTAAGGCGCACATTTTCATATACATTATTCATTTATCCCGATTTTATTTTTGCTGAAATTTTATACTCTCTTTCTTTCTATTTAAAGTTTAAATAATCTATTATTAAAAAATTTCATTAATTCGTCATATTATTTTTTTATGTATTATTGAAAATTTTCTAGGTGATCTGCGGAATTGTGCTTATGCTTTGGGTTGTGCAAAAGGCACGTAAGGAACTCTCAGCAACTTTGCTCACAGACATTACTAATGAAGGTAAACACGGTGATGTCCAAGTATAGCAGCAATCTCAAGTTAAAGACAAAGATGACGAAGACAAAGACAAAGCAGAAGACTGTGCCTAATATTAAATTGTATATATAATAGATGTACAAACATATATAAATATTTAAATTAAATTTAATTTAGATGTTTAATGTAAAAAGCAAGAAACCAAGTCAAGCCAAGTCAAAAAATATTTTCATACAATATTTTATGATATTTTTCGTTTAAGAAGAATATTATCATTTCCATTTTTTATGATTGTAAATTACCAAATAATTAATTAATTAGTTGTCATACTAATTAAGTTGTAACAAATTGTAAATCTTCCTTTTTATTTATTTTTTAAGTTTTCGTTTAATAAATAAACGAATAACCAAATCTCAAGAGAAAAGCTGTGCCTCCTAATCACAATATGTATATGTAATTTAAATCATATGAAATATTTTAGTTAAACTTAAAATAAGTAATTATACGAGGGTCATTTTTAAAGTAAGAATCCTGTTGGAGGAGAACAAATGCTACAAATTAAGCAGACAGACACAATCGAAACAAAATATAGAAAAGCACTAAGAAAAAGATCACCGAATTGGCACTCTGTGAATGTGGATCTTTTGTGGATGGCATTTACAGATTGCAATAGTTGGCAACTATTTTTGAGGTCATTGACTTGAGGAGCTTTTGATCAAAAACAGGAAGAAGGAGAATTTTCGTATTGTGTTAATATGGCGATTTAACTTGAACAACAGATTTAATTCTATTGTAATTTACAATAATTCTTTGTTATAACAAAACTAAAGAAAAAAAATAAAGAATTAATTTTTTAACAAGCAAATCCTATATTTTACAACAGGCTACTGTTTGCAGGGAAACATATAACAGAAATTGTTCTGGAAATCCTTTAAACATTTACAAGAGTATATGTTAGTCCAGCAGATAGGGTGCTCTGGTAGCCTTTATATCCTCATCCCGTCAATTAAGAAATATGGTCGAGGGTTCGCCTCTTAGAAGCATACAAGATTTGGCCAGCTGCAATTTACAGAGAAGTTTATCGGTAGTATTGTGAAGGTAGATTTCCAAGAAATTAGAAAAAATTCATTCAGGAATCTTACCTTTAAACTAGAAAACTATGGTGGCCATCCTACAAAAGAATAGATTTCTACTAAAAAAAGAATAGAGCTTCTGCTTAGATTTCGGCTGGAAATTTGAAATCACTCTTAACACATTCTGGACTTGACGATCATTTTTTTTCCTTCAGAAATCATGGAAACGACTGAAGCCTGTCAAAGAATGAGAACGAGTATCCCTTTCTGATAAAACATATCAATCCAAGTAAAGTTAAACAGCAGATTCTGCGGCCTATATTCAAGAAATGTCAAGGACATGACAAAATTGATGGCATAATGGATAAAGCACTCCCCTATGGTATATTGCTTATCTGCTTGCCTACCCAGTGGAAGTGCGCATCGATGATAATGATTTCCAAACCTGGTAAAAAAAGAAACTAAGCACACAAGCACATAGCGAGAAGGCGAAGCATTCCAGGACATGACAAAATCCATGCCAAAATGAATAAGCACTTCCCTATGTTATATTGCGTATCTGCAACTTTCCTACCCAGTGGAAGTTCGCATCGATTATAATGATTCCCAAACCTGGTAAATAAAGATGATAAATGTCAGATATCCCGCTACATAGCCGACATTCGCCGCTAGCGTTCGGCAGTTAATATTTACTATGTAGGAGACGAAAGTTCTGCCAGGGGGTACATTAACTTGTTCGTCTGCAGCGTAGAGAATGTATGTTTATGCATGAGTAAGAGAGAGATAAAAAATGCTTTACTGATGTGTGTTTTTACGAAGAGCGTACGAACAAGTGACCCAATAACCGACCACCAGCCGAAGATGCTTTTCTCTCTCTCGCTCTTCGAGTGAACATACAACAGAGCTCTCTTTCTCAATTTGCGTTTGTGGAGAAGGGAAGTGCGGGTCGTTGCTGTTGTTTATTTTTGTGCACAATTTATCACCAACAACACACCCGCAGTTAGTACAGTTGCATTTTCGCTCTTCTCTTCAATGATCTGTGCTCTTTTGCCCGCTCATCCGCGACCCTTTCTTTTTTAACTTCTAATCGATTTTTTAAGCAACAATTGGTGTATCGATTAATTAATAAAAAAGTAATACTCCTAACTCAGTGCTAAAATTTTAGAAAACACCCAAAAGTGCCTTGAGGTACTTATACACCTTTGCTTTCCTTACAGGAAAACGAAAGATTCTACACACATTCTGAGTTCATTTTTGATTTCAGGGGCCAACATTTATCCTTGAAAAAATTATCCGACTTAATTTCCAAACAAGTCTTTGAGCGTTAAACTTATAGCGTAGTACAGACTCTTTACTTCTATTTTTTTTGTATATATCGATCAAACAATACAAAAACAACAAATTCTTACTTTAAAAATGATCCTCGTAATAATAAAGTATTTAATATAAATACAAAATATTGCTCGCATTGCTATGCATTTTATTTAAATATACATAAAGTATTTATATTATAAATAAAATTAATATATATTATTATATTATTGTATAAAAAAAAACTTAACATAAGTTAATTATTAATTATTGAAGAATATAAAAATAAAAACATTTTTAATGTTACTTAAAGAAAAACTATACACATTTTTTGTACCTTTTTGTGGTTTAAAACTAAATTTGAACTTAATTGGAATTAATAATATGTATAATAAAATTAATTAACTATTTATTTCTCCAACCGCGTGGTTTTTTATTCCGAAATTGTTCAAATACGATTTCAAGGACATTCAATGCAAAGTCCACATCCTCATAACTCAAACAAAGTGGTGGTGAAATTGTCATGATCTTTTTTTTTTTGTAAAGTAGAGAATTAAAATGAAAAAAATAAAACATAATTAAGCCAAAAAAAAAAGAAAAATAATATTAGGGAAAAAACATAAATAAAAGAGGTAAATTAACAATAAGATAAAAATAATATAATATCATCTTATAAAATATAAAAAAATTAGATCTAATAAAGTAATAAAATAAGTAATTAAAAATATATTGAAATTATCATTATCCAACCTTATCTACTGTTTGGATGCCCAGGGAATAAAACTCACAGGATCTGTGGCATAACGACGAGCCTAATGGCCTAAGGGTACACATATAGTGCACGCTGAAGCTGAAGATGGAAAAGCGTGCAGAAGGAAACATATGAAAACGCGTTGCCTGCACTGTGCACACTTTCGAGCGTTTTCATATGTTTCCTTCTGCACGCTTTTGCATCTTCAGCTTCGGCTTGTACCCTAAGTGACCTGATCTTGGTACCGACTACCTAACCTATTGACTTTATTAGTTTCAATCTTTTATTAATAAAGCAAATGGTTATCTTTGTCAACTTTCAATTCCAATACTGAAATAATCTGAATATATTTTACAAAATTTATATTATTTAGTCACGTTACATTTATCACTCTTGGCAGCGCTAGCACCCTGACAGCTGGCTGATAAATGAGGAAACACAAAGGAGAACCTCTTTTGTGAAACATAAACTCTTCAAATTGGATTCCCAGGAAATACAATAGTACAAACTGTGCTATTATAACGAGCTTTTATTTGTTTGTATATAAAATTTAGATACAATTTTGTGTATGGTACTACACCTAACATTACAAGTGTACTAGCTATCGGGGCCTACGACTCTATGGTGAGATGAATAGGTGGTGTAAATTGCAATGAAGAAGAAAATAATAAAATAACTACCGATCTGATGGTTTAATGTTTCTGAAAAATAAAGAAGCTCTTCCTCTCCCCAAGCGTGGACAGAAATTTAAAATGTGGTTTACAGATGGCGTGAAACAGAGAGCCGTTGATGACCTACAGCAGGTTTGGTACCTATTACCACCTTTACCTAATCTAACCTTAATTTTCTTGTGATCGTATTTTTAGGCGAGTGGTGAAGATAGATCACATTTAAATAAAAGGGTAGAGTCAATAACTATGAAACAAACAAAATTGACAGTTTTCAATAACAAATTGTTGGAATTGTCTAGTCTACATATGTACTATATTTCATAGTCTTTTGTCGAGTAGTGCTCCAATAATTTAAAATCGATTTTATTAATGATATCTTCACATATACTTAATGGAGCTCTCCGATCAATCCATAGTAGTAAGAACTGTTCACATTACTGCAAATAATTACAAAATTTCAATATCCCGAATTCCTAATTCCAAAGTTTTATAAGTTTTAAAGAATTACAACCGCAGTAATCAAGAAAACCAATATGTATATTTTTTCGTCTCATAAGTAGTTTATTGAAAAAATTACCGTATAAAAAATAACTAAAATATATATAAAAACACATTGATCAGACCTTGGTTACTAATAGTAAAAACAGTATAGAAGTAGAGATAGTGAGAAAAAGAAATAAGTACAATAAAAGGAGGCAACCTAATAATAATGTCATAAATGCAAAATGTTTCATAATAGGTTACATTTTTATGAACTTCTTTGGATTTATGCAAGTACGAGACTTGTTCAAATATTATCACGAATATGGAATTTAAGTGGGCTACGTATATCCGATTTTTGATTTTTTGTGGCATTATGTTGGCACTCATGTACCCCACTTATGCTTCAAGGTAGCATATGGCCACAGTCAACATTCGGAATGCGTCCGCGCACTTAATTTTGTTTTTCACACAAAATTTTGTAGAGATCTATTTTTTTTGGAATAGACAAAAATCGAAGACGAGCCAAAACGCGCCCAAGCAAAACAGCTGTCAAAAATTAACTAAACATTTAAAATGACCGATCTTGTCAGCGTAAGTGAGGGACCACAAAACAATCGAATATCAGTAGGCCGCGTAAAATCAAAATTCACAATACTTTTTTAACAAGCCTCGTACATACTTACTTAGATAATTTAAAAGATAATATGAAATTTAAGAACTACTAAGATTAAATTCATGCAATGTAAGAAGTCTTTAAATTTGTGACTTGAATTTTCACTTAAAAATTAATGTTTTTCTTTTATAGCTTTTGGGTTAGGGATTTGTGTAATTTAAAAGTTGGTGTATTGTCTTGGGTTGTTGTGTTTCATGCTTGCCAATTTCTAATGATAATGGTTGTTTTTTCTTTTGGATTAAATTTTTTATTTGATATCTTGTGTTAGATTTTAGCCAATGTTTCCGATATAGCACGTGATAGAACATCCACAGCAAATTTAACATCCGATTTATTAACGCACATGGGCGGTTTTATACGTAGAATCTGCAAAACATTAAAAAATGTTTGCATTTTGGGCATACGAAAAGAAAGAGAAAGAGATTTATAGGTTAGTATAATGAATTGGGATAAAAACATGCTGGGACATATATGAACAGATAAAACATAGATTTGAAAATAAACTTTAAAGAATAATCTATTAAAATATTTAAATGAGTTCAAAACTTACATTGCCTGTTAGACCGCCACGACCGAATAGGACACCCAAATCCTTGCAAGTCTCAAAGATTTCCAGAACATGAGGTACTGCTAATGGTTTTTTTGTTTCGCGATCACTTACTAATTCAACGCCTATCATTAAACCTTTACCGCGCACATCGCCAATAATTTCATAACGAGACTTTAACTCTTCTAGGCATTTGAGGAAATATGTGCCTACTTCATGTGAATTACGTTGAAGTTGATCTTCTTCGATGGTATCAAGTACAGCAATGCCAACTGCACTTGCCAAAGGATTCCCACCATATGTATTGAAATGTAATGCCATGCCCAAACATTCGGCTATTTTGGGGGTAGTGACAACTGCTGCCAAAGGAAAACCATTTCCAATGCCTGGAAGTGAACAAGATTACTTTAGTATTCTAATTATATACAAATATTTGACCTAAGACCCTACCCTTTGCCATGGTAACAATATCTGGTATAATGCCATGTCCTTCAAAACCCCAGTAATGTTCACCAGTGCGTCCAAAACCTGTCTGCACTTCATCTGACACAAAGAGTCCACCATTTGCACGTACCAGCTCAGCAGCTTTTTTAATATAACCCTTGGGAAATTGAACAGTGCCACCAACACCTTGTATGGACTCAGCAAACATGGCAGCAACCTTGCCACGCGGCACCGAATACTTAAAGGTCTCCTCCAATTCATTGTAATAGCGTTCACCAGCTATACAGCCTGTCTCTTTACTACAAGAGCACGAACGATCAGTTTGAACTGGTGAATCACGACATGCTGAACCACCCCAGAGTCCCTGATAAGGATCAGGATTCATGACATGTACAATACCATTGCTAACTCCTGGCAATGGATAACGCCAAATAGCTTGAGCGGTCAAACCCATTGTATAGGGTGACATGCCATGATAGGCATTCCGTAGTGTTATGATATCTTGATTACCCGTATGCAGACGGGCTAAAAACATAGCCAAATCATTGGCTTCGGAACCGGAGTTAACAAAGCAAACTGCTTTCAAATCTCCAGGGAACTTAGCAACTAGACGCTGAGCATATTCATGAATCTTGGGATGCATATAGATATTTGTTGTATGCCAAAGTGATTTCATTTGCTCCTCCAAGGCAGCATTGACTTTTCTAATGGGTGAGACATATTATATTTTAGATAACAAGGTTATGGTGTGTGTTTTACTTACGGATGACAATGTCCCACGGACACTGTAACAATGCCACCAAACATATCCAGGTAACGTTTACCTTCATGATCGTAAAGCCATTGCATGTGTCCACTATAAATGACCAATGGCTTCTTAAAATGTGAAATGATATTGGGTGTTAAATGATTCTTTCGTGTTTCCAAAATACTCTCATATGTTGGTCCTTTATATGGTGGTGGTTGATAATCATAATCAGGCATCTCACCATTTTGTAACAAGGGCATTACCGCTGGTGCTACCTTAGAGTGTAGAGTGGATTGTAGTCGTTGCTGTTGGGCATTAAATGCCAGGCGTGCTGTGCGAACTAATAAAGAGAAGAATGAGAGTTGTAAAATTATCTTTTTTTGTAAAACATATTGTCCATGTAATTCATGCGAGATGGGATTCGAAAAATATGTGTTTTTTTTGTGATAAATTGTTGGTATATTTTATGTACTTATATATACAATTAGGTTTCTTTGAAAATTCTCTAAATCATATGTCACTTATATTGGAATGCATTCAGGTAACATGAAATGATATTAATATTTTTTATTCTCTTCAGAAATATATTATCAAGAAAAAATGCCTATAATTTTGTTCTACAAATCAGTAATTGGATGATCAATTGTTTTCCTCCAAAAATAACATTCAAATCTACTAAATATTGATAGAAATATTCTTCTAAATAATACATATATCTTTCTATTATTGAAAGATAAGAAATTTTGTATGACATGTGAAAGCAAACAAATACCTTACGTCCCACATGAGAAAGCAATGCCTAAACAACTAATCAATTGTTTTGAAACGTGACTACTGCAATTTCAAGTGCATTAGCCTCTATCAATTACTTAGTTGTAGTACTACTCGGATCCAATCAAAGAAATGTTTGTCCAGTTGTCTATCTATGTCTGTCTATACTCATTCATCGTAACATGTCATGTCCAACCAATTGTTGAGTTAATGCAAATTGAAAATGCATTTGGTATGCCAAGTTCCTTGGGTCATAAGTGTTATGCATAATAAATAGAAAATGCTTCAAAAATTGTTGGTTCTACTATATATATCATAGAAAGACACATTTACATATCACTTACGTACCACATAGTTATCATATATACAGGAAATAATGCGCAATTAATCATACTATGAATATTATGAACTATTCTTCTTAGTTGAGTTAAGAGAAAACCAGTTCATTTACATGATAAAATGATGTAGACACAAACCTACTATAATAGCACAATATATAGATGAATTGTGGGTTGGTTTCTAATTTCAAATGCTTTTGTTAGTTGTTGTGGTTGCATTTTGTTGTTATTATAGTATTTTATCTTAATAAACAAAGTCTATTGAAGTTCAAATATCTTTATTTTCTTAATAAAATTTTTTATTTAAACAATCAATCCATTGTGCATAATAGTATAAACAATTTTCGTTTTGCAGTTTTCTCTGTTTCTCTACTTTTCTGTATTATTGTTGTTGAATGTTTATAAAAAGTATTTGTTTATGAGTTCAATGTACTCTCTAAGAACTATTAAGATAAGACTTAGAAAATAACAAACTTATGATAAGATATAGGGAGTTAAAGAAAATTAAAGTGAAAATAATTTGTATATTAGTTTCCTTGACTTTGATCAAACCAATTTAAAAGTTTTTTATGTGAAATATAAAATATTACCAAATAATTTTAGATCATTAAGTCGCAGGCCTTAATAGCTAGAACTCTATTATCATTAGGTATAATTTACCTAATTTAATCAATAAATAAATAAAATTTTAGATCTTAGATGCATAGGTTGAAACGATAAGCTTTCTAGTATGATAAGGCTAGAGTATTCTTCTTTATTTACCAAATCGATTGCAAATTTTGGTTGTCATACAATATATCATTAAAACTGTCATTACTTATGATATTCTGATGCCTTCATTTTATATAGCAAACCTAATATTCATATCCGTACTGCGTTTCGTAGATTTGTACTGCGTTTCAGATCCAAAACCTGCGTATTGCGGTTCTTAATAGTTCATTTGTACTGCATTAAAACCTCGTTTTTATGATCCCAAAAATGTTCAAAACAAATTAATAATGCAATCGATTTTAGTAAATTTTCAATGATTCCTAACTGTCAGAAATATAAGACTGAGAACACACCGGGTCAGACAAAACGTCTTTGCTTAAAAAGGTAAGAAATGGTTCCGTCTTCTTGCTTCGTTTGGTGTGTGTGTGTCGAAATTTTGCCTTCAAGAGACGAAATACCAGCTATCGACAACGAAACATGTTTTTCTGTTTTGTTTGGGCTTAATCTGTGAAGAAACTAAGCAATTATCGACAACGATGCTGATTGTGGTGTGTGTTGGCCGTATGCAAAGTCGTGTATTTGTCAACAACCAGTCATAAAACGATTCAAAGACATGTATTTTGTCTTCTCTGGTTTGGTATGTTCTCCATCATAAGAAAGAAAACAGCATGTCATCTTCTCTGTTTTTTGTTATCTCTTTTTTATAGCGTGTTTACACTGAAGTCAACCTTGCTGAATACATTCTATATTTTACCCGGGACAACCGCAACAGTAGAGCGGTTGTTTTCCGCAGTATACTGTTATTACAATATACAATATCTGAATTATTCATTGCTTTCAATATTTTATTATTTTTTAGAAAATTTGCAATTTCCTTAATTCCTGTTCCTCAAATTTCACCCTTTATTCAAAAATCTATAAATACTAAATTTAACTAACTAATTTATGCACAATATTCCCTAAATTGTTTGCTTTTGACAAAACAAACTCTTGTGTCAATTGAATACAATAAATAAATCAATTATGCATTTGCGTAGCTTTCTCTTGAGTACATAAAATGGAACCACATACTATAACAATTTGATATGTGTACTTCAAATCTGATACCATATGCCATCTGTTTAATTTACTATATACAATACTTAAAATGTTATCAAAACATCGAAATCAAAATGCGCCATGATTATTTTTTTTGCCACGCGAATGAAATAAAATTGCATTAATTGATGATAACACCGTTCAGATGACATTTGTAGTATTATCACTCTCAATCTGATAGTGCGCTCTATCAAGGTATGTTTATGGATTCTGAACTGTAGCATGGCTATGCTTTATTGATTTTATTATTTGTTTTTATTTTGATATGCGTCGTAGTTTTTGCTGGTGATAATAAATTTACAAACACATTCCAATTTGCTTAAATTAAATTAAATTGATCTTGATTATGAATATTTATTTTGATAGAATCAGAACACAGATAGAAATACACGTGATGAACGCGTAATATTACATTGATTTTAATGGCATTCACCATAAACATGATTTTCCTCGGTCCCCAATACTAATACCAAGCCCCTTCTCATGGCTGTGCCCTTGCTCTCTTGCTAGATAATTGATAGTGACTTCCAATAGTTGAGGTTGTTCTAGTTGGATGCAATCAAATTGATAATAATCCAGGTTTTAAAAAATGGAAGTGATGCAAAAAGATGTAATCATAGTAATCCTTTGTGAGTGGATCAGGCTCATGTTAGTTTCCTTTTTTCATGAAGAGTTTTTGAATATATAAAACCTTTACAACCATGATTTTAAAAATAAATTTTAAAGATTATTAAGTACAAATGCCCCTAATGAATACAAGCATAATCAATCTCAAATTTTGAATATAAAGTGCACCAAACATATCAACAAGACAAGACTCTCGGAAAAACTATAATTATGTGATTTGTTACAATAGGCCCTTTCTTAATCTAATCTAATCTAATTAAATTTTTCTAATGGCAAAAGTATTACATACTACAATTCCATATTGAATTAGATTTCCAAGATCAATTATCCCAAATTACATGCAATAAATTATTCCTAAATTTTTATAAAAATTCACAAGAACAGATATTCATATTCCATCTGATCTATGAATGAACTAGTTTTTGGTTTTTTGATAATACAAATTGTATTAATTGTATGTACTACAATGGTATTAATGTTGATTTAAATTGAATTTTAAAACCATTAACTGTCACAAATGTGAAATGAAATGCATCAATTGATAATGAATTTTTTAATGAAACCAGATTATATTTTGAAAGCGATAAGGTTTTTCAATGATTTGCCGGATTATTTGAAAACTGGTTTTGATGAATGCTGTTTTGAAATAAACAAACTAAATATGTAAACACAAATACATCCTTCGAAACTGTTTTTTTATTTTTCTTTTAAATTTACCGATTAATTTCTTTGACATCATGGTTAACTACTTTCGAGTTTTATTTGATTTTGACGATTTTATTTATTTTATTTAATTGCGATGATTTTAATTCACTTTTTCAAATTTTTTTTATTGTTTTTTTATTTTTAACTATTATTTTTTTTTTTTTTTTTGTAAGACTTTCACAGGCCTTGTGAACTATAATACAAAAATTTATTGTATATTTATTTTATTTTTGTTTTCCCAATTGAATTAATTTCCAATTTTTAAGGCTTTTTTGAATGACCAACAAACAGCCAATTCAATCGAACCGCTCGTAGCGAAGACAACAACGCAACTGAAATTATAAACGAAACCCGAACACCGGCCTAAGATCGTTCGGAATTGCTCTGCTGCCTGAAACATTTGTACAGAGTACATACCATACACATGTTTAAATGCCGGTAGTAGTGTAGATGAGATTAGGAAGATACATATATATACACTTGCTAGAAAAAGTATCCGTGAACAAAACACTTTATATGCTTTAAAAATAATTTTAATTATAAAAAAAGTACTGTTTCTTTTTTGGTAAGGGTAAGGGATTTTCATATAAAAACAGATGAGAGGAAAGTGTAGATGAGATTAGGCAGACAGATATATGTACTTATGTACACTTGCTAGAAAAAGTATCCGTGAACAGAAACTGGTTTTTTTGTTTGTTAGGGAATTGATTTTCATAAGTATAAAAACATATGAGAGAAAAACAATGCTGAAACATAGAAAGGAAGGCAAATCATATTGGGGACAATTAAATATTTTGGAATGAACGTTAATTAGTACAGTAAGTTGTAAAAACTCTTTATTCTACTAACTCTAGCTCTTTCCAAATAAGAGTAGACAACAAAGAATCCTTTGGTAAAGAAATCCATGCAGATAACATCCGGAAAATATTGAAAATGAATCGTGTAATGAACGTTTAGAGCGTATATAGGAAGAAATGAATTGATTTAGAAAGAAAGCATATAAAAAACATGAAGAAAAAAAGTATTTTTCTTGGATAAAAGTAAGTTCTTCATATTTGGTATGAAAGGGAATAATATGATTTGGAGAAAGAGCGGTATATCCTTCGATAAAAAGAACCATCTGTCTCAAAATAAACACGTTGGCGGTTGGGTTATGGTGTGGTGGTGTATAAAAAAGTTTTATTGATATTTTAAAAAATAATTTGAAACAAAATGCAGAATAATTGGGGATTGACCAGCAAGTAAACGATCCCAAGCACACTGCACATACATATTAAAAAGCAATATAGTATACAAAAAAGCAATTGCATTTACTTAACCCTAACCCCATTGAGCATTTGTGAAATTTACTTGACCGTAGGATTAAAAAAATAAAATAAATCCTAAAAACAATATGCTCAAAAGGTATACATCCTAGATGAATGAATCCATGCTAATATGATTTGCAGAACCGCTTTAGCATATGTAATCTTCTACAAGCTACTGAAGCTAACTTTTTCCTAGAGAAATAATAACGTTATCAACAAAACTGCTAGTGTATGCATACTTTTTCTGGCAAGTGTACCATCTTGAATGTGTACAGACTCGTATGTACAGTAGTAAGTTAAAGCTTGCATACAGAATGTATAAGGAGCTCAAGCTCTTCATTCATTATACTATTATTGTAGTAAACAAATCATTTTTATTTACTCATTTCTATACACAAATTGAATCTAGATCTCTCTCAAGTGCAGTGTAAACATATATCATATACAGGGGTCTCAATTTGATTTTCTCATTTTTTTTCACAATTATTTATACAAAATTTAGTATTTTTAGATATTTTCGGCTTAAAAAGAAAATCCTTTTCGGTATAGTAAATATTTAGGCATCCTATTCTGGTCAAAAATCATAAAATTCTCTGAATTTGAATTCTTCTTCTTTGTTTAGTTTCTTATGTCTATAAATGATGCTACACAATAATTATTTTATGAATTTTCATCTCAAAGGACTCTGGGAGTAGTATACTAAGTATCTCTAACAAATAATAATGATTATTTTATACTGAATATGATCAAAGTATCGTTGGTCTTTGGGTGATAGACTATTCATATTCACTATTATTCATTAATATAATTAGAGTTTTCTCCATTATATTAAATCTCAAATATCTTAGAATATATGGTCATATGGAAAATCTTTAACTGATGCAATGAACATCATAAATTTAGTCTAGTATGCATAAGAAATTCCAAGATTTTCTTCGGAGTTTAGTCTGCAATATTGTCCCAGGTTATGGCCGGCTAGATATGGGAGTCTGGTCAAATCAAGACTATCGCAGTGCTACATAATCTATAAATCTTATTCGTAAATTATGCAAGTGCTTCATCACTCTACAATGCTCCGTTAAGAAGCCTGAAACTTTACATATTATATTGTAGTAACAATTATTGTGTTACCCTGTATACTATAGCCCGCATTCCTAATCAACGCATCTAAATCAATTTTCAAGTGCCTTTGGGCTCTGTTGTCTGTTGCATGTTGCAATTGCGACAAATGCAAATGTATTGATTGCATTAAATGTGCGTAACCAAAACTTTTTATTCAGAAACCAGTTTATCAACCAAGTGAACTTATCTATTTATAGAATGATGATAGTTGATTTGAGTTTTGTGTATCACTTCGCATACTAAAAATGTATCTTTTTTATACCATATACAATATATGGAAAACGACTTAACGAGTTGAACATGTAATTTGTTTCAATTGAATTTCATGGTCAATAAATGTTTGGAAAAACATTTAAAAGGATTTACCATTTAATTTAAATTTAGATGAAATTCATTAGGCATTCAAATCAAAAACAGATCAATAATTAGTTAATTATAATAAAGACTCATATGTGGAAATAATATATCTTTTCTGCTCGTACCTAAATTTGTGTTGAAAATGTTCATGTCCCCGATCTTTAGAGACGAGAAATTCTTAATAACGACGTATGCGGATGATACTGCACTGAGCAGCATCAAAAGTTACCTTCACCCTGAATCGACACGTCATTCCCTGCCGATTTCATCAATGGTGATGCCATTCCAAAAAGCGGCATTGTGAAATACCTCGGACTAACACTGGACATGCGTATCACTTGGCAACCTCTCTTTATGATCAAAAGAAAAGAGTTGGCTACTTAAGTCAAACTCAAAGCTCAACCTACGATATAAGCTGATACCATGGTGCAAAAATGCATTGATAATGTGAAGAAGCAGTGCTATGAAAATTCTTCAACATTCTTCAATTTTCAATGCATTTTGAAATTACGTTCAACACTAAATGCATTATTTCAGCGTTCTATACACTGATATGCGAATGACGTCAAAAATTGAGAACGACACATAACTGTAAACTAATGGCGCCACCTCTATTTCTTACACCATGAGCTGATACTGTATAAGACCAAACTAAAACCGGTATGGACCTACGATATACTGCAGGGTTGTCCAAACTTTTTGGTTTACTGGGCCGCATTGAAAGAATTGAGTTGAGCCACAAGTGCAAAGAATTTTTTTTTTTAATTTTACACTAGCCGACAAAGTTGTCGAACAAAACAAAAGCATTCCCCATTGGGGAAGCCAGCTAGTGTACTTATCAAAAACAAAAAAAAAGGTTATTCGCAAAATGCTAAAGCACCAAAAAAATATAAAAAAAGGTGCCTCGTGTATTTGATCGGCGAGCACAAAAAAACAGCTGAGCAGCAGTCCGCATTGACCCGGCTTGGGCCGAATTTGACTTCACTTGGGCCCCATGCGTTCCGCTGGACGTGGGTTCCACAGCTCTGGTATATCCAACTCAAACCTAACATTTTTTAAAATTTTTTAATCCAACCTACTTCGGAGAATTGTTGGTGCGCAGTGGTTATCCACCGAGACTTGCTGATCCCAACGATAAAAATAAGTCAAGCATTTATAACTCAAGAACGGGTGGGTCAATGATTTATGATTTTTGATTTGTTGGAATTGTCTCCGTCCCGAATAGCAGAATAACTACTAAACCATAGGATAGAACCAGCTGTTGTCGAGAAATTCGTGGATAAAATTTTGCATAAAAAACTCTAGAGACCTAATTTAAAATCAATCAAGTAGTCTTTGTCAATTGTCAAATCAGAGAATTATGTCAATATTCATATTTGGTTCGTCTGATTTTTCTAAGGTTTCGGTATATTGCGAATCAATCAAATAAGGATAACGAGAAATGACAACAAACGAAAAATGTCGTATATAACAATGTGCTGCAATGAAACGTGTCGACCCGAGTGCAATCTCAGCAATACCTTTATAAAATTAAGAGTATAAAAACTGAATTTAATTCAGCTACGAATTTTAAGACAATATTCCTTGAGAGAGGGCGTAGCGACGCTTGCCGGGACATCTAGTAAATCAATAAAAAATTATGAGTTTAACAATTAAATTAAATAAAATTCATTTATGTTGCACATATATGTGTGTGTGTGATAATAAATTTATTTTATTTTTTGTTTGTTGTAATAATAATATTTTCTATTTTACATACATATTTTATATGTATTTATGCACAATTTAGAGTTTTTTATTTTATGTATAATTTTTTTATATTTTTTAATTTTTTATTGTTTTCTTGTTTTTTGCTTTTATAGCGCGTGTGTTTGTGTGAAGAATGTATCTGTTTGTGGCCCATTATTCTATTGCCAATTTGTTTTGATAATTTATGCAAATTTGGTTTTTTTTGTGTTGCTTTAATAAAATATTTATAAATTTTTATTTTATTTATATTTTTGTAGTTTATTTTGCTTTATTTTCTTATTATGTATTTTTGTAGTTTATTTTCTTATTATTTTTTGTAGTTTATTTTTTTAAAGGTTTTTTTTATTATTTTTTATAGTAGCTTTTTTTTATTTTCGTATTTTATTTTCTTATTATTTTTGTTTTGTTTGTTTGCGTTAATGCAATATTTTTTAAATTAATTTATTAAGCGTTTATTTTATATTTTATTTTGTTTAATTAATAAATATGCTAGTATAACACAATTTGTATTTTGAATTAAATAAACATAAAAAAAGAGAATTTCAAAGAATCACAACTTTTGTTTTTAACAATAAAAAAATATACACAATAAAATGAAATAATAATAATAAAAAGAAACTATGCGCATATTTATTATATTAAAAATATTTATAAACAAAAACATAAATGAAGAAAGTGTGTTTATTTTTGTAATTATGTATTGATTATTTTTTAATAATTTTATATATTTTTTATTTTTTTCATATTTGCCCATTGATAATTTAAGACAATTTATTCGTCAAATTTGATTTTAGAAAAACAATAATATAATTTAATTTAAAAATTCTTACATAAAAACCAATAATTAAAATTAGAAAAATTAAAAAAACAAAAGACTAAAACATTTTTTTGTACACATTTTTATAATAATAAAAATATATATATATTTATGTATACGTTTTGTAATATTATTATTATTTTTATAATTATGTATTAGGAAACTTCATTCAATTTCATTAACAATAATATTTTATTTTATTTTTGTTCGTATATATTCACCATTCATACCTTTCACGAATACTAACTAAGTCCAAAGATTTCTTGTTACAGAATGAATGAATGAGAGACGAGACATTGGATACATATATTCGGGATTGCAGACTATTTCACAATAATCTTCAAGTTTTTTAACTAAAATTAAACATTTTCTTCTTACTACATTTTTTCCTCAAGATTGATTTTCGGATTAAGATCGGACCTCTATGATAAATAACTGCAATATAAAGAAATTTACACTTTTTTTGAGTTAGAAACGCCAATCAGTTGGATATAAATCTGTAGTTCTAATGGATCACCTAAACTTTAGTTCTATACAGAAAGATCTAAATGTTTTAAAATTTAAGCGAGACCATATTTAACAAAAAATTTATGGGATATTAGAATTTCTATATTATAAGTTTAAACCGGATCAACATTTATTTAAATATCCAACTGATCCCTTAGACTTTAGCTCTTATATTGTTAGTTCAACAGTTTTTAAAGTATACTAAGACCAAATTTAATAGGACAATAGACTTTTTATACACTGTGAAGTCTCTAGTCGCAAACATGTTTCCAAGGCGGACATCTCTCGTGGACAGACAAATTTCTTATACCCAAAATACACCGGACAATTTCATTGGAACATTAGGTGTTATTGTAAGTATTATAAGATTAAACCGGATCAATTTTTAAATATACAAGAGATCCCTGAGACTTAAGTTCTTATATGGTACAGTTAGTTAGTTTCACAGTTTTTAAAGTATAGCGAGATAAAATTTAATGGGATAGTTAGACTTTCCGTCTTTCCCAGACGGACAATTCTCTTAGTCCCAAAATACACCGGACAATTTTACAATATTTAAATATCCAACCGATCTCTCGTAGCGGACAAATTTCTTAGTTCCAAGTTATCTTTTTAGAACAAAATACACTAGACAATTTGATTGGCACCGCCCACGTTAGATTTTTATTGTATTATAAGTTTTAATCGAATCAACTGATCTAAAAATTAACTCTTATATAGTTAGCTCAACACTTTTTCAAGTTTAGTCAGACCACATTTAATGGGTCAGAAGACTTTTTTTCTATGTAGTAGTATAAGTTTAAATTGAAGCAATATTTACATAACCAACTGATCCCTTAAACTTTACTTTTTATACAAAAAGTTCTACAGTTCTTCAAGGTAAGCGAGATGGGATAATGGGATAATAGACTTTCTAAATATTATAAGTTTAAATTGGATCAATTGGACTGGACATCTCAATTCAATTTCTACATTTAAGACCGGATATTATTCTCTAAAAACTTCAGAAAAATTGCGCTTATAAAAAAATATTCATCTATTAAATGAATCTGATCAATCGGACAGACACATGGCAATCAAATAAAAACAGTTGCCTAGCTTTTAGTGGACTTACGTTAATCTCTTTAATCTCCGTTGGTTTTTTTTCGTAAAAGGTATATGTGTGAAATCTTCAGTGAAACCGAAGTTAGTATCATCATCTTTTATCATCCCTGCTTCATTCCTTTATTCCTTTCGCGCAGTGTACGAGTATGCTTGTTTATATGAATGTATGCATGTGGTATGTAAGTTTGTTTTGCTTGTATGAGTGAGAGTAATGACGAGTATTTAAATTAAGTTGCAAAAATAATAATTTTTTTGTTTGTTTTTAGTATTTCAATTTTGTAAGTTTTTCTCTTTTGTTTTGTTTTGTATTTGACTTCAAATGATATATGTATGTATATTTTTTTTAATAAACACCACCACTACGTGGTCCTGGATAATCCTCAAATTCATCTTCATCTTCTATAAAGTCCGAATAATTTTGTTCTGGGCTAGCTTCAAAGTCTAATGTTGTTGAAGGCTGCTGCCTTGATGCTTCCAAGCTGGCAGCCATTTGACGTAAATTGTCGACACCGGATAGAAGTTGCCTATGGAATTTGAACAGGAATTAAGAATTTGAAAATGATTGTACATAATTGATGGGATAAGACAAACCTTAGATTATTTTCTGCATTTGAGGCAGCACGCAATAAATCTCGTGCTAAATGTTGAGTTCTATTGGACGGTTGTGATTGATTGCTGCTGCTGTTATTAGCACCAATTGTATCGGCAACTTTTATTCCTCCTTTGGCTCCTCCTCCTGTATTACTATCACCAGAGATATTTGATGATGTATTTGTTGCTGCTGATGATGTAGAAGTTGCACGATCACAGTTCATGGACGCTGGTACACCACCAAAGGCTCCACCAATCTCACGTAAGGATTCATTTTCACGATGAAGAGCTGCCACCTCAGCCTTAAGTTAGAAAAATGTTATACAAAATTAATTACTAATGATCATAATTAACAAACCTTTAATGTTGCCACTTGTTTTTGTAAACGTTGCGTTGTTGGTTGTTCACGCCGTCGCACAGCATCTTGTTGTTGTTGCTGTTGCAATTGTCTTTCCAAATCATTTGAACGCCTTGTCTGTACACTTAGTTCAGCACGTGCCTCATTCAATTCACGCTGTAACCGTTCGTTTTCCAAACGTAATGTTGATAATTGTAAACTGGTGCCTACATCCTGGGGTGAGCCCATTGTATTTAATGGCAAGCCTGCAGCTACATCGGCCAGACGCTGAGATGAGTGTATAATGGGACCGTCAGAAAGAAAATCTGGCAGCATTTTAGCATTTGTGCTGCTATCACCGCTACTACCACCCACACTTATGCCAATGATGCTGCCACCAATTGCCCCAGCACCAAGCATATCGCCACTAGACATACCACTCGAGGATGCTGAACGATTGCCACAACCAATACCACCCATAGCTCCACCACCAGAAGCACCTCCGCTGCCGCCAGGCAAATCATCATCGGCGAATTCACAAATTGGTGAATTTGGCGGAGAATTAAGATGCATGTCATGAGCATACCATGAGTCTAACCA
This sequence comes from Amiota communis, assembly GCA_037043315.1. NCBI lineage: Eukaryota > Metazoa > Arthropoda > Insecta > Diptera > Drosophilidae > Amiota > Amiota communis. The sequence goes on from JBAMAV010001133.1 coordinate 1,706,042, forward strand.
ATGATCCTGTACAAAATCTGGTAAAGCTGAAGCAGCTGCTGATGAATGACTTCCCGAACCACCAGATGTGCTCATATATTCAGCACTGATAATACCGGTGCCGCCTGTTGCTTGTTGTTGGAGATGATGACTGGAACTGGAGGTGGAGGATGCTGGCAGTGTGCGATTTGTGGGATTTGCATTTGATGTGGAACAGCCTGCAACAGTTGCAGAGTCTATGGGCAAATCCAATTTTAATTTAGCTGAATTTTGATTTGTGCTGAATGCCAGACGATTGGGTCTTAAATCACGATTTCCAGCATTAAAGCCACCACTACGTCGACGTGGCGATGCACCAGGCGGTGGCATATCATAACTGGAATACGAACGGGGCACATAGCGGGAAGTTGAAGCTGAGCAAGGTGAAGATGATGGTGGCATGGAAGAAACACGCGAGGGAAAGAAATCTTTGATAAGGAAAAAAATATTTTTTAGTGTTCTAAATGGAAATTGTTGCTAAACTAATACATACCATCTTCAAGTACATCAGTTGCCATACTACAGGTGCCAGCAATGTCATCACCATCTCTAATTGGGCCACTACCACAAGCAGCATATTCAGCAAGACTCGCCTGTGAGTCAAACGAACTGAAACGGGGCGAACGTTTCATTTTCGATGCATTACTACTGCTGCTGCCACCACCACCTGTGCTAAATCCACCACCACAAGCATCTGGCATTAGGGATGCCGATGAAACAGATTGTGGTACTTTTGGTCTGGCGCCCGTTGATGTTTGTAAAGAATTTGTTATTGATATTGACGTTGCTGACGCTGTTGTCGTCGCCAAAGTCGTTGTTATTGTTGTTGCTGATGTTGTTATTGTTGCTGTTAATGATGATGATGATGCCTGTGATGTGTTGCTTCCAATTGCATCCAATGAGGTTACTGTTGTTGATGGCGCTGTTACAGTGCCACTACTATTAAGAAAATGTTTAAATGAAAACGATGAAGTGGGCGCCACTGATGTCACAATACCAACACTTGGTGGCTGTTGCTGATGTTGTTGTTGTTGTAATTGCAGCGTTGCTAATGATGTTGTTATAATGCTTGCTGCTGCTGTTGCACCAATAACACAACGATCAGCTGTTGCACGAATGTTAGTAAAATCACCAAAGCCGCCACTGCCACTGCCACCACTAATATTGCGACTATTGCTCAGACAAACATCTGCTACGAGATCGTTAAGAGGACCCTTGGCACCATCATTGATTATACCTCCATCATTAATATCATTATCGTCATCACCAACAATATCGATATCATCAATAGTTTGTTGCAATTTCGCAAATGGATCAACTGCCGCCTTTGGCGCATCTTCATTGATAATGCCGGTGATATTGTTATCCTGAGGCAATTTAATTGATGCTGCTCCTGCTGTTGTTGATGTAGTTGGCGGTGCATTGTTGCCGTCGCCAATGCTGCTGTTGCTAATTTGTTCTTTATTCACCTGTTCATTGGTATTGTTTGAGTTGGAGTTTTGTCCATTGTTTTCATTATCAGATACACTATTTCCATTGGCCATAATCTTGTTTCAGAAAAAAAATCAGTGAACGAAGAACGACCACCGACTGACGTTTGGTTACTTGGTGTTGTTGTTGTTGGATGTTTGTTTCTTTTGTTTTTCCTTATTTAGTTTTCGGTTTTTGTTGGTTCGATTTGCTTTTCTGTTGTTTCTTCTTTTTACTTTCTTTGTTGCCAATGGGATTTTAGTTAAACTAAACAATTAATAAATATTATTTTGTATTCTTATTGCATTGCATTGCACACTCACATTTTCACCCTTTTTGTGATCAAGCAGCAGCAAAACACATTAAATTTGGGTAAACGATTTGCGGAGAAACAGCGACGACGGGTATGAATGTTTTTTTCAACAGATGTGGCATGCTCCAAGATTTGATGATGATTCTTTGGCTCCTTTGGCTTAAAAACCGCGAAGTTTGAATACTAATCAATTATTAAAATACACAATAAACACATAAACATATAAAATAGAAACAATTAATTAAACAAATTTTTATGAAAATATAATATGCACAGTTTATTTAAAAAAAAAAACTAGAAACAAATAACAAGAGAAACATTTATAAATCACTATAGATAATAGACAATGTATGCAGCCCTGAGTCAGCTTTAATGCTACACGGCAATACTTTTTCCATAAGACTAGTTGTCTCACTTGCTCTTACTGAATGCTGAGGGCTGATCACATGTAAACAATTATCTTTTCTCTCATTTGCACACCTTTTGCTTTTAGAAAAGTGATTCTTCTTCTTGCTGCCACAACGGAAAGACAGAACATAGAGTAATAGGAAACGGCAACGACGACAACCGCGCAATGGAGACATAACAGAAAACACACAGAAACGAGAAACAACAAAAAAACAAATACACAAAAAAGAAAAACAAAATACACCACAGCACATCGTGTGCAGCAGTGAGTGAATAAATAGTGAGTGCAAGAAGTGTCGAATAAATTGCTAAAAAAAGTAATTATAAATTAAAATAAATAAATAATAAACATGATAAATGTAAATGCAAAACTTCAAGTAAAAAGTGCAAAGACAAAAATAAAAGCGCATAAAAAATGTTGTCTGTGCTAAAATGATGAATGCGTAAAATATCAAACACGAAAAGAAATAGACTGTAGTTTGTCTGATTGTGTGCGTGTGTGTGTGTTTTTCTTATTGTATTTAGTTTATTTAGTATTCAAAAGCGGCGGGGGTGTTTGGGGAAGAGCGGAGCAAAGCAAAAGCAAAAAGCCGATTGACTGACAATTGGACAGACGACGTTTGAAGGCAAATGTTCAAAACATAAGCCATAAGCGAAAGGTGTACACATACACTCACTTATTGCACTCTCGCACACACACATATCCATATGTATATTGTGCATATTGCATTTTTATTGTGATTTTGTGTTAATTAAATAAAAGCAGAAAAATATACTAAATGCAAACGTTTATTGCATAAATATGAATATATAATTATAAGCAGCTGCTGCTAGCAAAACAACTGAAGAAAAAACAAAAGCAATTAAAAACATATAACCTAAGTAAAATTGTAGTGTAGTGTAGTTTCTAGTTGGTAGTATGTAGAAGAAGTAGTGGAAATAGTAGTAAGTAAATTGAAGTGCAACAGCAGAAAAGCCAACAAGACAAGAGTGGAGAGAGAATAGAATAGAATAAAAAGTGTCCTGATTTGACAACGAACAAGACAAGAAAATGAAGAAGTTTTATCCTGCTGCTGCTGCTGCTGTTATTTCTTCCTCTTCTTAAAGTTTTTATATGTTTTACACGAATAGTAGTAGAAGCAGAAGACGTAAAGAAAAAAAAAACCATAAAACCGGGTGTGCCAATTATTTATTGTTGTTTGATTTTGTGCAACGTTTCTAATACAAAACAATCAACCAATCAACCACCCACCACTCCTTTGACACTCAAATAACAACAACAACAATCAACCCCTCTATCAAAGCGGTGTGGAAGGAAATTAATATCATCTACAGGAAAAAGGTGCAGGCAGCAATGAAAAGGTTGGCAAACAACTGAACAAGACAAGGACTAAGACAACCAAAACTGGTAAGTTAATATTTATTTAAATAAATAATTTCCCACACTTTAATTTCTTATAAGCAAACGAAAATTTCCTCCTTGCATTTATCCACATACACACACACACAGATAAACGGAGACACTTCCATATGTTTGTTTGTTTGTTTGCATTTCTATTCCTTCCACAAAAATCTAATTGGGCTTTCCTTTTTCTATCTATGTGTGTATGTATGTAGTTTTCCATTCCATTTTCCCCATTTCTTTTTTCTTATTAATTGTTGCACTCTACTTGCTTCCCTCTTCTCTTCTCACTTCACCTTTTAAAGTTGTTTATACTATTTTTCTGAACTGAATTGAGCAATTAGTGATGATGATTAAGGTGCTCTAGGGGGAGGAATATGGTGATAGCTCAAATTTCAAGTGGCAACAGCAACAACAACAACAACATTTAGTCAGTTTTAAAGAGTTTAACCATTCCAAACCGAAAAACCAGACCGGGTCGATCAGGCCAAACTAATGTTGTATACAATTGGCAAAAGTATCAAGCGCACCAGAAGCAGTTGGTAGTCAGTCAGCCTGCTGGCATTGCTGGCAGTGAGTAGTGTGTGTGAGGAGGCCTTTTATGTGTTCCCATTTTATTGACTTCACTTGGCTTGCTCAACTTATGTTTGTTTTTCTTTCTGTTTTTTTTGTATTGACTTTCTTTTTATAACAAATTTTTGTTATATACTACTCCTCATCACATTCTGCTTCTTATGTACTACAAAATTTTTATATAGTTTATAAATAAACTAAAAAATTTGTTGTGTTGTGTTGTGTTTGTTGTTTTTAAATTGATTTCTTATTGACAACATTCAATTAGTTCAAATAGATCGATCGCTTTTATGTTTTGTCTATCCACTCATTCATTCATTCAATCATTCATTTACTCATTCTTTCCTTCCTTCCTTCCATACTTTCATCCTTCCCTCCATTCTGCTTGACATGCTTTCTTCTTTATGGGTTTAATTTATTGTATTTATTGCTTGGTTTTGTTTTTGTGGTTTATGTTGTGTGATGGTGGTTTTATTTTCTTTCTTATTATGCCGCATTCCATGTTTCATTTTTTTCCTCCTTCTCCTCTCCTCTCTTTAAAATGAGATTTTTCTTTTCTAGTCTTGGTCTTGATGTTGGTTGGTTGTTAGAAGGCGTCGTCGTCGTCGTCGTCACAATATGGAAAGTGAAAATCATTGAAAATATGCCTCATAATTTGATTATATTCATTTAATGCTCTATTGCCCATTGTTGTGTTTAAACGCCTCCACCCTCATAACCAACCCATCTTCGTCATCATCATCATCAAGACATCTTTCTACCACTTCAGCTTGGTTTGGTTTGTGTCTTGTTGACCTAATTTATGGCTTGACAGCGGCAGCAATAGCAAGCAATAGCATTAGAAGCAGCAGCAACATCATCAGCAGCAGCAGCTGTAACAGCAACAGCATTCATTGTCTTCATTTTATTCAACTTAAGGAAAGCATAGATAGGCAGGCATAAGCATCTGTCATTGTCGTCATCAACACTAAAGACTTTGTTCTGTTCAAGTCATCATCATCATCGCCATTACCATCATCAAACCCATCAACATCATTTAAAGCTACACTTTAGTTGAGCTGGTGGTGTTAGAATTCAGTTTATGAAAAGAAGGAACGCATTTAGTAAAGAATTTAGTAGTAGTAGTACTGGTTCCAGTTTTTTCTTTATCAAGGCATGCATGCATGCATGCTTATGCATAAATTGTGTGTATGTGTGTGTGTGTGTGTGGTGTTCTTGTAAAAGAAGAAAGCTTATTAACCGAAGGGAAAAAAGGGGTTAAATGTGTTTGAGGATTGTGTTTGTCTCTTCATGTGTGCATGTGCCAACAAATAGTCATTTTGGGATTTTACGCTTATTTGCGTTTAAGCTTACTTACATACCGAAGAGGCTCTTAACTTTTTTTTAAAGCTTTTGTGATGAACGAACTTTGATATTGTGCATATTGTAAGATAGAGGGCAAATGGTTAAATGGTTGCAAACAGTTTGAATGGACAAATAGTAAGTCATACTAAGCCAAATAGTACAAGTGTCGTTGGTCATTTTCATCATGCACTATGTTACCTATCCTACACTAGCTATTCCACTCTACGCAACTGCCTTTTCCAATCAATTTACAAAGACTTTATACCAAATACAGTAGAAACTAGCAAACTTGAAGCAGGTTGTTGCTTTGAAAATAATATTTTGGGATTGGATGTGCTTAGTTGTTGGGTTTTTTTTCTATCATTTCGCGTTTCAATTGCTTTCAATGAGAGATAAATAGCTGATCCGGTATCAACAATATTCTCTTCAACAATGGTCATCAGAAAAAAACCCAGTTCCGTCCGAACCTGCATTCTCCATGCTTCGAATTCGTTTACAAACACTTGAGCCTGGATCGTTTTCTGTTAATAGTGCTTAAGTTTCTTGGAGAACTTAAATATTATTTAATGTGATAAATTATCCTCATTGTCGAATTCATTAGAGCACCAATTCAGCTTCACGGATCAATTTCTATTAATATTGCTTAAGTTTCTTGGTTAACTTTATTCCTATCATACCCTTTTTTTTATATCATTTAGTCATTTCTTGTAAGAGCCGATGCTAGAGGATTGACATGGACAATCCGAGTGTATCGACTGGTAACGACGGTTAATTTGCTCATTAACTGATAAAATTCCTATGTCACGATGTATTGACATTCTTCTGACATACCAGGGGGCACCCATAATGTTGAGAAAAGCTTTGTTCTGCATGGCCTGCACTCGGTTAATTATTGATTTGTTGGTACAAATATGGCCTTATAGATCGTAACCTTGGAAGACAGATTCAAAGTAGTGCCGGGTCGGACGAGTCGCCTTAGTTTGTTCAGCTTGTTTCTGCAAGTAGCAGTAACGATATTCACATGCTTGGATCACGTCAAAAGGCGATCCAGAATCATGCCTAAGTACTTAACAGGACACGAGACTTGAGCTGTTTTTCTCGTGACCATTGATTTAGTGGCAAGCGTCATTGCTGTCGAATTCATTCCAGCACTAATTGAGCTACACGTTTATATATAAATTTTTATAACAATTCATTCTCGGGCAACCGTTCTTCAATGAGTTGGTAGCTTGGCAGAATCTCCATTGCGGGGACTTCGCTCTGTTCGTGGAATCCTCAGGTTGGTTTTAGAGGCTGGGGGAGAGCTCACAGGCAACATAATGGGCCCTAAGGCTTCTGGGTAAATTCGCGTAGAGCAATTCATTATCCCATAAAACCTTAAGTTCTAATTACTGATCCACAACTCAGAGAAGATTCTAATAATTTTAGAGTTCTAATTTGTATTGACTGTACTAAAATTTTCCTTGTTTTTCATTTCAGTTTCAAATGAATTGCAGCCTTCCTAATACAAATAACTTGGATCAAGGATAGCCGGAAGGAGCAACTAAAGAAATAGAGAACGCCAAGTAATTGGGTTCGCCGACCTCATGCCATAGTATCAATGTCGAATAACAACGGCATAAATAGTGCCACAAATGGCCGCTCTGGCGGCAGTAGTGGAAGCACTGGTAGTAGTAGTGCTACAAATATAAATCTCAAATCATCAAAAGGACTTAGCCAAAAGAATGAAAGTAACATCATCATTGGAGGAGCAGGAACAGGGAAATCATTTACAAATTCTACGAATAATAAAACACTGCCAACAACAGCAACAACAATAACAACAATCACACATAACAACGATCGAACGAATAATAGTAAAATAAACGCCACACATCGACGTGATAATTCTAGTTTGAGTGGTGGACATCATAAAGATGCTCATAAATTTCAATATGGTAAACCACAACAGATGCATCAAACTTCCATTATCATTAGTAGTCCAACGACAACAACAACAGGAGAAAATGAGAAATCATCATATAATCCAGAAAATGATAATGGCGATGGTCATAATGGTGGTGGTAGTGGTGGTGATGATGATGATGCTGATGATCATCATCAACTTGTTTACTATGATGGCAAACTAAATTCAGCAACATTAGATGCTTTGATAAAGCATATGGTACCAACACATGAATACTATCCTGAGCATAATTATCTTTTTGCCTTTTTGCTAAGCGCTCGACTATTTATCAGGCCACATGAATTATTGGAACAAATCTCAACAACATGGGAACATCAACAACAGCAACAATCACAAGATTGTGTTGATGATGCATCAGCAATAATGCATCATCATCACCATTACGGAGGAGGAGGAGGAGGTGGTCATATCAATATTGCTATACTTAATGTAAATTCAGCATCACCATTAACTCAACGCAAGAATAGCAATGCTGGAACAGCATCTGGTAATGCCTTGGAGTTAGAACCGAAGCCATTGCAACGTACAGCAACACAGAAATCTGCCCAGAATTGTATACGTTTGCTGTCGGAATGGATTGAAACATTTCCCTATGATTTTCGAGATGAACGTTTAATGCAGCAAGTACGCATTTTGGCACGTAAATGTGTGTACATTGATAATTCGTTGGGCAAACAAGTATCGCGCATTTTGCAAACTCTTGTGGGTCGCCTAACAGCACTGGAACAGTATGAAGAGTTTCTACAGACACTGCATGCAGTAACAAATGTTGATCTCAATCCCAATGGCAGTGATAGAGGTTCTGGCGGTTATCATAATCATGGGTTTCAACCATTATTTGGTACCACCTCAGCAGCAGCAGCCGCATACACAATAAGCAATGCATCAAATTCAAGTGCCGACAGTGGCGGCAAACATAGTAGTAGTGCGGGTAGTGGAGGCGGCTCTAGTGCATTAACTAATTCCAATTCAAGTGGCAGTAATTCAGCATCAACTACACCACAACCAGATGATGTCTTTGGCATCATGGATCTTTGTTCGAGTTGTGCTCATTTAGCACATCAACTGACTGCCATTGAACTCGAACGTTTATCACATATTGGACCAGAGGAATTTGTTCAAGCATTTGCCAAGGAATATCAACATTCTGTGACAACATCAGCTGGAGCGGCAGGAAATGCACCGCATGTCATGAGTAGTTCATTAAATGATATGAAAAAAACACGTAATTTGGAATCTTATGTTGAATGGTTCAATCGATTGAGTTATCTTACTGCTACAGAAATAGTTAGGGTAAGTTGGCAAATACTATCTACAATATTTGCCTTGTCTAACCTTACCTTGATTCTGAGAATTAATAATCGTTTCTTTTTTTTTTAGTATCCCAAGAAAAAACAACGTGTTCGTATTATTGAATATTGGATTGAAACGGCACGTGAATGCTTCAATATTGGTAATTTTAATAGTCTGATGGCCATTATAGCTGGTCTTAATTTAGCGCCAATTGCCAGGCTCAAGAAAACGGTAAGTTGCAATTGATAATGTGTAATGCAAATCACTGGCTTCTAAATTGCAAGAAATAGAAGATTTACGAAAATATGTGTGTACCACGATTTGTAGAAGCAATCTTGTAGCATACTAAATCATCATTATGGGCAGGAGCAGAACTCTCAGACTACTGCTTCATTACTTGAATGATTTGCATGAGTGCTTAGGGTTTTGTATTGCTATCGAATGCATAAATGTAAGGGTACTTCTATATGCCGATGATATCGTTGTTAGCCGAGAAGAAATATGATATAATATAAACTGAAAAAACTATTATGTGTGGCATTTAGAAATGAATCTAAACGAGTTCGAAACGATGGGTTCTAGGAGGAGAAGTAGATTAGCTGAAAAGGAGAAGTGTTTCTTTTACAACGACCCTATTAACACCTACCTGGGAATTGTGTTGAAGCCAAAATTAAACTTTGGAAATCATATTGACAATAGGAACTGTTTAGCAAATAATAACTGATATTTCGCTACAATCTAAATGGAAATTTTTCAGGGCTACTGTGCACTCATAACCAAAATAATAAGCGCAGCTTCATGTCAAGACTTTTATGTTTTGTTACTTTCTTCGAAAGTTTACTGAATCTATTAAGGGGTTTTCTTACATTATTTGTTAATTTTAATATGCTAGAGCTTAAAAATACTAAAATGATTCGAATCAATATGCTCTAAAATGGAGGCAAATGGGAATGAGGCTAAGAAACGTAGGGTCCATTGCTAAAATTATTTATCGCTCTCTCTATATACTAAAACACATGGTAGACCGAAAGGGACGTCACTGATGATTGATTGTCACTGTTGTCAAAGACAGTCCATTTGGTATCTTTAGGAGCCACTTCTGTAAACATAGTGTATGAAATCTCCTCCCGAATGGTAGGCTACCACATACGAATAAACCAAAATGCAATCATGAAATGTTCCATTGCTACGCAAATATAAAATTCAGTCCAGTCTCGCCTTCGGAAGAAATGATTTGAATTGGTTTGGACTACCAAACTAAATAAAAGTGGTGCAATGATTCGTACCAGATTAGAATGTACAATCCCTTATAGGCAAAGAATTTTTAATGATTTAAACATGGTGGCTGTAAGTATTTGGTCCGGGAATTTAAATTGCTATTGTTTTTTATATGAAAAACTCTTTCTTTATCCTTAAGAGACTAGTTCAAACCAAGTTAGGTCCATGGTTTTGTAGATAGGAGGGTCGCAGTCACAAGTGTTCAATATGTAATGAGTATAACTTTGAAGGCGGTGACTAGATAAGATTAGCAGGGTAGGGCGCAAGCTGCAGCCTCAATTGAGACAAGGCAATGACAAGAATATCATTGGTATACAAATGTTGATGAAAATAAATAAAATTCTTTCCAAATTTAGTTTTTGAAAAGCATAAATTACTTATGTTGTGATAGTATAAGAAGAATATTGCTTCAAATGTATAAACTGATATTTAAAATTAAATTAAATATTTTTATTTTTTTATTAATCTTTTTTACATTTTTGCTTATAGTGGTCAAAAGTGCAATTGGCAAAATTTTCTGTGTTGGAACATCAAATGGATCCAACATCGAATTTCCATAGCTATCGCTCAACTCTAAAGGCAGCAATGTGGCGTTCTGAGGGTGCAACAGATGAACGAGAACGCATTATCATTCCATTTTTTAGTTTATTTGTTAAGGATTTATATTTTCTAAATGAAGGATGTTCGAATAGGTAAATATAAATACATAATAATGATAATATATAATATACTAATCTGTTTTTATAGATTGCCAAACAATCATATCAATTTTGAGAAATGCTCACAGCTTGCCAAACAAGTAATGGAATTTAATGAATGGAAAAAAGTTAATTGTCCATATGAGAAGCTACCAAATGTTATAGCATATCTGCAGCATACAGCTGTACTAAATGAGAATACATTATCGATGGCATCATTTGAATGTGAGCCACCAGAGAATCATGAGGAAAAAGATCGTTATAAAACAGTTAAAGCAGAAACGAAACAACAATTATTACAGCAATTGCAAGAACAACAACTACATCATCAACAACAACATCAACACCATCAACAGCAATAGACAATTTACTTTTTTTATATAAATTAAAATAAAACAAAAAACTTAGAAACAAATTAAAATTTGTTTATAAAACTCTTTTAGCTCATATAAACGAAATTAATATTACTTATATAAATAAAAAACTGAAGAAGAGAACTTAAGACGAAGAAGTTAGAAGCTGAAGCTGGAGAGAAGAAGCAGCGCTTGCCATGATTAATTTTTATTAATTTCTTACAATTAAATAATTACTTTTACTATATAAGTTTATAATTATAAAATTATTAATTAATGACAATTATTATTTTCTAATACAAAAAAATAATGGAAAAAAAAATTAAATCGCTTTAAAAGCATTTTAAATTTAAATTTTGATTTACTATAATTTTTGGTGAAACGCAAAGCATCTCGTAAATGTTGCCAGTAATATTTTTTATATATTTTATATAAGTATATTTATAGATATTAATTATTATTAATAATAATAATAATATCATATATTAAAAAAAAATTAAACTAAATTAAATTAATGTACTTAATGCATTTTTAGTGCAGTTAAAATTAAGTTTTTATATTTAATTCTTTAAGTGTGATGGGGGGAAGAGAAAAGATCTTGCAGAACATTTTTATAAAGAAGAAATTAAGACATAATTAAAAAAAAAATTGAGCAGCTAATTTCAAATTACAAAACACACAAACACAAGATAAACATTTGTATAAATATTACATACTATAACGAATTAATTGAATTTACATTTGACACTTGGTTTATTGATATACTAAATTATATTTAATTATTATACTTAACTACAATATACTACATACTTAGTACATATTGTGTGTGTGAGAATTTATTTGGTTTTTTGTTTTTAAATTGTAAGTTATCAGTATTTATTTATATATAATAATTATACACATATAAAACAAAAACAAACAAAAAAAAAAATCATGAAAAAACTATTATACAAACAAAAACTTTTATAGCTAAATTAAATCTTTTTTACATAATTATATATATAACATTATATAATGCAAAAAAAAAAAGTATTTAAGAAAAGTATTTTCTAAAAACAAAATTAAAATTAAAATATAATTATGAAAATTACAAACATAAATCGAACAAAACAAAACAAATCAACATCATACAGGATTTTATTATTATTATTATTAATGATGATCATTAAATGATGATAATGATAATATCTATGTATATGTATGACGATTCTGAGCTGCAATAGATGCTTTTTTCCTTTATAAGATTTTATCTTAATTTATCATTAATACATACAATTTTAATATACATACATACATATACATATATAAATACAACATAGTACATATATAAATATACATATATATAGGTATATATATTTATAATGATCTTATATACATTATATTAAAGAAAAACAAATGGGATAAAAAGTGAATTAAATTAAATTAAATACTTACAAGGGGAGAAAACTTAAGGAATCATAATCATGATGATATTACATATTAAGAGGGACTCTATACAAGAAGAAAAACAAAAAATATTAAAACAAGGAAAACATGCTTTCAAATAAAAACAAAACACAAAAAAAAAGAAAAATCTTTTTTATATATTCATAATTGTAAGAAGAATTGAGATAAAAACTGAAATTATTGGATGATTTGGAATTACATTAATTTACATTATACAGATAAGAGAATACATTGTATAAAACTGCAATTCAAATTGTATTTTCTAAAACTATAGGGCACTTTAACTGTTAACACAGAGACACGGACAAACATGACCATCACAATTACTCTTACAATGCTGCTCATAATCCTAACTTGTCGTATAAACTTTGCTTAGTCCAGTTTATGCATAAACTAATTGTACAATGATGATACATGGGATATAAAAACTTAGATGTCAGGTTGTGGACTTCACTTGCGAATAGAACGATGAGAAAATCAGCCACAAGACATCTCGTCCTTCTGAAAAAATATAAAATCGATACGTTCGATCACTGCTTTTACTTTTGATTTTATTTTTTGACTTTCTTACTGACTAGTTGTTAACTATGACTACTTTAAACTTGGCAATCTTATAAGTTGGACATTGCTATCATAGCTATGATAAGATATTTGCAAACTGTATGGTGTATCCAAAACACACGGTTCAATGCGGTACCTCCCATACAAACACTCATTTAAATTAAGGTTGTTATTGGTAAAAGTGTTTTGTTGTTTGACTTATCGAACTGAAATTAGGGCTCTATAAATTTCTGATCCATATTCATCAACCATATAAATCCTAGGGTTACCAGAAGGGGTACCTCCCATACAAACCACCATTTTATTTAATGTTCTCATTAGAAAAAGTTTTATGTTTTTTAACGTATCGAACGGAAATTTGGATCCTATAAGTTTCTGATCCATATCCATCAACCATGTAAATTTCATAATCCTAGGCTTACCAGAAGGGGTACCTCCCATACAAACCCCAAAGTGTTGTATACACTTTTTACTGTAGATATGCCGATTGTGAATGTTTCAACATTTGCAAATGACACATGAGTTTTGTTCAATTCTGGCTCATGCATAGAAGCGGGGAAGATGATAAACAATAACTTGCAATGTCTTTGTTCTGATATTACAAACGGCTTAGAGATCATTCCGAAGGTAGACTAAATTCGGTACCTCGGTATAACCTTGGACCAACGACACACCTTGTGTGCACATCGAATACTGTGCCAACCAGTAAACTTTACTTGTCAAATGAAAGGCCATACAAATTTAGGGCATCGATGACGCTCATAACATAAGTTAAGTGCATGTTTGTCAAAGTTCTCATCACGTAAACGATTTAAATTGTTTATTTAATTAATATTAATTAATCTGTTCTGTTTTGTCTAGTTTTATTATTATTTTGAATTTCTTCATATGGCGCGCTTCTTTTAGTGTTGCAAATCACAAACAAACGGACACATTTAAAAGCATTTAACAACACTACATTGAGCGGCAACCAAATCAGCTGATTTTAGTTATAAAAATATTGTATGCAATATTTGCAGAATATACAAATAGACAAAAGAAAAAAAATAAATAAATAAATGTTTAATTAAACAGAAAGAAAAATATCACTACATTAAGTATGGCCAAACATCTGCCAATTCTACCAAAGCATGATGGTATACTGGGAACGGATAAAGGAAAGCAAACTCAACGGCGTGTTGTAATGAAGCGCAAAGTAAATTGTTTAAATAATATATAAACAATGAATAAATTATAATAAACCAATACATTTTTATTACAGCGTGATAAGCGCATTTATCAATGTGTGGAATGTCAGAATGATTTCAAGAATTACTCAAGTTTTAAAGTGCATGAAGGCAATTGCCTAACTGTGGGACCAAAAGGGGCGCTCCATGTTTGCCAATATTGCAATGTTTTACTAGACAATAGCAATGAATTGAATACGCACAATACAGATTGCCATACTGATGGCAAATATCAATGTTTTTGTTGTAAGAAACGTTTCATTAAAAAAGGACATCTACATAATCATGCTCAGAATGTTCATGGCTATAAGTCATTACAATATTATTGCATGTTATGCGATGAAGCAACAAGAAGATTTGATACTAAAACTGAACTGAGTAAACATTATAATCAAATGCATACTGGGAGTTTGGCTACCAAGAGAACTGAACGTGACATATTTGACAATCTCGATGAGAATGAAGATGATGTTGAGATGCAGGATTTGGAGTGGTTGGATGATTGCTTAGATATGGATATGTCTTTTAGTACATCTTGGGAAGCCTTTGATTTTGACTTGACAAATGATTTAAATGCCACATCTGAAGCCGGGGATACAACATCAAATAAATCATTATCCCCTCCGCGATTACAACCATCAACATCAACCTCACAATCATCTTTCATTTGTCCATTGTGTCAATTAGAGTGTGACAAAGCTTTGATGTTAATAAAACATGTCGCCATGAAGCATAAAGAATCACATCCACAACTAGAACAAAATCAACACAAATGTGTTTATTGCAAAAAAGAATTTATCAAGGTTTTGCTTTACAAACGTCATTTGGATCGCATGCATATATTAGTGCTTCGACATGAATGCTTCTTTTGCCAACGTGCCTTCTCTACCATGGATCATCTCAAGAAACATGTACTAAGCCAACATCACAACGAAAGACGTTTCTGTTGTACGCAATGCAATGCAGCATTTAACCAAAGTGGCCATCTAAAGCAGCATATGGATACTCATTCAGGTGTGAAACGTTTCAATTGTTCGCAATGCTTAAAGGGATTTCACCGTGACAGTGAATTGAAGCGTCACAAATGCAAAGCAAAACTTAATGATGATGGCAATGATAGATAACAAATGGTAAATTAATGAAATCTTATGGTGTTATTGTGGGAAGTTTATTTAGTAGACTTGAGATTATTTAAATTGTGATTTTATACAAAAGGCTGATTATATTGTTAATGCTTCTTGTTTTATTAGATGTTATGGATGTAATTCAGACTATCTTAATTAATAAGCTTAAACTTACATTTATATATTTAATGACTTAATATTAAAGTAACATTTAAAGGCCTTTTGGACGATCAGTTCAGTCTCAGTCCATGTTATCGCACCGATAACCGAAACGATGACAGGAAAATGGACTAATGGCACAGCTTACTTGTCAGTCCATTTCGACTACTGAAGCGATAATATGGACTGAGACTGAACTGACCGTATAAAAGGCGTTTTAACTCTGAAGTGTCTCTTACAAAATCGGAATGACTTATTTACTGCTGTTTTGGCCCTGCCGGAGTTAACAAAATTGATATACAATATGTATTGTATTTTCTTTAATACAATGTAGAGCGATTCCCATTTGTGTTATGCAAAATCCGTTTAAAATTGTCGCAATGATAAACAAAAATCAAAAAAACAAACTTACATAGGTTGCTGTGCGTATTATCATTATGAACATATCAAAGAATTCCAGTGTTTTTGAGGGCGGAACACAATAATAATAACAATTTTGATAAGACTGTGTAATTAAATATTATTCTCGATTGAATTGATTGAATTAAAAATTTAGTTCAATACTTTTTCGTGTTGTCTTTGTCACAGATTTTCACTGTAAATTACTTAAGACTCTAAGTCATCTGCCATTGTTTAGTTTCAATGTTATATATCCGTTGAGTCAGTGGTTAATGTAGTTCAATTAATCATTTTCTCAAATTAATGTCCCCTGCTTGGCGTTATGTGTTACAAATATGGGGTACCGCTGCTACCAGCAACATTCAGCGAGTTCAAGCCTGTCAAAACATGGCATTTCGCCATTTATCTGGAGTTCCTTGTCTTGTGCGCAACACTATTTTTTGCACAGAGACCCCATGGCGTGAGTCGACGCCGATTAATGAGGCTTCATCCTAACGACCTTCCAAACAGAAGGTCTAGTTAACTATACACTATACTGCACGTCACTATTTTATAGAATCATATGCTCTTTGAGACAAAAAATTGAAATTAATAAAAAACTATATACTTAATCCATGAATTGTGGGCTTGGTTTAGTTTATCAGGCCGAAATCCATTCAATAAGAGCTATGTATTCCTTTGAGAAGAAAAAGAGTCGCAACTTTTCACTCTGACAGCAAATCTTCTTTGAATACTTGGACACAGTGGGTATTTTCGGAACGAAGAGGCAGATGAATTTGCCAGAAAAGGAGCTGTCAACATCCTTATTGGATGATGATTGATGATAAATCCCACCAATATTGGTTGGACATTAATAAACATGGGATAAAATCTGATTTATTATCCGGCTCGAAGGACCATGAATAAATATCGGAAGGAATGATTAAACTGGAATTTACTTATATTTGAAATGTTGAAATGTTTAAAATGGGATATAATTTCATTGTCATACACATATACGTTTAGACATAGGACAGAACAATTCGATTGTGTCTGGTTACTATGACTGATCATCATAATTAAATATGTTCTTCCATTTCTTACCGATTGAGTAACGAAAACCATTTTACCTTCTAGCTTTCGCAAAACAACACAAGAAGTACTATGACTAACATGAAAAGGTATTCGTGTTGTTTAAGGTTTGTTAATAGGATATTGAAGAGTTATGAAACATCTACATAATATGAGGTTAAGTCGAAACAACAGATTTAGATTATGTAATGAAGAATAAGAGACAGCAGCGCATTTACTAAGCCACTGTGAGGGCTTAATTTTGACTAGATTCTGCCAACTGGGTAACCAGTTCATGGAGCCAAATGAACAGATTTACCTATAAAGAATATTTTGATGAATACCAGAATTTTGGAGCAACTATAATTAAGGGGATTGTCACAATAGCCGCAGTGACGAAGTGAAGTAGATCCCGCCCTTCGCCCAATCTAATCCACGAATTATGTATGTGATCGTGTCACATTTAGAAGCTTATAATAGTCAAATGTGAAAAAATTACGCCGCCTTTTGTTTTAAAAAGAGTTCAAATTATTCATAACATAATTAAGACTAACAACTAATACTGAATAATAAAAAAAACAAGTGACTAGCTGATGGGGCCTTCGACTCACGATTAAATGACATCGGTGGTCTAAATCTCTATATTGGCTTTCTGAATGTAACTATATACTGTAGGTTGGAAATGTTAAAAGGGTGAGGGAGTTTTTAAAAGATGGGATTGAACTTCCGAACGAAAAAGGCAGACCTTAATGCTCTCCAGGTATTGACGGAAGTCCAGAAGATGATTTGCGGTGAGGTGACACCTCAAATGTGGTATGGTGGACAAACTGATGCTTTGAAGAGCTGTTGATGACTAAACCGAGTAGGTCCAATCAGCTGGCGGATGAAAGTTCCGCATGCCCGACTGGTACGTTTGGTTGATAAAAGAGTGTCGGTGGTTAAACTATGCCCATAAAATTTGTGTGTTACGTATTATGTATTTAGAAGAAGTCTTTCTTTCAGTAGAATACTGCAAGTACAATATAACGATAAATTCAAATTTCTTTACATAACCGCTTGCGAATTTCAAATTTTGTTCTATTTGAACTTTTTGCATTCACACAGAAACAGAAACATTCATATGTGCACAATTGCAAACTTCACTGTGAATGACAAACTAAGAAGCAGAAGATGCAAGAAAACAAACAATTTGAATGCAAAAAAAAAAAACAAAAGCAACAATCGCCGCTGCCGCTTTTTAGTAGAAGAATTTCAAAAATAATGAAAATCTGCGAGCGCACCATACACGTCGTCATCACATACAATTGTAAAGAAAAGAATTTTTCGCACATGCGCCATGAAAATGCATTGGAAAAGCAACAAAAACAACACAACACAAGACAACAACAGCAACAAGAACAACAATAGGAACATTTTGACATTTGGAAAATCAATGGTGGTTGGTTAAATGAATAAATGTATTGGGGGGACGCGATGATAATGTGGATAGAATGGCAACAAAAGAGAGTGAAAGAGAGAGTAAAGAATGATGGGGGTAAAGCAAAGCCGCAATGCAATCGAAATTGTCAAACGCGTTGCAGAAGTCGAAGTGAACGGATGTTATAACGGTAAATACACACAGTAAAGAAAGAAGAGATAAATTTTAAACAACAAAATAGAAAAACATTTAATAATGACATGGCGAGTGTACGACGAGTCTCTCCAATGCTCGACGACGCAAGTCTGTCTAAATAAATTAGTCAGTGAGTGAGTGAGTGAGTAAATTTAAATAATAAATTGCAAATTTATTGGAAAAAAACAACATCAAAAACCATACAAAATTAAATAATAAAAAGACATAAAGAAATAATATAAAAAGGTGCAATAAATATAAAAATAACAACAATTAACATTAGAGTGTCGGTCTGTCTGGCTGACTGACTGATTGTGTGAGTGACTCTGCCTTTCGATTTGCGTCTGCAAGTGTTTTGGCGCTCGCTAGTGAAGTCAACAGTGGCTGTGACTGCGACAGAGACTGCAACTTCGACCTGCATCGTCATACATACGCATATGGAAGTCAGTCGTCCTTGGGTTGGCGTCAACTAAACATCATCATCATCAACAACTAGTGCAATAACAACAATCCAATGCATACAATTTGGTGATTGACGACGACTATGATGCTCTTTATTTTTATTTAGTGCAACCAGTGAACTAAATTGGAGTGGAGTGTTGTGTTGAAGAAGTGTGTTTTATGCCTATTAAGTAAGGAATAGTAGATGAGAAAGAAGGAGACCAATTATAAACCTGTTGTTGGTTGGGGATTGTTCCATAAAACAGTAAACATTAAACTGTAAAGCAAAGCAAATCATACTAAACCAAGAATAAGAACAAGAACAACAAAGAAAAACAATAACAATAAATAGACGAAGAAAAATCGATTGTGCTCATTTCTACTTTTCTACTTCTAGTACTTCTGCTTCTCATACCATATACTCGTATGTATGTATGTATGGATTTTATTGTATTTTGCCGCCATAGTACAATACATTAAATGACACCCGCATAGTGCCCACCATCTTCAGCTCCTTCACTTCCTGTGTGTTTGTCCTAAAAACCTGTAGTTGACGTGTCTTGTGTGTGTGTTTTGTTTTGAACTAGTAAAACATTAAACAAGTGGACAAAAAGTGGTGAACCAAAAAAAGAAATAAGTATCTTTAATAAAAATTGGAACAAAAACTTATTCAGTACGTGTGTCTGCTTGTATGACTCATCATTATCATCAGCAGTAACAACATTTAAAGAAGCGCGCCATCATCTGTCTGAATTGGTTGCGTTCTTCAGTACGCTCCCTTTATTGGATTGCTTGATTTTGGGGATTGGATAAAGTGAAACATGAAAAATCATAAAAAATATGCCAAATTACCCCAAGATTTAGATTTAAGTTTCCAAGCTGATTTGGATTTACCCGATAGTGCTGCAGATGAATATAATTTAAACGCCGCCAGTTCAGGTTTAGACGACGAGGACGACGAAGACGACGAAATTGTTATAGCCACAGCGGCTGCAGCAGCAACCGTTGGTGGAGTGGGTGGTGTTCGTTTAGCAGGCTCAACTGCAGCAGCAGCAGCAGCAGCTGGAAGGAAGCAACAGCAACAATTGAAGCAGAATATTAATAATAAAATTTGTGGTCTTGGTAGTGATAGCATCATTGAGGTAAGTTGAACTAATTGCTATTTATTAAATGATTTATAAGTAGTACGTGTATAATTATGTAATTGCAATTGTGTGTAGTAGTAGTTGCCAAGCCAATTGCAATAATATTGTATTTACCATAGTTTGTGTGTTTTCTGTTCAAATTGTTATACCATAAGAAACTAGGCATAACCAAAGAGCTTAGTCAGTCAGTCAATTTGAACGTGATGTTTTTTTGTTTTTCTTCTTTGTTATCTAGAAAACTGATTTGCATTGCATCAGTCAGTCATTTAGTCACTCAGTCAGTCAGTCTACTCTGTCTACAAGAATCATGAATATGTATTTTTCAATATTGGTGAACTTGTTGAATTGTTGCAACTCTTGGAATTTCGTTCAAATTTTAACACAGAATTTTGCTTAAATTTTTCTTTGAAATATGTATGTACAATCTTAAGATGTTCTAACCTTCACTTGATGATTTATTCATAGGTAATATGATAAAGTTAGTGACACATGTAAGACCTAACTAATTTAATGAACGTGCCCATAACTAAACTGTCTCTTAATGACCTTCATAGTATTGCTTATTTCCTAAAATGAAGATATGTTTTTGATTTCAAACGATGATATTCATTCATTAAGTGGGTGATTAATTATTGCAATGAATTGGATAAGATTTTTTGTTTTGTTCGGAAATCATGGGTGAATTATCCAGCCTAGTTCTATACATATCCACGACCAATGGCAGATTAGTTCACATTGTCTTCAAACAACATTCTCTTTGTCAAATTTTCGTCTTCTACCTAGTTCCATACATACATTTTCACGACCAATGGCATTATATTCAATAAACATTCTCTTTGTCAAATTTTCGCCCTCTACCAGGGCTAACGGGCATGTCTTTTTCATTTGCATTGCCAAATTGGAACACCATTTTTTGCTAAATGTTCAATGATATCGTGAACATAATAAGGCAAATATTAATATGATTTTTGATATGATTTTTCAAAACTGAAGGCCAATTTGAATTAAAATAATGTCACGGAAAATAGATTCATTAACTAAACAACCACCTTTGGCGTTTTCAAATTTTCGTTATCTATAAGGGGCTACGGTGTTGTACGTGATACGTGAAGCCTTTCTGCAATCTCTCGTATTAAATAACGGGCGTTTTCTTCAATCATTTAGGTATGTGCCAGAAATCTCTTTCAACACCGTATCAATTTGATTACAAATCTCTAGTGCCAGAAATCTCTTTCGATGGTTTTAAAATGTCTCGTTTGTAAATACGATTTGGTATGTGAAGTTATAAAAAAATAAAATACCAACAACTGTAGCTTATTTCTTCCCCCGATAATCTGCATTTAAAAAATTCAACATTTCAGTTGTTTTCAGTATAAATTGGCATTTTAAACATCTAAGTTCAAAAAATAAAATCTCCGCGTTTTCTAGCACAACTACAGAAAAATTGAAATCAATCGGCATAATAATCGTCTTCGATTTCTGGCATATACCTGATTGCCTTGATTTGATCGTCATCAGTGCGTACTGCATCTTTAACCTCAAATCTCCGGATCGGAATTTTGCAAACCAGCACTGACATTAGCGTTCAATTAGACTATATTTCGTTCTTTCATTTCGGAATGGAATAATGGCTCAGACTCAAACCGTTCAAATGACACTTCATTGGGATTAAAGCCATCAATAAAAAAACAGACTTGACTTAAGCACACACCAACATTTTACCCATTCTCAGTATGTACGAATATTATTTAAAGAAACTTGAAACTTGAAATTTCGCAACGTGACTTTACTTTGTACACTGTACCCATATTGGGTTCAAATGTTGTATTGTTCATCAAAGCATAGGACTATATCATCGTCATTGACTAAATAGGTTACAGACTGCTCACATTTCCCACACACACAAACAATACCTTCAATAGTAAAAAAACGAGGAATAAAGTGCTTAAGGCCCTAGTAGAAACTTCTTGGGGAAAGGAGAAAAGAAGATACTAGCTACCACGCTCCGTCCCACTAAACTATGTCTCTCCTATTTGGATTCCTTTTGCTCAGTGACACTGGATGGAAACACCTTACAGATGGCCAATATTAACCATTTTAATCAGTAAGCAAAAGTATTATCGGTTCGCTAGCATAGTAAGCTGCTTTCTAAGCAGTATATGCTGGCCTCACATATAAGTGCACACCCCAACTATAGCTCTATTATGGGCGTTCATCCACCTACATAGGTATGTCCGATAGAACATCAGGCAATACTCGTACAAGGATGCCAGAAGACTAGGTTCATTTTGATAAATGTCAAAATTTTTTAGTAATTATTAAGTCAAATAGGGTCATGAAAAGATTCATTGGAGGACAGTTTTTGTTTGCAGTACCCCTTCTTACTACACTTCATCTAAATCTCTTCAGTATTAGCATATAGTCACCGAACAAACCGATTGTTAAAATATTGTAGGAACATTAGAATGCAAAGTTTATCAGTTTTCAAGCTATGAACATGAAATGGTAAAGAAGAATAGTTTAAAACAGCCTCTATGTAATAGATGGGATAATCGCCAAGTCCTGCATTCAACATACTTATAATCAGATTGTTTGATTTCTTTTTATTTTGTTTTTCAAAAGAAAAGTTCAAATGTTGATTAAATAAACTCAGAAATCAAAGAAAATCTTATTTACTAAAGTCCAAAAATCAATAATCCTTAAAAAAGAACAAGAACTGTTCCAATATATGCATAGTACGTATAATCCAATGAAATAACATGTTTACCTGGCCGAAGAGATGGTGCGTTGCAACGATTCTTGTGCAGATATCATTCCCTTGTCTGTACAAAAATCTTGAACAAATAAACACTTGACAAGAAATAAACTTTTCGAATTGTTTTCTCAAGGAACAGACGCAATAAGTAGAAAAAAATAATACGAGATAATTATAAAAAATGTTAAGAGAAAGAGAACAACATGCAGAAAGGAAGAAAAGAAGAAAATTGTACAAAACAGGAAGATAAGAAAATTAAAACGGAAGACATTTTTTAATGTGATATACGAGAATTATTAATGGATTTAACTTGTATCAGGTTACGCTGCCAGAGAAATTAGCAGAGAATAGAAGAAAGTTAAATAAAGTGACTTTACGTATGAATTTTTTTTTATTACGTGTATCTTAAATGAGGATAGGAGGATTAGAAATGCTTCCATAAAGTGGGATTTGTTAAGGAGGAGAATATTTAAATTAAACATTAACATAAAAATGGCTAAAATGAGATATGTGTAGAAAAAATAGTCTTAATGTTCATTATGTGAAAATTTAACTTTAAATATAAGATAGGATTAGGTTCTTAGGAAAACATAGTACAGACTATTTTTTAGGATATTTCTAGATTGGATTAAAGTAGCGCGGGAACTAGTTACCTCATCAATGTGGCCTATTGTAATAAACCTTATAACCACTGCTCCTCTGAGAGACTGGTATTCATTAAGAATTCCAAGATTTCGGAAATATGTAAGTCAGCAATTTCTGTTGGTTATAGATATCCGGGGCCTTGTCCAAATTAGACCATCACAGTGGGATAGAAAACTCTTTTTATGTACATATTTAGTCCAAGTCATTCAAAATAGTAAATAAAATAAATCATTTAACTTGAAATAGAAAATAATCAGAGAGGCTAAATGAATGGGGAAGCAATTTGTAGCATAACCTTTGTTTTACAGGTGAATGAACGCGCACTAAATAGATTTAAAATAAAACACTGTTGCGAAGCTCTACTAAGGCTGCGTAATAACCACCATTTATCTTTTGCTTTGACTAAATGTAATCGATAAGAATTAGATAAGTATGTTGCGTGCATTCCAAAGAATAAGGTTGTTACCTTTCCGACAAGTGTCTTCACTTTCTTCGAAGCTTGTTCATGCGTTAAAGCCTATTGTTTTGACTGTTCCTTCAAACAGTTTTAAAATCGTCATGCATTTCCGCTTTTAGATCGCAGTGTTTGGCTACCGTCTTGACAATAGTATAATTATAGTGTTGGTTTTGAAAAAGCAAAAAAGACTTAGTTTTGTAAAAAATATTTTCAAAAAACATGAAAAAAAATAAATTTTCCAACATTTTGCTTCATAAGTACCCCAAAAATTTTCAAAATCAATTTTTTCAAAAATTTCAATTGTTGCACAGGTCTCTAGCAATAATTTGGCGTTTACAGATCGAAAAAATATCAATTAGTCGACGAGTTATAGCCAAAAAACTATATAAGCAATATGCTGAAAATCGGCATTTGACTGCAAACTTCGAAGGTCGATTAAAAAAAAATTCGAACTAACATAAACAAACGGCGCGATACGGGTCTTCTAATTTAGCCTCTATTTTCACCCGCCACTTTCAGAATGGACCTAATTTTTGCTAACCTGAATTTGTTCCACAGTGTAATAGACTATAAAATAAATAGATTGGACAATTCGCCCACGAAATCGTGCACCCTCACTGTCTGAATGTTGCCTCTTTGGCGGAATAGGGAAGGAATAGACTTCGCTCCGAACAGTGAGAAAGCTATATCCACGAATATAGTTATACCAAATAATGAATCCAAACTGGGCGATTCCGTAAGTTGCCTGGTCGCTTCCCTCGCTGGAACGCTCAAACAGTATGCAGCGCTTCCTCCTGGAGCGTCCAAAAAGTGCAGTCACAAAACAGAGTCGACTGACTCACGGTCCATTTAGTGGGTTATGCCTGCATTCTACTCCCATGAACTGTTCGGTGTTTAAAATGGTAGTATCTCGGGTACGAAGTCTGACCAGAGACTCTTTTCTGCTACCACGGCTGGTCAGGAGCCCACGGAAATTGTTTCCATTCTGGCCAGCGGAGACGGTGCCTTTATGGAAGTATCGTAGTGGATGTGGTTGTACCCAGATGTGAATAGAGTGAGAGCTCGACTTGGAGTTGCGTTATAAAATCGGTTGCTGTGACTCATAGAGCAGCTCAGGCTTTAGATAGGACTTGTTCCAACCCAAGGAATGAGTCATACAACCAAAATAGGTATGTTTTGAATATAATACCTGTGTTCATGAATCCTTGTGCTCGGCACTGTAAAGTAGCTACGACAGGTGTTCACGTAAAATCAATTGACTTTTATGTCTCGGGATTCAAAAAACAATTTCACATTATTTATTTATTATAACTTTCTTAATATGAGCAATAAGGTGTAGGAGGAAAAATGAAAAACTGCAAGACCAAAATTGAGCGGGAATCGAATCCGTGACTCTAGGATGTCAGCTCGGAACAATTTCACATAAAATCGATGGTTTCGAAATTGTAGTTAAACTCCTAAGAATTGTCTGTGATAGAACATACTTCCACACCAAATTGTTTGTCCAAAATTAAATACACTTTGCTTTAAACTCTTCAATTTTTTGCATGATTGAATTTTCTAAGGACTTATTGACTCCCTTAGTATAAAGAATTCTCCGGACGAGCGACAAAGATACAATCAATTTTTTGAGAATGCTCAATTGTATGTATTATGCAACAAATTAAATTGGTCTCAATACTCAATTATAACTTCAATTATTATTTGTGCTTATAAAAGATTATTAATGCAATTACCTTTACTATTTCACTTTGTACGAGTACAATTTTTGTTCATAACCACAAAAGCAAGTAATTGTTATACCCGTGTGGTTTGGTTTCAGATTTCATGACAAGTTATCGTATTGTCCATCTAACATACTACCCACACAACACCTTTCCATATGCAATAGATCAATATACATAATGGTTAGGGTGGTTTATACATTAGAACACACATACTAGACATACAGTCTCAGAGACTTCCGCTTAGATGTTTTCTTCTTATCTTTGTTGTTTTCATTTATTATTGTATATTTGTTTTCATTTTGTCGTTGACATCTCTCTCGATGTTGTCTATTTTATCAGTATGTATGTATGACCAATTGCAATCAATGACATCAATTGAAAATGTTTCACGATGGGGAGTACCCAGTTACTGTTATTAGTAAAGTCAGTCAGTCCATCATCTACAATATATGTATGTATTTATTGTATATTTAGTAAATGGAATGTAAGGAAATGAAATTTACTACTAGGTGATGATGTTTGATACGAAAAATGGGTGGCCCCATTCAACTATTGGAAATACTATATTGAAAATCGTATGGAATATGTTTTTTGTTTTGTCAATGCTTGTTTCTTTTTCAATTTTCTCTGATTGCCTGTCTGTTATTGTCAAGCTTTATTTTCACTCTAGTTATTTTCGCAATTCGCGTGCACATTTCGCCCTTGAGGCATTTTTGGGTCCCGACCCGACCCTTTTCGATTCAATAACTCTCTCGACTTGACCATGTTGTCAATCTCGGAAGAGCTTATCTTCTGTGCGTTTTCGTTTTTGTTGTTGTTCCTGTTCCTGGTTTTCATCATTATTGTATGTTACAATGCTGCGTATTTGAGCATTAAAACCCCTTCTGAATGATGATGGAGGTATTCGCATCCAACATTGCTTCTGTACAAGTATAAAGTCCATTAATGGATATTTTTCAAAGGGATTACAACTGTCAATGGATTTTGCTAGGTTTTCTCTTCTTCTCAATTTGCAATTAGTGAAATATGTTTGTATAGTTTTTTTTCTTTGTTTCCTCTCTCTATCTCACTGCATGACTACCTGATTTTCTGTGTGTTTGGTTGATTTAGTGACATGGTTTTGGTGGCAACATGTTGTGACATCAGTCCACGAAATGCGTTAATCGCATTAAATGTGGTTATTGCTAATGGAGCTTAAAGGAATTTTCGTTTGGTTGTTTTTGTTTTTACTGTTTTTCCTGTTGTTCTATTTTGCTATTTTTTGTTTTTATTGGTCAGTAACATTACTGGTTTCACTAGTTAATTTTTGAGTAATTTAATTTAAGAACTGCTTAAAAGTATGCTGTAAATATTATTATTACTGTGGATTTCATACAAACAGGTCAAAAACGAAAATATTGTCATTCTTTGGTAGAAAATGTTGAACTAATCTGTAAGGTAGATTCTTTCTTTGAGATGTAATTCTGATATCTACCCGAAATTTTAGTACATTGCTTAAATATACGGTTTGAATTGTAAAGAAAATGTAATTTTTAAATGCCATTTTTCATAACATTTAATGGGGGTGCCACAGAAAACTCTAGTGTTTTCGTCGTATGGAGTTTTGCATTCCACTCGGCCACTCGGTGATTTTATCGAATAACCAAACCGCTTCAACTGAATGTTAATAGGGCTGTCAGCATATAAAAACACAAAAGGAGGAATCAAACACTCACTTTCTGTGGAACCTAAAAGCGGAAATCTGGTGGAATATAGGAGGAAGAGTTTTCTGTGGCACCCTCCATTGTGAGACTTTCCAATTTCCTTTTTTTTTATATTTATTTGTTTAGAATCTGTCAAGTATAATATATAGACAGAAGCTAATTTCCACGAAGGATTCAGTTATCTTGAGAATTTATAAGATTAGATGGGGATATAAATTGTTATAAGGTCACTGGTTAAAAAGGGAGGAAGATCCAAAGGATGGTAGCACGTAAGTAGGCAGGGTTGTTGATTGTTGTCCAGGAGTTGCAGTGCGAGGACTTTTACATAGTTCACAAGTCGATATTCGTAACAGTGGTTATAATCAGTGATGGTCTCTGCAACCGTAGAGGTTTGAGGTCACGATGTATGACATAGAAGGAGGCACCTACTTTAGTGTGGAGTCCTTTAGACTGAAATCTCTGTATGATGTTAATGTTGATGGCCGCAGTTGAGCCTCTAAGATGGATAACACATGTAGGCTTTTCATATTTACTGAGTTATATTTATGCTGGTCATCTTTTTCACTTGAAGATGGTCCAATTTTCCTCATATTTTCTCTTGGTATCTGTAAAGATTTGTAAGGAATAACCCAAGTAAGTAAGATTCTTTAAAAATTAGAATTTTATTAGATAATCATTTCGCACATCTTCTCATAAAAGAGTCAAGTTAACTTGCGACCGATATTGTCGATATTCCAAGTGATTAATTAGGTACATCTGATAATTTTAATTATAAACATGTGTCGAGAAACGTTATCTTTTATCCTCTCTTCTTCTTCTCTTATTGTTCTTTATATACAAAAGTTGATAGATGGCATGTAAGTTTCATTTGAGTTCCGAAACTGCTGGAACCATTTTTATGAAATTTTCAGAAAAACTTTAGAATTAGATTAGATTAGGGAAAGGTGATAACCAGTACACCTCATCACTGCGGCCGCAAGTGGGCCTCTTGTGACAAACACCGTAACCACAGTTCCTCCGAGATTCTGGTATACATCAGGAATTCCAAGATCCTCTTCTGAGACAAAACTGATATTTTGACTGGTTCCAAGTACTGATTGGGTCTTCGAACTGTCATAGCACGTGCTCTGCTGACTTCATTACATAGTCTACACAGATCGCTGCGAATGATCCGAATGTTGTTTAGTTTGTTCATTACTCTGCAATGACCTGTTAAGAAACCTGAGACTATCCGAATACCTGTCCGTGACAGTCCCAGCAATTCCTGTGTTCTTTTTCGAGATCTAGTTGGCATGAAAATGAAACTCTAGCATTACTTGTATCTACCCAATGACGATATATTTGTCATCCAGCCATTGTTGTAGTAAAAATCTAGTATAGTCTTAATAAAGTTCCTGTGAATCGGACTAGCGGAGTGTATAAAAAAAATATGTAGCTTATGTTTCAAGCCAAGCTTTGGAACTGAGTGCAGTTCGTTATTTCTAAACTAAGCTAAGACACAAACCTATTTGGTCATATAATCCATTGCAATACAACATCTTTCCGGATATCTATCTTGTTATATAACAAAGCACAACAAGACACCAAAGTTGATTATGTACAGAATTCGGTTATTCTTAACCTTCATTCTCTCAATTTCTTCAGTTTTGGCAAAAAAAATGGCCCAAATACCATGGTACATATCTATTCCGGAATTGGTTTGGTCCACTTGTAATATGACCAGCCCATCGCCACTGCTTTGGATACTCGTTCGATTGTCTTATCACTATATAGGAGTTCTCCTCACTAGAATCTTTATTCCTATGTATGGTTGCAACATCGTGTATTTCAGTATTTCCTCGAACACTACAGCACTTTTATTTGTCCTCCGATACCGAGTGATGAAAGAAAACAAACCAGTTTCATAATTGCTGTTTGTGTCTCCAATATTACCCATGTATCGAGAGCAAACATCGATGTTTCCGATGCCATTTGTATCAATGTAAAACATTGAGGTTTTTTTTATCGATATATTGATGTTTCCTATACATCGATGTCGATGTTGCAACCCTATTCCTATAGTGATTGAACCTTTGTATCTAAAGAACCCGACTTGGTCAGCATAATGAACATGCCACTTTGCATATAATATACTTAAAAGAATTACTGCTTTTCTGCGCACTGGTTCCCTCATAAATCATTAACGATTGAGACATGATAATACCAAGTCCATTATTTTGTGTCTATAATATCTACATGTAGATTTCTTATCCCGTGAATGAATATTTAAATGAAATATTATGATCACTGCCCTGCTAATCATTTAGGAAATGCTTTAAGATTCGGAGCTTTTACATATGTTAAAATTCTAAAATTCTTATGATTTATAAGATCACAAATCACATCAAAAGAACAACTACTGTGTGTAGACTTTCTAGTCCCACATTGATCCAGTACTCACTTTAAATTTAGTTGATAAAAAAGTCTTAATATTAATAAAGATTAAAAAACAGTTAATACAATACGTATTCTGAATATATTTTTTGGGATCATCTAAAGTTCTAATGCAATTTTAACTCATTTTATGGAAGAAAAAAAAAAAACCACTCTCATGCCTCGGCTAAGGCTAATTAGTTATATATTTACTATTATAAACATAGCATGTACATACCATACATGTGTGGTTTGGCATGAGTTCCAAGTAGCAAAATATGAACTAGTTGTACTATGCGCGCTTAACAGAAAAATAAAAAAAAAATAAAAAAAAAATTGGTTGTTTTTGTTATAAACATTTTCCTTTATTTTCTATATAGTACACAATTGGTTTTTTTTTTGTTGTGTGTTATTTTTCCTAGCACATTAACACTTCTCTTTGTGTAAAGTTTATCTTTTGAAATATTTATAAAGTTCCTTCCACAAGGAAACTGAAGGATCAGTAGTAGGAGCAATAGCAGTAGTAGCAGCCGTTACCAAGCATCAGTAGCAACCAGCAGCCAGCACCAACTAACGCGATGACTGGCTTCTGTTAAAGGATGAAATCCTATTGTTAAAACAGCCTGACTTTGCATACTTGTTGTTGTTCTGGTGTCCCAATCTTCAACTTTTCATCCATCTCCTCCATCTTCTTCAACTATTTACATCTTTGGTGTTTTTTTTTTGTCCTATGCATGGGCTTTGTGTCGTCTTTCCTTTGGTGGTGTTCCATGTGCGTTTAAGCGCGTTTATTATAATATTAAATGCATTATTATGCATTGTTTTTTGTTCTTGTTGTTGTCTTGTGTCGTCCCAGACAGCAGTCAGCGATGTTGACGACATAAATTTACTAAAATGTGAAGAAGGGAAAACAAAGAAGAAAAATTGCAGCTTGTCAGAATATAAACTACAAACGCCAAGCCACATAATTTTCATATTTGCATAAGTTGCCTCAAACATATAAAAGAGAAGAGATCCGAACAGAACAGAATAGATGAGAATAGCAAAGCATCACGGATCTGTTAGTTTTGCTTACTTGTGTATGATGGCATCCTGTTGCAGCATCATCATCACCAGCAGCATTAAAGCTTTGGCATTCTAAAATATACGATAAAGTTTGTACATTTCGGATATGCCAAGGAGTATAGTATTTGAGTGTGTGTAGTATAGCCAACTGACAACTGCCAGGAGCAACTTAATAACAATTTAATTTATATTATTTGCTTTTGTTTTCATATTTTGTTAATTTTCGCGCTCAAAATATATAAATTTAACTCTGCAGAGTCATCTACATCATTAGCATCATTGTTCTTCATCGCCAACAATTTCACCATTATCATTATCATCCTCATAATTATGATTGAAGTCTTTTTGATTGTCAGTTAGTTTTCTCATTAATATGTGTTGCTCCCTCCCTCCTCTACATGCTGCCGCCCAAAAAGAGTGAAAAATAAATAAATAAAACTAAATTTTATTAAAAAGTTGAAAATTCTCGCGTTCGTTTGCGCCAAATGAAAACTAAAAAATAATCATAATTTGCACTTTTAATTGGCCAAAATGGAAGAGAAGTGTAAACTTAGCTTAGAATGAAATGCGCAAAACGGAAGTTGAAGTGTTAGCAAGGCCCCAGAACTTCTGACACGAATCGTGGGTGAACGAAGAAATACAGTATTTCCATCTAAATGTTCATGATTATATGAATGACGGAAAATCAAAAACATTTTCTCTTTCTCTACTCATAAAGTTTTGTTTTATTTGGTTTTGTTGTTCTGTTAGGTTTTTTTGTTGTTGTTGATTTTTCATATGTTGCGGTATTTGTTTTGAGAAATTTTCCGGAGTTTTTATTTTTGTGTTTTTTGTTGTTTGTTTTTATCAAAATTGTTGTTAGTTGAATTTTCTTTTAATTTTATTTATATTTTTCACTTATGTGTATAAATGAATTTGTGTTTTCATGTTGCCATAATGTATGCAAACCTCTAAACTAATCTAATTTGGTTTTCATGCACTACACAACACCACTAGTGTGTGGCAGTGTCTTAACACTTTAGGCTGGTGCTTGTAAAGCATAGAACAGTTCATAGGAGAATATCAGATAAGAGAAAGTGGCGATTTGGTACTGATAGTCAGAGTACAAGCAGCTCACGATCATTGCGTAGATAGTAGGACCAACACTCTGCATAACTAAGGGTAAGAGAGGTACTGGATGTTAAGGAATGAAGTTTCTCGTCTTATTCGAGAGTCTTAAAGTGTTTAATGGAATGATCAGCATTGTAAGACTAGTATACTGAGCTGGGTTGTTTTATAAGACGTGTATGTAAAAGGTACCTTACGTTTTCTACTTTCGGAAATCTCGCGCATGCAGTAAACTACTAAATGCATAAAACATAAGTAGTCGGTAGTCGGCAAAGGAAGGTGCATTTGGCAGTCATAACCGAAAAAATCTTTTTGGCACTATGCTGGTGAACTGGATCATTGGAATCTGGCTGCGTTTGCAACCGCCTTTAGGAAAATTCTGGCTTTAACAGCACAGTTGGAAAGATTTTTCTCATTTGTGATTTCAGCTCCGATCTTCCTGTGAAATGTTTAAATCTTTTTCTTATTTTCATCATCAAAATGTTCAAATAAAATTTTAAATAATCCTATTTTCATGTTATTAACATAATATTTTCTTAGGTAAATTACATGATGTCTTTAACGCATCTTACATGTAAGATACACGACCTAGTTTCTTACATAACGACCCACATTCTGAGGCATGTACTTCCTTACGTCTGTGTCATCAAACTTCTAGAAATGTTGTTATGAAATTGTGTCTCCTTTCATCTATAAACAGATGATTTGTGGGCTGCCATTTCCATCCAATCACTAGAAAATATATTAGCCATAACAACTTCAATTTAAACTTATGATTCTTTTTATAATTGTTTATATTTGAATCATTTATTTTCAAAGACATCTTATGTAAAGAGTATATAAGTTTTGGTGACATCATAATTGTATTTCTTATTATTTTTTTGTATTATTTTTTGTCTCATAAAGTAGTAGAAGCATTAAAACATTAAAATGCTTTTATAAAAGTAACATAATTTGTATACCTTTCACACGTGTGAATAGGTAACAAAGCAATAAGATTTAGTTGCCGGTTTTGTGCTATAAACATGAAATTTCGCATATTCTTTTGTTCGTAGAAGTTCTTTGATTACCAAGTAGAAGAAGTAGTTTTGCTAGTGAAGTTACAAGAATCTCTACATTTTTAAAGCAATAAAACTTGACTATGGATTGTTTGATAAGTAAGTTATCAGTCGATGTAATATATCACATAACATATGTTTTTGTACTACCCCATCATTCTGTCCTTTAGAAAATGATAAACCTCATTGAATTCTTTTACAATATCCTGAACATATTGTAATGTCATATTTGGTTAAATAATTGGATTAGAACTCCTTATAATTGAACGAATTTCATTAAATTTGATTTTTTTGTATTTTGTGAAAGGTATGTAAGCATCGGTGGAATCGAAGTTATTACATTATTCATAATTTTTTCTATTTTTTGAATCATTTAATATTCCACAATGAATATTGTTTTAATTTATTTATATTATTTTATGATATTTTAATGCGATTTCATAACACCTTTTTCTAGTTATTTGTTTTAATGATTTGCATATAGATTAGCATTTATATATTTAATTTCTTTTTTTTTTCATAATCAAATTATAAAAAAGATTATATTTGTACATATTTCTATGTTTATTTTTATGTAATTTATTTTGTATTGGATATGGCACGGAGATTGTTCTTTTCAAAGAAAAAAAATCTTTTATCTAACGTCTATGTAGTAATCCCACTGATATTTATGTTTTTTATTAGACATACATAATTTGAAACATTTGCAGTACGTCGATGATTGTAAAGTTTTTACTATGAGTTTTATACAAGTTTTATAAATTACCTTAGTTCAGGGTCTAAATAAGCAGAATATATCAAATGTTTTCAAGATGTTAAAGAATAAATTATTGGTATGATTCAAGTTGAACATATAATTAGTGATGATTTTTTATTAGACAATAAAATTGATTCAAAGAAGAATATTTCACAAAAAATAAGTATTTATATTTTGTTAAAAGGGGGTGTTTTTTTTATTAATTTCTCCTTAAAAAAATTATAACGAAGATTCAACTATTGTGTTAAAAAAAAGCATTTCAATTAAAAAACAGGAAAAAATATATATGATTGCTTACTAAAGAATTGTTCCATGATGCTTGCCTTCTGATGAAAATTTAGTTTAAAGATGTTTTGATTTATTGGCGATCATTATGTGTATGTATTAAAATTTCATTTCATCCATGACTATGGATTAGGCTGCAAAGAACACAGACATGTTATTGTCGTTAAAGTATTGTGAGAATTAAAAAATGATAACATAAAGATTTTCTCATTTCTAGTACATGCAGAATTTTAAAAATTTGTTTAATTATTCAATGATTTTATTTTCATAGTACTAATCTTCCTAATTGAAAATCTTTAAATAAATTTCCAAATTTATTCATGCATTAAGCAATCTACTACACTTAATACACGATTGAATGAATGAATGAAAAGCTTAATGGCTTAACTAAAATGTATTAAAAGTCAAAATTTATTGTAATTTATAATGGTCAATTAAAATAAATGAATAAATAAATAAATAAACATGTAAAATGTTTACAATACAATAAAAAATAAAACACAATAAAGTTGTTTGTCATCACATCAAGCAATATTTCAATGACAATGTATGTGTAAAAAGATATAAGAAAAAAACCTAAAATTTCATATAAAAATATTATATAAAAAAGTGAAAATGTTGAAATGAAATAATAACAAAAATTAGAGCAAATATAATATAAAAAACCAGTGGGAAACTGAATAGAATTTTGACAACAAATCTCTGTAGATTAGAGCCCAGTCATTCATATTAAGTTAATGGCAAATAGACACCTTCTACAGTACTACCATTAAGGGAAAAATAGCATGTGTTGGTTGGTAGATTCTCATTATTATATTTTTTTATTCTGAAATGTTTATAAGTATAAATCTTTGCATATATCATAAAAATAACAACAATAAGATCCATGAATTACTACAATCAACAGGATATAAGCAACAATGAACAACACAAAGCAGTGACAATGACTATAGTACTATAGTGTCTTGTCTTTTTGTTATAAAGACAGAGTCCTCCTGATGCAGATAACGCGAGAGACAATTGCCATGGTGGATAGACAGACATAATGGATGATGTCAGAAGCCGCCTACTGTTCATGACTATGACTGCTTGCTTGCTTGCCTTGAATGTTTTACTGGTAGTATCATTGGTAGATTGAACTGACTGCCTTTGGTTTTGGCTTTGGCTTTTATGTGACTTGTAAAACATGTAAAAATTGACAATTTAAGAGTAAAACAACAACAACAAAACTGTACGCCGCCTTTATGTTAACATTTTTATGGCGCCCATAATGGATACGTTGAACGACGGCTAAAATCTTCAAACCCATTTAACCATTTTATAAAAACATTTAAGCAGACAACAAAAGAAAATGGCAACAGAAAAAAAAAACACAGAGGAGAAAACACAACATCAAAAGAGAAAAAAAAATAACACAAAATACAAAAAAAAAAAATGAAAATGAAAATGAAAAGAAAAGAAAAAATCAAAATTATAACAAAAGTGAGTTTAGGTCGCATAACATTCCAAAGCAAAGGGCGGCTTTTCCTTGCACTGACACACACAGATACAATTCTTTTGACAGTATGTGTATGAGTGTTGGCCCCTTTTTGTAGGCTTGTGTCATCCTTGTTTAGTCTTTAATCTCTCTACTCAGTTTTGTTTTTGGTTTTTTTCTTACTTTCTTTATTTCAGTCCAAATTGTCCAATGTGTTAAAACTACCCACGGGGGGTTCACCAAATTGTTGTTCTTCTTCTTTTTTTCATATTGTCCTTAACTGCATGATGATGTTATTGTTTTTGATATTTTGTTGTTTCTGGGTTTTTATTTTCGTAGTACAATATGAAAATTAAATTTCCATTTTAAAGTTTTTGTTTTGAAACATGTTAACATTTTTTAAAATTTTTCTGGTTTGGAACATTTTCGAGTATAACTCTTGTTCTTGTTGTCCTTAGTTTTGGTGTATTTGTTTTGATGAAAATATGTTGGATATTTTTTTGTTCCTGTTGCTGTTGTTCGCACTTCGTTAAAGTTTTGGTTTACTTACACACAGGAAATTGCGCAAAAATTTCATATATATTTTGATTTCTCTTTTATTTTCTTTAACAAGATGATTGACAGTTTTAATATTAACATGATCATATATATATATGTATATATATAAATATTGTATATGTGTGTTTACAATACATATATCATATGTGTGGGTATATTTACATATGGGCGTCTGTTAAATGACATATCAGTGGCATATTGTTGATGTGACAAAATGTGTAAGGTTCTGTTGATAAATGAATATGTGTACAAAATTCACAGAATTGGAGGCTGAATTGGACAGTTATTATATGTAATGAAAATATGGGCAAATCTTATTGTGATAGAAGGAGGTGACTGCGAAGGAAAATTAAACAAAAAAACGAAAGAATATTGTGATTCCGAATCACAAATAGACCAAAGCAAGGTACATATACTATGTATATATTTTCTTTAAATTTAATTTACAATATCAATACCAAAGGAAATTAAGTTACGAGTTATATAGTGTCATTAAATAGAATCTTGCAAATTTAAATAGTTTGCGCTCTGAACCGAAAGTCCAGTAATCCAAAGCATTGGCTATTCTGTTATCCGAATTAAAAAATTGTAATTTCATGATATATTTATGTTTTCATTGTAATTCAACGTTATAACAGGAATATAACGAATTCTAGTGATAATAATATAAAATTGCGTAAAAGTCAAGAACTAATGAATTTTCAGACTTTAAAGAACTTGTTTACTCTTAGATTTTAAAGTAGCGGGAATAGTAAAAAATTGTGTCCCATCAAAGATGTTTATAAAGTTGCGTGGTAGTGCGAAAACATTTATGCGCTGTTTACAATGCGAAATAATCGGATTTTCTGTTTAAACGACTGACCAAATTTCAGAGTTGCTTTTAAGCGGTTTGTTTAACTGCTTAACAAACAACAGCGATGATTTAAATCAAGAGTGCTGGGTTGAGTATTTTTGTTAACTTTTTTTATTGTTTTATTTGAAACTAGCTGTGCCAACGACTTCGTACGCGTGGTATTCGAAATATGTATGTTGTAATAGCGTGTGTTTTGTTAATTTTTTCCTAATTATCAGATGTTTAATGTTGGCGCGCAAAAAAGAGGAAAACATTCGAAAAACTGAGCAAAAAAGTCTGCAACAGAATTAAAAATATGAATATCTTTTGATTTAGTAGGTCGGTTTCCATAAAATAAACGCTAAATGTTATACGAAGCTCGCTACAATACACCAGTCAAAACCGCATATAAATAGGTTAAGCCGTTTCTGAGATTAGCGTGCACGGACAGGAAAAGGCTTACGATTTTATATAGATATAGATAGATAGATAACGTTTTACGTGTGTGTATAACGAAAACAAATAACAGCAGCTTTTTTTGAGCAAAACTTCACTGTTAAAGGTTTTTTGTAAAAAAACTGATTGTTTGCTCAGTGTAAACACAGCTTTAATATTTCATATGGATGGTATCAAAAGGCAAGATTTATTTAAATCTTATGTGAAAAACTATCAATTTTGATTGCAGTCAAAATAAATAAGTATAATCTACAAAATGCTTATGCAACTCAAAAATCTATAAAGCAGATGAGCCTGCTCTGTTGTGGATAATCTTGCAAGTCGACTTTTGTTACATTATAAACAAAGATATGTTTCAGAAAGAAAAGTGTCCAAAGAACTAGATACTTTTCTATGCTGTGCAAATAAGCCTTGGAGATCATGAATTGTGTGTTATGGTTGTGGGAAAAATCATGATAACAATAACGCACTGAAATCATACAGATTAAAAAATGCATGTGTTTCATTCAAAAATTCTTACGGGAAACTTCAGAAGAACGTTATTGAAATTTGCTGGCTCTGATGATATTATACTATTGGCTATTCTTCGACAAAATATAAATTCTACTGAAATGAATTTCATTCAACAGAAGTCCATTTTCTTGCCCTCTTATTTGCACATAACTTGACAAATTTTGATTTATTATTCACTTTGTCAGTATACTCATTTCACTTGATGTAACTCCAGCCTATAGATGATGTAGGAAGCAGGGCTTTAACCAAGCTCAGTCAATACTAAGTTTGGCATTGTAGAAGTGAGAACAGTGTTTTAAAAATGTCAGTCATTTTATTTTCTTTTGCTATTGCGTCGAATGCTGCTTAGAAAAAGAACGCAGTCGTAATCGCAGTCAAGGCAAAATATCAAACGTGAAAACTGCGTAGCGTAGCAACAGTCGCAGTCGACGAAAAATATGAAACCTTAAAACTACGTAGCATAGCAGCAGTAGTCAGTTACGGGATTTTCCAATTTGATAGAATAAAATGTCCCCGGCGACTGTTTATAACTGTTGCGTCTGTTGTTTGGTCTTTATCTTTAGTTGTTATTGCAATTTTTTTTCTGTTTGCTACTTTGACTGCAGCAATTTAAACACTGAGTGAGAATGCTGTTGATCTATCAAATCATAGATTTACCTCTTACACGATTTTTTGAGTCTTAATGTGCATTTTCACATTAAGTTTCATTTAATATAACAGTTCTCGTCTCTCATGTTGCATGTTACGTTAGTGTTTTTTAGAAGCCCTTTGTCTTGCATATTATGCTTGTGCTCTTCTTAAGCCCGTTAGTCTTGTATTTTATTAGTGATTAGGACCAAAAGATATGTAACATTTACTTCACAAAAGAGAACTAGGTAGATTATCTAGGCAAGGCATTTTGGTTGCATATAAATTGCTAAACTTGCGACTTGTGAAGTAAATGCCGATGCAAAAGTCAACTTTAGCTCATCCAGACTTTCTTCTTTTGCTAAATAATCTGATTTTCTTTTTCTCCAATATTCACACTGTTTCATGATTAAGTAGTGCAATAATGATTGACAAAAAGGCAGAGCACATTGATTCACCTATTTATGCTAATTTAAAAGATATATGTATTATTAAACTGCACTTATTGTCCTCTTTCTGAGAACATCTCCATCATTTATCGTTTTGCTTAACACATACATTATACATAGTCATAAAGTTGAAGAAAAATTATATATATCTCGATGGCTCTTATTTCTAGAGATAATTTGCTCTTTAAATTTTTAGTTTAACAAATTGATTATATCCCAGAGTCTTGTTGGAAGCATATAATATTTAAATTATAGTAATTACTCATTTCCTGCAATAAATAATGAAACCATAATGACAGACTATTACGTCTGGGTTAAGAAGCGGACACGTTAAGTGTTCCTCCCAGTTATACTTAAAGCAAACATAATTTACTTAAGCGAATCGTTAAATTGGGTGTATACAATAGGAGAGATGCAATATTTCAATTGTTGAATGAAATTGAGCTAGTCACCTCGTCACTGCGGGCACTATTGGGCCTATTATATGGAAATAATTATGAATCTCGCATTACTAAAGATACATAACATTTTTGCTTGCATTATTGATTAAATTTTATTATAAAAGATAAAGTCCTTGTTGTGATAATAGACCTTTTTCTTCATAACTTCATATAACTTCCTTAACATTTATTATACATTTTCTAAAGAATATTCATGGCATTTATTTTTCCTTCATCCAATTTCTTTATCCTTTATAAACTAAATGCCAAAAATTTACAAAATTTTGCATTATGTATTTCATTTAATTTCTGTTTTGCATTTGTTTTTGTTTTTGATTTTTTTTTCTAAATTCTCTTGAAATATTTTTAGTTTATTTTTTAATTTCATTTATTAAGAACTTGTGAACAACAATTGGGGTATGGTTGGTTGGTTTTAGTAAGCAAGCAAACAAACAAACACATAACTTTAAGCAATCAAATTTCTCTTTTCCTCAATTAGTTGTCGCCGTCATCGTCGTATTTTCTATGAAGGCGCATAAATGTGAAATAACTTTTTGGCTTCATCTTGACTAAACACACACACACATATGTGCGGCCATACATGTTGTTTGTATGTATATTCTGTGGGAAATGTTGCATGGTATTGTTGTACTTGTTGTTGTGGAAAACCAAGTTTTAGCGGCTTTACGTTTTTTGGCTTTGATAGAACTATGGATGGATGTATAGATGAATGAATGGATAGTTGGATAGATGTATGTTGCTACATGGTACAATGAATGCAATTAATTTAATTTGTGGTTCTTTTGTCAAATAAAATTTTAGGGCTTTACCACAATGTGTTGTTGTATTAGTTGTTGCTGCTCCTTGAAAGTGATGAATGTTAATTTGGTTTTTTAAACTGTATAGAGTAAATAAATTTGGTTACTTTTGAGTGGTATTATTGTGATTTGATGTTTCCTTTTTACTGTATTGTTTCTAATCCTAGGTGGATTGTAAAGGAAAAGTTAACTTGTATATTGATAGGTCTAATTTCAATGATCGGCTGAGAGGATGAAAACATACTTAGCCTTTTATCTATCCAATCGCTTTAGTATGCTTCTAGTGATTCAATCAAAAGATATATTTTCTTGTATTTTGACAATTAACCAGCTCTAAGATCATAACACTGGCAGGCAGCAAAGCAAATTAACGCTTTGGGGGAGACCCCAAGGCACTTATCAATTTATGATGACAGTCAAGGCTCTGTCGGCCCACAGCTTCAAGAACAAAATCATGCGTAGTACGGTAGAAGCTCTTAATCAAGCTCTGCAACACTCCATAACACTTATCTGGGTGACGGGTCTCTCCGATATCTAAGGTAATGTGATGGTGGACGAGTGTGCTAGGAAAGGCTCGGCACTGCCTGTGTCTCAAGCAGTTGCCGATATTTACAGACCTTTACAGGATATCTTCTCATGCCTGATAGCTGAAACCAGGCAGAAAGTGGGCTGAACTGTCGCTAGGACACTCTGGCCATGTTATCAACCAAAGAGAACCTCCGAGCTCCTAGACTTAAATAAGAAAAGGATTCAGACGTTGACGGGACACTGCACCATCGGGCTGATGGCCCACTGGATGCATTTTCCACATGAAGATTTCTGTCGTAGTTGTGAAAATGATGAGGAACCGGAGAGCATCCAACACCTTTTCTGTGATTGCCCCGCTCTCTTGGTAGACGAACCCGGTTTCTCGAGAAACCGTTCTTCAAAAAGTTGGGAAGTTTGGCAAAATATCCTGGCTCTATTAGGAGATACACAGAGACTTTTAAAAGATATTGTAAGGCGCATAAATTTGTTAGGATAGGTACGACTTTACCTGTACAATTTACTTAGAAAACATTGCCAATGCCATTAGCAATCTGTAAAGTCTTCATTGATGAATACACCATTGATGGAGGTAGACCTCAAACTGATAAACTCTTATACTAACGTGTCCAGAATGAAACATGGGGCGCACTAACCTACTGCTGAAGTTTAACAAGAAGGATATAAGAAAAAGGGTAATAACACGGCACCGAGTAAAAGGTAGATATTCTAGAACACTAGGGGTATTTTATTTTATATATTCACGATCTACTTGACATACATACATCCAAGAGTTGTGGAAAAAGCTGATGGCATACATAAAGGCCTCATGGATATTTCCTGTGTAAATATAACAATGAGCCCTTATTATGCTTAGGTTCGTCATTATGCAGGCAATTTTCGTGAACTAAGTGGTATTTTGTAACGTAATGTATTCTTGGTTATTTTCTTCAAGCATATCTGTAACCAATCATAAATTTTCTTCTATTCTTCTTTTCCATTTTTCTTTTACATTTTAGTCTTTTCAAGTGTGCGTATAATTTAAAGTGCTTAATCGGATTACAGTAACGTCAACAACAACAACAACAGTAACAGCAACAATAGAATAAAGTCGGCAACAATGTCGTGTCCTTTATATCCTTGGCTCTAGTGTAACACATTAAAAATGTTCTACCATCAAAGTCATTTCTCAAAAAACATTTTCTGTCGCTCACTCTCAAGCGTATGACCATCACTCATAGCTTTATTAGGCATCTCTTTCTGTGCTATTCTTAAGCTCTTTTAGCTGGATATAGTGTACTTTCTTTTGTCCTTTCTTTTTTTTTTGGGTTTATTCCTTCCATCAAACTATTGTTAGTAGTAGTTGCGACATAGTAGTAGTTTCGCTTTTGTATTCGTTACAGTTTCAATTTCTTTTTACACTCACTCACGCTTGTCCAACGCGTATTAATTCACCATTAAGCAACAACTACACTTCACTGAATCTCTCTATAGATACTCTCCGCTTCTTCTTTCTCTCCATGCAGTGCACTTTCCCAACTATCATTTCTTTTGTCATTTTAGTAGTATACTTCTCTCTAATGTTACTTACACTCCTCAAATGCCTGTCAATCAAACCCAATCTGTCATAACAATATTTTTTTACTTCTTTTTTGCTTTTCCATTCTTCACATAAAACTCTGTTGCCAGGGGGTATACGCCTAGTATATGGGGGAGTGTGGAACAGACCTGAAGTGTGAAGTGAAACGAACGAACATTCGGCTAAGTGTAATAATAAGTTTTTGTTCTTGTTTTTTATTTTTTGTTATTATTTTCTTTCTTTTCTACGCCATTAAAACTGTCAACAATTTCAAGTGACACTTGCAGCTGTTCTCACTCTCCATGGATGGCATAAACTCTCTACTCTACTCTACTCTACTCTCAACTCATCTCTGCTCTATAAACTCTTCCTTATATCTTTTTGTCGAGTATTCCTGACACTTTGTGTTCCACCATTGAGTTGCTGTCGACGCTTGCAATTTATATTGCAAAAAGAAGATAAATGATGGTCTCGCATGCATTTTGAGAATATTTTAAAAGTTTTAGTTCGACAAAATAGGAAAAAAACCTAAACTTAGGAATCTTAAATTTTTGTGGTTTCTTTAGGTTTAAACTTAAATCTTCTACATGAAAATTACAATTCATACAAAATACTTATTTTAGTAAAGTTTCAGCCAATTGAATACATATTTGTAAAAACTTTACCTGCATCAGTTTAATCGGATATTGTCCAGAGAACTATTTCATCCTTATTCACAAATTTACTAAAACCAGATTAGATAAATTCTTCATTTTTAAAGTTGGTATTGGTTATTCAGATTGGCATAAAGATACTCATACCTCTAGACTGTTGCCACATTGAACTCAAGAAATAAATATGAATATTCGAACAATTTATACGATCAGTTTCCTTTTGTTTTATTATAATTGATTTATTTTTCTATTGTTAAAAATCAGTTCTCAAATATTGAAGTGTCTTTGAATTAGAGACTTGCACTAATCCAATCGCACTACTTCACTTCAGTGCATACACTTCACTAATACTTTATACTTTTTGTATTGTGTATTCGATTGTATGTAGAATGACAAGTACTAGTTCTCGTTATACACACAAAACGAATACTACGGGTAGTGTTCCTCTCGTTAAACGAATACTAAGGGGAGCGGCAGTCTATGTGAACGATTACTATGGGTATTGTTCGTTTTGACTGAATAAAACGATGGATTCAGCAAAAACGTATGGAATGAAGTGAATGCAGTTGTATCAAAGAATTGAAGTATAGTATTGGGAGAAAAAATAGAGAAAAAATTTAAAGAAGAGGACACAAATTAAACTTTTCGGAAAAAGAAAGAACAATGAATTTTTCGGAGAATGTCAGTATTTTTTATTATTATTAATAAGGTGCAAATACTTTGTGTACAACCAAAAACGAAAACTGATACCATTCGTACTCATTTCTAGAAAATACACTACCAACTGATACGCTGATATACTGATACTGATACAACATGTATTCATTTTCAGAGCGAATCCATTCATGACAATTTTAAAATTACTTGTGCAAATCACTACTTATCTTCTGCCGAAAATAGTTTTGTTCAACAAGATCTTGAACGGTATTGTAGAGCTCGATGACGTGTCATTCTTAAACTGTTGTGAGATTAATATTTTATGTGTGGTAATGTTGTTTCTTGCGATTATATGTGGTAATGTTGATTTTTGCGGTTAATCAATACAATTTTTATTAGCCTATAATGTGGCGCAGACATCAACAATACGATAGCAAAAATCATATCCAAAATTGATAAAGCGGTTTGCGAGTCCATTGGAAACACACACACACAGCGTTTCATTTATATATATATATATAGCATAACTGACTTTCTGTTTGGAAAGTCGTTATGGTGGAGCCTCTTTGATCGGCGTCGACTCACGCCATGGTTTGTGTGATTTTGCAGTCTCTGCAGATGACATTTACTGTTTTGAAGGAACTCGCCGTGTACCGTGGGTTGCGCACAAACAAATGAGCTCCAGATGAAGTGCCTTGCAATAAAGCTAAAGGTGGATAAGGATACGTGT
Source organism: Amiota communis (assembly GCA_037043315.1). Lineage (NCBI taxonomy): Eukaryota > Metazoa > Arthropoda > Insecta > Diptera > Drosophilidae > Amiota > Amiota communis. The sequence goes on from JBAMAV010001133.1 coordinate 1,750,606, forward strand.
ACAATAAACATTGGTCTGAAGAGTTTAATGCTCCTTACACTACTACATTTTTATTCACTTCTTTGGTTAGACTAATTCTTGAATACGCATCTTGTGTATGGGACCACCCACAGTTTTAAAAGTATGGAGATAGTATTTGAATCTGTGTAGCTTGCACTGGAATCCAAATATCAACAGTCCAACCTAGCAAAGCAGTCTTAAGTTAATCCAGCTCCCGAAATTATTTATCTACTTATTTTGTAATTAAGTTTATTATTATAAGCTTGGGACCAACAAAAAAGTCTGTTGTCGATATGTGATATAATATGACGCCCTACACTTACTAACATGACCAATCTGAATCTTATCTTAACATAACATAAGGTGACAAATATTGATTATGAAAAAACCTCTATATAAACCAATTGACAATAAGTTATCATAATTATTTTTAGATTGTATTTTGTGCCGATACTTTTAAACAAATTTAGTAAACTACGAGTATTAGAAAGCGATATTCAATATTCCACTTAAAGCCAGAAATTCACATTTGACAGATGTCTATTGTTTTTGTTTCTCTTCTACTAGTATTTATTGCATTTTACGGCTTACAAACATGTCCTTCCTTCTAATGCAAAAAGCGATTACCTGTCTTGAATGTCACTTATAATTTAACAAATGTCAGTTTAAGTGACACTTGACATGTCAAAATATATTGACATATGCTGTCAAATATTGACATGTTTCTAAGTAAAGCATAAACATTGATGGTATACAATTTAGAATAACAAATTTGTATGACCTTAAGACAAAATATACTCGAAAATGATATAAGTGAATTTTACATTATTCACACTTTTTTTCTCATACAATTCAAAATAACAAGCAATAATCAAAGTCACATATAACAAAATAAAGTCATAATAAAATCATTAAAACGAAATCATATTTATGTTTTCATCCGCCCTGTCTTTCCGGGTAGTTTTCTATCATTTAGTTATATGCTTTTGCCCCAAACTATGAAGTGCATATTTTTCATTTTTCTTTTTTTGCTTGCAATATAATTGAATTTGTTGTGGCTAAACGTGAAAAGTGCCACAAACGAAAGAAAAGTGAATAAAAGGAAATACTGGAAAAAAAAATTGTATCAAAAAAAGATTGACGTTGCAAAAGCATAAAACTTTTCTTTTGTGAAGGATATAAAAAAATTGGTTTATACAATATAAAATGAAAAGGAAATTAATAAAAAAATATTCTAAAAATATGAAAGCGTCTTATTTAGAGATGATGATGATTCCTGTAACTATTGCAAAAGCATCAAGGATTACAAAGTCTTTTGGGCAAGTTTATGGTTACCAGACATTGACTACATAATTCGGAGTAAACTTAATTGTGTGTATTTAGGCGATGTTCGTTTAGTATGGTATATGAAATTTTGAGCGGAAAAGCTTTTGCCATTAGATTTGCAATTTAATGAAAATGTTTATTATTGCGCTTCGTTGGTTGAAGTACACACATTGCGTATGCGTGTTGTTAATGCTTTAAGTGGCATTAAAATTTGGTTGTTAAAAGGTAAATATACATTTCAGCATGAAAATGTCATTGGTTTACTGAAAATGCAGCCACATAATACCGTCAATTATAATTATACAATTAATTATGTAATATCATTGATCAAAATTGACTTTTTGCCTAATTTTATAATGATGATATTATGGTATAAGGTATAACAACAAATTAAAAGTGTAAAATCATTTATAATGAATGAAAAATTTATAAAAAATAATATTTAAAATCATTTTTAGTTTAATTAACCTTTAATTTAAATGAAAGTAAATATTTAACGATAACTACAGTATCATCATAAGGGTCCTTTGGTTAGATTGTGTTGCGCTGCTGAATATATTGAACAGAAATTACTTTTTGTTCTACGCAGAGAATGTGTCAACAGGCATGAAAACCTAAAAAGTTTTTCAATAGAAAATTATTAAATAACTTTTGATTTAAGTAGTGGAAACTTTAAAGTTGTGTAAATTGGGATTTCCAGAACTGCAATGCATAGGTCTGTTTGATGCCATTATACAATTTCTAGAACTTCTTGCAACTGCGTTCATTAAACTGCCAATCATTTAGTAGCCAATGTTCCATCATTCCTTTGGAGTTTTACGAGTTTTATTCAAGCCCTATTCTTTATAAATGTGGTTTCAAAGGCTGCAAAGATGAGTTTATACATAATGGGCCACCAACCCATGTACTGTTTGGAGTGCAAATTGGTAGTACTTTCGGGTACGAAGTCTGACCAAGAGTGGTCAGGAGCCTACAGAACTTGTTCCGTCCTGACCAGCAGGTACTGCCACATTATGGGAGTATCGTGGTAGTTGTGGTTTGTTACCCAAATGCGTGTAGAATTTCGCTCGGCGTGGAGTTACGTCACATTTATACAACCGGGTGCTGTGACCCAATGAGCGCCAGAGGTTTTAGATAGGCATTGTTCCCGAACATATGACCAAAATAAGTATGGCTTGGAAATTGGTACCTGCGGATATATATCCAATGTGACTACTGCATTCCGGAACTGAAATGGAATGATAATTTCAATGTAAGATTCCCGGGGAGGGATGATTGGAAGCAGGGTACGGTCATTAGGCAAGAGAAGCTTTCAATTCACACAGACGGTACTGGTGTTAACATTTTGAGAGGAGCTGGTAGTACAACTATCGTACCGTCTACCAGACTAGCAGTCTGGCAAGCAGCATTGCTGATAAACCCCAATGTCGGAGACCCCTAGAAATATATCGATTAATATTGACAGTCGGGCTGCCAACAAGACTCTGTCGGCTCACAGCACCAAACCTTAACCAAGTTCGGCAGCACTTAATTACGCTAATCTGATTACCTTTCAATTCTGGTTTTCTAGGTCACGTTATAGCGAATGAGTGTGTTAGAAAGGGATCGGCGGTGACAATTTCTCTACCCTGTTATTATGCATAATAATTGCCGATTTCTGCAAGACATCTTTTCAGGCCTGGAAGCGAAAACTAGGGAGCTAGTGTATTAGGGAGGCTGTACTGTCGACCGGACACTCTGACCTTAATACCAACCGAAACTAGCCTCCAAGAAAAAACTTCCCTAAACCACTGTTCCCTTTTCTACTTTCTGGCATCACAATGGGACGTAAGGCTTCTAGGTGAAGTCGCGTGGCCTGATTAACCTAACTTAACCTAATGCAAACTCATAATTGCCGTTGATAAGTATATCACTCCTACAGATAATGACTCAGTTGTTGTTCTAACATCTAATTTGAAGTGTTTTAACAATTGTTAACTCTTTTTTTTTTATAAAGTCATTCCATTTTTATTCTCATGCTTCTCTTATTTTCATTGAAAATAAAATCTTAACCTTTTCCATGTTTGAAACATATTTCTTTATCAAATGAATTTATAATTATGATGACAGTTTCTATTCCTGTTTCTTTTCACTAGAAAAGTTCGGTCAATCCTTTATTAACAAAAGGTTAGAACAAAACAATTTCATCAAAATGACAACCCAAATCATCAAACCAACCAAACCATAGATGCCCAACAAAATGTCATTTTCCAATGAGTGGTTGCAAACATCAAACTAATATAATATGTATAAACAAATTTCAGGGATATACTCTGATTCCATCACTAGAAGTAGTATAAGTACTTGAACCCCCTTTTTGCCATAAGTGAAGATACAAATTGAATATTTGTACGTATGTATGTAGTACCTACAATACATATTGTATGGTAGATACATCAGCACTGAATATTGATTTGTATTTGTCAAGACGACGCACTTAGCATGTCCTTTACTGTCTGTGTTGTATCTACATAGTACATACATACGTACGAGTATTTATCTAATATGTATCTATCAATGTCATCATTCACTTCATCTACAATCAGTGTATCTGTTTGATATAAATCTTTAAATTTCCTGTATTGAATCTGATTTTGATGACGGAGATATTTTCGGTTTTTGATTGTATTTATTTTGTTGGTGTTGTTAGTGTTATGATGTCTAAATTTATCTGTTTTGCTGTCTAGTAGTTGAAGAATGCTAGTTTCCCATTAAAACGGATATTGAATTTAATTTTTCAATAAAGTATTTTGCATTTGAAATATGTGTATTTATGATATTGGTAGTTCTCTTTCTCTCATTTGTTCCTTATAAATCATATCACTTTCATAATAAATTACGCTTGATGATTTTATTTATTTTGTTCGTGTACATAGTATGCTTTCAATGAGTTTTTGTATCTTTTGTCAAACTGAAAAGAAGGCGAACACAAACACAAAAGTCACAAAGTATCTATAGTTCATAATACTATTTGTATAAAGTGACGCACAAGGCCTTGTATTGTACTACTATGAAGTAGTACTACATTGTTCTTTTATCGTATTTTATTGTCGTCCAGTCCTGAATGTCAACCATATGTATAACTCTATAAATACTATAATATGTTATGGCCAAACAAAAGACCCAACAACCATCATATAAAAAATTATTAATTGATTGAAGTGCGGTGCATGTGAAATATTACCATGCGTGTATTGGGTTGTTTTAAAAGTTTATGAGTGAAAATGAAATAGTATAGAATTATTAAATGTCAGAATGTTTTAAATCAACCCACATAACATTCATAGACTACATATTTATTGTATATTGTTGTAGGAATTATCATATACATACACATAGTTGCCACTTTTTATATTATAACAACTCAATCACATTCACATTGTTCAAATATATGATGACAATATATTCAAATAAATACGCATTCATTTCTTGATGAAAGCCATTTTTTGTCACATTGTTTTTCATTCATTAACCGTGTACAAAATTGACAATTACTATGAATCCATTTTTATATAAATATAAAATCTCATTATTAATTTACACGTCCTGTACACTTTATAAATGTCAGCATATTGTATTTTTTCATTTTGTATAATTAGTTAGTGTTTTTATATTGATTGTCATCACATTATCGAATCAATTATTTTTAATTTGTAACGAAAGGTCTCACCAATGCTTACATATGTCATGCACTCTTCTTATCCTGTAGTTACAAAGTCATATACATTATTCAAACTTATTAAACGATTATATTATTTTTACGAATCCGTACCCAAATAGTGCTAACGGGACCCTATTACTAAGCTTCCGCCGCAATAATTAAAGTATCAGAGGTGTGACAGAAATCGAAAAAAAAATTTTAATTGAGGCGAATGTGATTTTTTTGAAACCCCTCATACTTAAATTATTGAGTAAATAAAACTAAAATTATGAATGTTTTAATTGCATATTTTTAGTCTTTGAAATCGCCTCAATATTGAGACGAAAGCGGTTTCTAGCACATACCCGATAATCATTGTGTTTGGAATTGCTCGAGCAATTAAATTATTGAATACATAATTCATTAATATGCCGCATGTCTGTATTTCCACAAACCTTCTTTGCCCCAATCGAGTCTTCTTTTGAACGATCGACAAATTATGCGATATCCAACGCGAACAAAACTTCTTGACGGCCAAATGTTAAATTGAATGTACACAGTTGGAAGAAATGCCCAGAGATAACCCAATCTCGCTATAAGCCATTTGAAGATTTTGTATTAAGTACTATCCAGTGTGTTAATTGCGGTAGTCGTAAAATAATTGCATAACTGAGCATTGACAGTTTTCAAAATTTAAAACCGAACAGTTGCTTCGACTGCTGCTTTGAAAAAATGCACAGTCAACGAAAAATATCAAACCTGAAAACTGCTTAACACAGCGGCAGTCATCAGTTTAACAGTAGCAGTCGACGCAAAATATCAAACCTGAAAAATGCGTAGCATACCAGCAGTCGGCAGCTTTGTGATTTTCCAATTTGCTAGAATAAACTGTCGCCGGCGACTCTTTAAAACTTTTGGTTGCGACTATTTAAAACTGTTGATCTTTTTCTTAAGTTTTTGTTTGCAAAATTTTTGTCAGTGAAGCTGTAGAATTAAAGCGGCTATAACACGCAGTTTTCAGGTTTGATATTTTGCGTCGACTGCGACTGCAGCTGCAGATTTTATCAAAGCAGCAGTCGAAGCAAAAGCAAAAGAAATGAAAATGACTGACAGTTTTTAAACGCTGGTACTACTATTTCACGCTCATCATCGATTGTTTTTGGCATAACACCTGACGACCTTCACAAAATACGTCTTTGAGCGAACGGTGGCTACGATTGAATTCTTAAAACCACCTAATGGTACACTTTAATGTTCCATGGCACTTTATTACCAAATATCGAATTAAGTTCATCGTGTGCATATCGCTTTGAGATAAAGAACATCGTAAGTTTTTTAAAATAATCATACGATAATGCTCACGGTTCAATTCGGATTAAATATTTCAAGTGCTTGCGAAGAAAGTAAATAGCACTCGTATGTTAAAATGTTTTGATTATTATTAGGCTACAAAATTTTGAACTTTACGATGCAGAAGTCAGATTTGATCTGGCAACACTAGGATTGCCCATTTTTCAATATAAAAAGATTACCCTTGTAATTAACTAACACTAATCTATAATGTTCTGCTTTCAACATTGAAGAATGGATGATTGACTAGGGTTTATACATATGTACAACCGGACAATAAATCTGCCTATTTAGGCAGATCGATTTCTCTCGATATGCTGCTAATATATACTTAATGGGGTCTACTATGCGGTTCTAGGTGTCAGAATTAATTTGTTTTCGATACTAAGGGTATATTATTGTTTGTCCATACAATTTTCAGATTGTAGCAGTCTGAAAGTAATGAATTATTTCTTCTTTCAAAGTATTCACATTTTTTTATATTGAAACTAAAGATTTTTAGGTTATTTGTTGATTAAATCAATTGATTTCCTATTCACAAGATAAAGAAACACATCAAATTAATTATACGCCTGAGCTGTCTCAGTTACCCATACTGTCGTTTAATTGTAATGATTAATTGGAATGTAAATTTTTTCTTTAGAAAGTGGAATTAATTACTATAGTTTTTTTTTTATTACTATTTATCAGCGATTTTCCTGATGAAAAATGAATTTCTGGTTTCTTTTTGGTAGCAATAGTCATAAGCATTCGAGGAGAAAATACAACTTAGATCCATCCAATTTGATGGTTATTTTTGCTCTATGATTATGCAATGATTCACATGTACATTAGTTCCTGTTGTATAAAATAGAAAATTGTTTTCTATCATGAGCAGGGGAATCTATCTCATAGATTTTATTTGTCTTATCATAAAATTTCTACAATTTTTCCCTACATTTGATAAAGGTATTACTATAAAATGTATAAAAAATCCAGCCTTAAAAACTTTTATTTTAACTATTGCAAAACATAATATCGACTTGCGCAAAAGTTTTCTAATTTACTTTTATAAACTCCCAATCCTTTCATATTCACATTTAATACCTTAACACTATAGCTTTTGAACTGATAGAATTCACTAGAAACTGCATAAAGCCGGTACTATAACAAACCATAAATATGTGATAAATACAAAAATCTTCACAAGCCAACAAACATATTCACTTGATTTTAATACTCGTACGAAAACTGACTGGGTTTAGGGATTTTATGAAGATGCGACTGATGATAGCGCACTGTGAGTTGTTGCAAAATTTGTTGGTTGTTTGGTTAGTTGTGTGTGTGTAGTTTTAATACATTTCCTCTTCTTTTTTGTGACCCTGAAAAGCTCATAGTTTTTGCTGTCATGATGCTTAGATAAGTCATCCAGCATTTCAGTGAATAAATGTTTGTTTTATTGTATAGAAAGTTTTAAGTTATTTGTTTGCTATAAAATATAAATTGGTTGGAAATTTTAGTAACATCGTTTAAGGAATTATGATAAGGTTGAGTTCAAATATGCTTATTAATATAAGTATTATTATATCTAAATTTCATATAACCGCTTCTGATAATCTTTGAAATCTGTTTGCTTTGATTATCTGTAGAAGACTTTAAGACGTGGGTGATAAACGGACCAAGTATTGAAAGATTTGTATGTAAAAAAACAGATTGACAAACAGATGGAAAAAGCTTAATAGATTCTCCTAGACATGATGATGATTTCCATCCATATAATGTATCACAATTTGAAACTGTTTATTTGTGAACATTTCCTCTGATAGTATTTTTGATGCAATCAAAGCGTCTGCACTTTGTTTGTTGAATATTTAAAACTATTGCCTCTCTTTTGTTCTCTTTCTTTTCTTTGCCTCCTGAGAATTTAAAAATATGGTCACATATGGTTCCTTTTCAAAATACTTATGAACTTGTCTATATTTACATATTTTTTTTGTATGTACAAGATTTTCCTAAAGCCGCAACTCGATATTATGGCATGCCATAATAAACAAAAACAAGTGACAAAGAATCAGTTACTCATGATGGTTTTAGTCAAGTTTGGTATTCATAAAACTACGGTTAGATGCTGTGCCTCAAGTGGAGATGCTCATCATTGTTATAAAAGAACATGATAACTCGTCGTCTATTGCCTCAATTTCAGTGGACCATCCTTGTTCATTTTTTTTTGTTGCGTGCTGTGCCGTTTTATCATTTTAGTTGAATTTTTGAAATATTTGCAACTTGTATTTTCTGTTGGTTGGTGTATGTTCAACGTGCCCGAAACCTTTACAAGGAGGGACTAAAGTAAGTACGTGCAAATGCAAAACATTGAAGGATCAATGCACAAAAGGAGGCAAATCAGACAGGCAGGCAGGCATGCAGGCAGTCAAGAGAATATGCCTGCAGGAATGCTGGAGATTTTATGCTGTTGTGCTCAGATGCAAAAAAAAGGAAGAAAAAAGAACTGCCAGTTGAGTCCTAGTTGTTGTATACATTTTCGTCGTAGGTTGAACACTGCAACACTTTCAAATAGTTTGGGGTTTTAAGTTTATTTTGTAAATATTTTGACATACACGTTCCGCATGGAGAAAGTGCTTTCAAATACTTTCGTAAAACAATGCAATTTAAGCAATTTATTTCATATAAATTCTTGAATATGAACACACTTGCTTCTTGTTTAATATTTTCTAATCTCTAATGCATTATTCATACACTCAAGAGGCTTTTCATACGCTTATGAAAATTGTCCCCCTTTCAGATACTATACCACATATGTATGTATGTATGTACCAGTTTTCTCTTAGTATACTGCATTCAATTTGATGTCAATTGTACAATTTAAAATGTAGTGTGGTGCGATTATGATATGAGAGGGTAAGCTACCCAGTAGAAAAATGTAATGCAATCAAATGAAGCCCTCACGGCATAATTTCTTTCATTATACCCTATGAAAGGTTTCTATTTCATTATAAATGAAGAAAATATATATAGAGCTTCTTATAATTGAATAAAAATCCAGAAAAAGTCTGCTGAAGATGGGTACATATGCTGAGAGAAGTGCATCTTTACACTAAAATAATGCTAATAGGTATACCAAAAAACAATAAATTAAGTAAACTCTACTTCGGTTTAACAGACTATACTATTATGAGCTGAAAGCCTAAGTTATATATCCGCATTCGTCAGAATTTTCCCTACAACTAATCTTGTCGCAGACGGGACACCGTCTGGTTTCCGCCTGATACTAAACTATGGCTTTCAGCTCATAATACAAATCAAAGGACACTTGGGATTTTAAGACGAATATAACGATACCTTAACTGTCGAAATCCATCCAGCCGTTTGGAAGATACGAGGTAATAAAGATTATTAACAAACAAATATGCATACAAGATACGCGTGAAAAACATAACCCGTTTTTGGCAGTCGGGTAATCAGATACCATTTAATTATGTTGGGTATTGCCTCATATTCTCAATACAGACAATGCAAGGCAGGTGATGAAGCCTCACTTTATATGATAACATAATATGGATCATTTAAACACAAAGGTTCCAAATATGTTGAGAAATACACCCTGAACAGAACGGAAATTCCTCATTTGAATCCTTTCAGTATAGTACATACATCTTATATGATGTAGATATCACAGAGAATCTTAAAAAAGAATAACTTCATTTTAAGAACCTCAACATAATAGATCTTTTGACTCACATCTTAACATATATCAGCCTAATTATAATAGTTCAATCATAGTACTACAATCGGTGTTATCCGCTTCATTTCTATGAAATTAGTTAGCAATGGTAATTTTTTATTGGGCTGTCAGTTGCCCTCAAAACCATAGCATGTCAATTCAAATTTCTACTGACCTCTGACATTTTTATTTGCATTAGACATTGAATTAGCATTACCTAGCTCTAGCCTCAATCTACTATTTTTCTAGTGGCCAATCATTGTTAATCACCCCTCCATACTTCCATTCTACTTATGTGCGACTATAAGCTTCATATACTGCTGTTGCTGCTGCTGTGCTTGGCAGCTTTTGATAAGGCACAAACCAGACATGTCAGCCACATTTCACAATTCACCACATTTACACAAACTCAATACATATACATAGTACAATCATATTCCCCATACTCCCTCTCTCTCCATATGAATCAATGCGAATTATGATGTGGTTGGGAGGCTTTGGGTAGGGCTTATGGTACAATAGTATAATAGAAGAAGAGGTTACAAAATAGCTTTGTATGCAAAAATTCAATGGTGCCCTTTCATATATAGTAGTAGTACAAATATCGTTTGTACTATGGTATCATATGAGTATCTTTCGCTTAGTCAGCATTCAGTCTGCTTGTCTGCCTGTTGCTGTTACTCTGCTCATCAGTTAAATGTACATCAGTACAGTCCACTTCACCCGACTTGTTTAATTGTTCACATGCTCATCTCTCCATATGTAGTGATGGCCATAAATGACCACACCACTCCACTTCATTCATTCAAGGCTACCAGTACTTTATCCATGCAATTGTACATTTTGCTAGCCAAGCGAGTGAATGCACAAACATTTGCCAACTAACACTTGTAGTTGTCGTCATTGTAGTAAGTAAGACTAGTACACGTTGTTTTTCTGGACAATAATAATGTTGATGATGATGACGGTGGGATGAGATGCGAGGAAAAAACTGCTTATTCGGTGTAAGTTCAAGTCCTCCATACTTTTGTACTTTTGTACTTTCTCCCGTATACAAATATAACTCTTGGATATTATATAGGTACAATAGATAATTTCCCTTTTTTATTATTGTAGTATTTTGTGTATCTTTCTTGTTGAGTCCTTTCTTTGTGGAAACTTATTTCATTCTTTTCTATTAAATTAAGCAGACTTTATAGGAATGGGTTGTATTGAAAGGTTGCTAGGTTGTTTGGTTTCCATCTACTTAATTTTCATACAATTTAAAGTATTTTTCTTTTTCCATTTTTTTGGATGGGAAATATGATGTTTCCCAGATAAAATGTTTTGTGCAAAAATGCTTTTGTCATTGATTCCAAAGTAATGAAATGATTTGAATAGAATGAAACGAAATGGAAGAAAATTAACTTCCGTTAAAAACCGGGTATTTTTTTACCTTAAAAATATACAATTGAAGGGTATATTAAGCTTGTTTGAATAGCATACAGAACTATGTACTATTTGAACAATGTGGAATTAATCACCATGACGATTCACAAAACATTGTGGGTTCCAAATACCACTGCCGCGAGTCTGCAGTTGTTACAGATGCTACAGCCTTCTTGCATTTAAAACAACATTGTTGATGTTGTACATGGAAACTTCTTTTCCTAAAAAAAAACATGCACGAAATTTGATAAAGTTTTTTGTCCGCTTTGTTTTCACATTTTCAAAGGAAAATTTCCTTTGTGGAATTTTGAAGATGCAAATTGCTCGGAAAGCAATTTGGTCACATCAAGGTTTCGAACAAAAGTTTTTTTTTTCATACATATCTTCTCCGAATAGAGTCGCATAATATTCGGTTGTTCGGAAAGTAATTTCGTTTTTTCGCAACAGACGACTTGATTGTAATTTCCACAGCCAAGACAAAGACACTTAAGCCGCAAATCATTATATATATATATGAAAGCTGATCTGGCAACACTTGCGTAAAAAAATTGATGATTACCTACAATAGTTTTTGGTTGGTGCCCAATCAAATATGAGGGATGATAAGCAGCATTTTCGTTATCTTTTATTTTTTTCTATCGAAAACGCCAGTGTCAAAACTGGTTTCGAAAATTTCAATCCGGTTATTTTGATGTTGAAGATGCACCACGTTCTGAAAGGCCAGTTAAAGTTGATGAAGACGAAATAAAGGCATTAATTGATAGAATAGACCGGCGAATAACAACTCCTGAGATCGCTGAGGGATTACGGAATTCGACCGTTCATGAAAACGCTTAGCTTTTATCGCAAAGCTGGACATATGGGTTCCCCATGTTCTTACGGAAAGAAATTTGTTCGCTTTGCTTCTCAAACGGCAAGAAAATGATCTGTTTTTTAACCGCATCATCACTGGGCATCAGTAATAGATTGTCTACAACAATGTGATAAGCAATAGATGAACTGGCTCAGAGCACCTCGAAAGCCGATGTACACAAAAAAAATGTGATGCTATCTGTTTGGTGGGATGTCAAAGGAATCGTGGTTTTTGAGCTTCTACCAGACAATACAACAATCAATTCTGAAGTGTACTGTTATCAGCTAGACAAATTGAATGATTCACTCAAACAGAAAAGGCCAGAATTGGTCAACAGAAAAGGTGTTCCACCAGGAAACAAATTTGATAACTCGCCAAAAGTTTTTACAGCTTGAATGGGATATACTGCTACACCCACCATATTCTCCAGATGTGGCAGCTTCTGATTATACCTACTCCGGTCTCTACAAAACTTTTTACACGGTAAAATTTGTACTTCACATGAGGAAGTTAAAAAATAGTTTATGAGCGTGGAATCATGGTACTGCGAGAAAGATGGCAAAAGGTATTGGATCATAATGGACAATATATAATTCAATAAAATATTTATTGACTATAAGAAAATCGAAATAAAAATCGTAAAAAACAAACCGAAATTACTTTCAAAATAACATTGGGTTATTTCTATTGAGAAAATCTCGACTTTCATAGGTTTGAAGATATTTATTTTGGGATGTAATATTCTTTCAATTATATCTTATGGCCCCAATAGGAAATAATATTATCGACAGTATAATCATTCTTGTGTTAATTGTATTTGTATTTATCTATCATCCCAAATTTGAGCTTGAAAATGATTGGAACTAACAAAATTTCTTATAGTCAGGACCACCCCAAATTTATCATACTAACATGTTTTTTCTTTTGTCTTTCTCTTACTTTTCATTTGAGATTTTGTTTATTGGAAAGCAGACATGAAACATAGTACCTTCCTTAGTATGATAGATGTTTTTAGTAAACTTAGAAATTGCTTATGATATAAATCTTAAGGGTTGTTTCTTCATCTGTAATACTTCATAATCAATTATATTTTCTACTTTATCGCCTTGAGATATTAAATTAAAAATTACTACAAATTTTCCAACTTTTAATTAAAATTGATGACTAATTACTAAGAGTAGGAACGACTTGATTACGTGAAATCATTACTGAAAATTAAATTCAATAAAATTTTAATTATTTCAAAACTTTCTTCATTTTGTGAGTTAAGAAGTTTAACGACGAAAAGTATGCAAAGCTTTAAATTAATGATTAAGATAATCTGTATAAATCGTTAAACATTAAAGTCTAAGGTAACCAATGAAGCATAGTATTTAGGTTCAGATACAGATTATATTCTAAAAGCAACATAGCAAATACATACATATGGTATACATACTCTTAGTGCTTAAAATCAACAGGGTTGAAACTGAGTGAATCGACCAAATCTGCAATAACAGCAATAAGCATTTGAAAACATGGTTTTTGTATAAGCCACAATGAAAACATGTGAATGGCTTTTGTACTTGTAAAAATTATCAACGGATGTGCACAATGTAAGCAGAGTTTCCGGTTATTTGGTCTCTCTTTGTGTATGTTTTGGTTGCCTTCTTTATGGGGTTTTTTCTTCTACCATATTTTTTTTATTGTATTTTGTGTATGATTTAACAATGGTAGGGGAAAGAAGAATGGTTACCATCAAAATGAATTCATGGAAAATGTGACATTCTTGTGTGGCAAGAAAATTGTTTGTAAAAAAATGTCATCGGTGAGGCAACAATGAGAAAAAGAAGATGGTATAGGATATGGTACTTTGAGGTATAAGTACATACGAGTTCATGTTTTTAGTAGTAAACATTTTTCTAATCTTCTTTTTTAGTATTGGTGGTGGTGGTAGTGGTGGTTGCCTGTTTTTTTAATGGTGTACATAGATTATAATAGACATGGTATGTTTTGTGCACATAAAACATTTATGTATGTTAGATGTCTATCAAGGTTAATTTTAATCTGCACTGATGGTTTTTTTGTTACATTTATTCAGTAAATAATCCGATGCATTTGAATAAAATCCCTGTAGCATGCCTGAGAAAAGGGTTTTGAAAGAAAATAAAAATGAGGGGCAGAAAATAAAATTATTGTCAATATTGAATTTGGAGTTGGAAACATCTGTACCCTGAATAAATATTAAAACTTTTCCAACAAAATCTCTAACCTGTGAAGATTTTTCGTTCAAACATTTGATCCTTTATAAAAAACTTAATTGATCCATCGACTAAACAGCATGGAAAATTGATGTAAAGAGTCTTATTTTGAAATTCCATGTTTTATGAATGTATTCGGTTCGATATATCGAATAAAATATAACGATAATAAGTATTCGATATCTGATGGTTCGATTATATCGGATTGATTCGATATATCGATGGTTAAATATTGATATTTATTATATATCGATACACTGTTTATCGAGCATCCCTAATTCATATCTTTATTTCTGATATGTTTTGGGTAATGTATTACATACAATTAATTGATGATATATAATGACTGACACTCTACTTTTATTTTTTACTGAATGACCCGGGCAATCGTTGTCCTGCTTTCTATGTAGATCGCATTTTATCTTTTGGCGACTACAAACATTTACAGGAAGAAAAGTATAAAAGCACAATACTTTTTACTCAGTTATTAATAAATTATTGTACCACCGTACAACTTTATCAAATTCAATCATTGATTTCCTAGCTCAGCAACTAATAAATCTAATAATATTTTTACAAGTATTTATTTCACTAGTCTATTATGCCTATTATTATTATCACATATTTACATGAGCAGCATTGTGAGTCCATCTATCGGTCTGTGTTATCTAGAAACTAGTGGCTCAGTTTTTACCCGACTACCGCGAAGGAAAAAGGAGGGTTATGTGTTTAACCGGTATGTACATGGTTGGGTATGGATGTTCATCTGTTCCATCATAACTTTAAAACCGCTTATCATAATTTGACATAGAGGTATCGTTGTATGTGTCTTCATTGTCCACTGGCTATAGGCTATGTGACGTAACATTAAATTGAATATGGCGTCCTCAGGAGGACATAAAGTATTAAATTAAAAAAAAAAAAATGCCACCGGGGTAGATCCGAACAATAGATAAAATCATTATCAATTTGTGTTATCATTACTACTTATATTTATTTGGGTATGTAGCACATGACCACGGCTGTACTCTGAACATCACTATGAATAATGTATTAAATACATTAAAATATCTGTCGTGTAAGTTGTGTACTTAATAGGTGATAAATATTAGTATTTTTGTACATATCAATTTCAGATGAGAAGATTTTCTTGTTTTATCCTTTTTAGAGCGTGATTTTTCAGTAGTCGGGTTTGAACTTAAGTTTTATTGAAATAATTATTGACATAATAGTTTGTACATGGTCTTTTTTCTTCTATATACAAATAATTTGCTGTAGCCGTTGTTTGTGATCATACTACGATTATTATTTTTGATTATGTTATTTGTATGTAGTTTAGTATTTTCACTATTTCATCCTATATGCTTCCAATCAAATATTTGAGGTTAAGTTAAGGTTAGGATAGCAATTAGAAAATACGAGTAGGTACTTCCATGCCTCTTGATTCTGTGACATTATCGTATTTCACATTTACTTGAAATAATAATATCAGAAAGCTTTTCAGAAACTTACATAATAAGATGACAGATGGAAACACACAATTAAACAAAAGAACACAAGAACAGAAATCAATATAGAAACGTGCATTGTACAACCGAAAGTGAGAAATGTGGTTTTAATTAGATATAAGTATCATAATTATTGTCATCATTATGAAAATGACAGTAACAAAAGTGCATAGTATTAGATATGAATATGTAAATACATATACTTAGTATAGTATATGTATCCATGACACCTGTCAAAACACCTGACAATTTAATTGCACTCATTCTATATTCAGTTAATGTGCATAACTTAGACATGAAGGGCTTTTAAGTTTTCCATACACTTTGAATACTATGGTATAAATTTGCCACAATTCTCGTAATGTTACATAAGAGAAAAACCACAAAACAATGACGCCGTATACTTGATAGTTGCAAAAGTTTATTCTCATACTTTGCACATATGCTTTTACTCACTTTCCTCCTAACACTATTGAACAATAAATATTCCATATAACTTATATTCTCATACTTAGTAGTTTGGCAAAAATGTCTGGTTTCTATATAAGATTAACTTGTGGTTTGCCACAAAGTATATTTTCTCAAGTGGAAAGTGTTGCTGCTGCTACTACTACTTATTTTTCTTTTGTTCTTTCGTTAAATTGAAAATTTATTGAAAATTTAATTTATTGAAGTATCGCACATACTTAGTATTTGTAGTACAATACTTTAAGGTTATAAATAAGTATGGATACTTAAAAGATACCTATATCCTTGGTTGTTTGTATGGTCGCCACAACAACAATAATAATAATAGCAACAACATTTATAACAAGAAGTACAAGCTTGATACTTGTATCGCGAACTTTCATTAAACTCACTTTACTTCAGCTCTACCCAGCTTCAGTTGTTATTTTACTTAATGGAGATGGGAGTGATATTTCCTTCATATCTGTACATGCATACACATGTACAAGGAGTATGTATATTCTTTGTATGGATGCTGTTCTTGTTGAATGTATGTACAATGTTGTTGTTGTCATTAAGTTGTTGTAAATGTCATTGTATATTGCGGTAGTAATAAATGTTGCCATAGCTATTAAACACTCATTGATAATGACATTCTTCGATAGGGCGTCCTTTAACACAATTCATTTGTTCTTCAGTTGTTGTACAATATTATATGTACGCGTAGATACTTAAATGACTTCAGCAGTTGGCCTTTGTAACTATTCGCAAATATTCTCTTGAGTTATTTTTAAGTTCATTGGCCTTTCTATTTAATGAGTTTAATGAAATTATTTTGATAATGTACCAACATAGTCATGATTTGACCTTACAGTTCTCTGTGTACTTTAAACTGCTGCATGAAAAGATTTCACGGGACTTGGTGCTTTGTAGTTTCTTTCCAGTTCCTTGTAATGGGTTTTTCCATATCTACTTTCTGGCCATGGAACTGTAAGTCTGTTCTACTTAAAAGGGATTTTCTATTAGGAACTCTCATTAGGAAAACATGAAAGAAAGTTGGGCGTCACTTGGCTGCTGTAGTAACGGGGCAAACTATAGACAATCCATCAGACCCGACAGACTCCAGCTCACAGATTATGAAATCCCGACATAAACCTCGCCTAGGCTTATGCTACTGCCAGTCGATATATTTTCTATCATACGTATGCTTCTTTCTTGAGCGTTAGTTGGTAGCTCTGTGGGAACTTACTCGGTTACACTGGTATTCATATCGTCTGACCGTAGCATAACTCTTGCGTAACATCACAACAAAATGAAACAAAAAATCTATAAAGAAATAATGCTACGGTCAGACTATATGATTCTTCTTTATATTATCTAGAAACTGTCTCTTAAGAAAACATGAAAGAATGTTAGACCTCCATTCGCTATTGTAGTGACGACATCATCGTTCTGTATGTCTCCAGCTCGACCTATTTAAAGGGAATCGAATCTTTAAAGGCATAGAATGGGACCTCAACAAAGTCGAAAGTTTTGTTATGAGTTCAGTATCGTTGTCAAGCAACGAAATACTTATAACCAGCTGTCGGACAACAGCTCTGTACGCTCTGTTAAGACGCTTCGATCTCAAAAGTTGCTACAAGAATTCTTTCATTGATGGCTATACTTACTGATTTATCATTCCGCACTTAAATTTTTCAGTTAATCTAGCAAACTTAGTTTGATTTGTTAACCAGTATTAACGAAATTTCAAATTGTCAAATGTAAAATTTTAAACAGACGTACTTGTGCTGTACTACCCATCATAGTGTTCGTTATGGGCAATATTAGCTTCGGTTCATTAGATAGGAAAGCCTTTCTCAACCAAATAATGTCGAACATTAATGTGTTGGAATTAGAATCGCATTGGTATTCACGGAGTCATTATAATCAAGGTGTACCTAAAAATGCTGATGGTGATTGTATAAATCCTGAAGTCTCTTTCATAGAGCCATGGAAATCGGTGCGTTTTTCATCATATAAAAAGAAATGGTTTAAAAAACCATACCTGTACTTATAATAAAAAATATATATGCCATATAAAAATTTAAGTTGTGATTTTTTATGTTGATGTTGTGATAAGAATTGAATGAAATACGTGTCTCTGAATATGTTTTTTCGTATAATTAATAATTTTACATGTTTAAAATGTCAATTGTCCTTTCTTTGACTTGTAGTCATTGTCGTTGCTTTATCGATCGTTTTTGGTGGTGAGTGGGGATTATGGTGGTGATGATGATGGTGGTGTACCTGGTGTTCCCTTGGTTTGAGTGATAAGAACGACAACAGCTTAACGAAATTAACTTAATTGCTGTTGTTTTCCTTTTTTTTTTTTCTCATTTCAATGTAAATATTTACTTAATTTGTGAATATTCAGCGGTAATTGTGGGTGATGTAGACACAAATACAGGGTGATAAATTGGCTTATTTAAAATTGTAAAACAGTAACAGTTAATTGCAGATATCCTTCATTAGCATAGTATTTTTTTTTGCTTCCCAGATAGAATTTGTGCTGATTTCAGTTCTTGTTAATTCTGGAAAAAAAGAATATTTTATTTAATTTTAAAAGAAATAATTGCAATAAACAATTTTTTGAAAAAAAAAAAAATAATATAAAACGATCTTTTCTTTTTCTTTTCAGGTATGTAAATTAACTGAAGAAAGCCTACTTGTGAAAGATTTTTATACAATTTAAATCACTGTGCATTACCCTGTATGTATGTATCTTACATGTAATTATCATCAATTTTCGATTTTAATGCAATTCATTGAGGGACTTAAATTATCTTTATGAACAATCGAATTCATCAAGCTTAAAACACGCGATTTAAATTATTGGAATGACAATGAAAACTATTCGATACCCTCTAAGTGAGTAATACAATGCAATTCTTCATAAAAAAATACACTTAGTAAGGAAGTCTATGAACTGAATTAATAACAATTTGATAAAGAGAAATATTTCCTTTGTTTGTTTGTTAGTCAACCATGCAAGGGCGTAGCTAGGTATTATTAGTGTAATAAATACCTGAACTAAATCCTGGCTAAGTCCTTGCTACTATGCGCCACACCTATTCGAGGCTTGTTTGAGAATTCCAGCAAAAAGATGATCTACGAACCCAAACTACTCGTAAATTATGAGGATTCGATCTTCTCAGCCGTCTCGACACCCTAACTACTCCCATTCTGCATCGATTTAAAAGGCGCCTGTATAATTTTTTTTTATAATTCTTCAACTGATCCATATACTCCTTGGTCTGACGATTAATAACATCGCCAAACCCCTAAGGCGGTCTCAAGGTCCGGCTTTCACATGGGCACCAGAGAATTTACACATTGCTTTGGCCTGCAGTACTCTGACTTTAGGGATATTCGATTTCGTTGCTGTATTGTAAAGCTGTCGCCTTATCGCCCAGCTGCAGAAAACATTGCTTTGTAAATGATCACTTTGTTTTTTAAAGACAATTTATTCCTGCTATTTAAAAGCCAATGCAATTTCCCATTTCTCTTTCCGATGTATTTCGTGATACCTGTAATATGTGTCTTGAACGTTAGCCGCCTATCCAAACACACCCATGTTTTTATACCCCAAAACGTGCTCCCTCAGTTCGTTGCCAAAAAAGACTCCCGGACAAACATGCGCCCGTAAGTCGCATGTCACATTGGCACATTTCTTTATATTCATGCCAATGTTCCATCTTCTTGTCCAGACTTCAAAATTATGCATGTATTGTTCCACGGTGTCCGTGGCTTTATAAATGCACCTGTTTCTGGCGAGGATAGCCGTATCGTCTGCAAACGTGACAATGCAAGTAGCGGTAATTCGGAACTAGTGGGCATGTCGTGCGGTAGCAGGGTGTAAAGTGTCGCCCCTAAAACGCTACCCTGAGGGACACCTGAGCAAATAACCTTCTTATAATTTTCTTGTTAACATACTATAATTAATAAAAAAAATTATAAAAAGGACATTAAAGGACCAATTCATTTATTTTTTCGAACTAGCACTACTATTATTTTAAGTGCAGATATATTTGCTCAAAACTAATATACCCTTCACATTGGTATTATGTGTATGACCTGACATACAAGTCAATAATAAAAGTTGGCATACCTAAAGATATGTATATCAGACTTGACGTGTCACTTCACATGGGAAACCCAGAACGTTAAGCTTAAGGAGGTACGATGAGATAAAAATATATAAAAAAAATAAAAATAAATATGTAATACAATGAAGGGAAATAAGTAGAAGCTCTTGCTACATGACAGGAAATTGTTTCACATGCGCTTTTTTATGAAGTCTTTGCAGGAATGTTAATGTATGGCAAAGTCAGTCAGTCATATTTGTCTAAAGCACATTCAATTGTGTGTGAACATGGCAATCAAGTAAGCGTGATTGACTGACTGAGTGCCAATCATCGTCATCATCAGCATTATAATCATTAAAAATATATAACGGGAGGCGACTTATACTTTATGGCACTTAGATTCATTCATAGAACCATTCATTCATTCATTCATTCATTTATTATTAGATTTTTTTTCTTTTCTTTTATGAGTAACATAATAAGAGCCTTAAAGCCATAAAAGTAGTTTATATTAGTGATAAATGAACTAAGTGGAACGAAGGAACATTATTTTCTTTTTCAATGGGAATAATACTGATGACTCTTCGCCAATGCAATTAACACTCCTTTTCAATTAAGTTTTATACCCGCTGCTGTGTTCTACTCTACTTTTCTTTTCTTTTCATCTTTATCTATGGTATACTCGTATTCATTGTACTTAGGACAGTTTTCTTCAACTGAAACTGCCTTTTGTTCATTTATTCATTGGCTTTTCTTTTCCGCTTTCTTTTCATTTCATTTCTGTTTTTTTCTGTACCATTTTTCTTTTAATGTAAAAATGCGTTGCTAATTAGCGCATAAAAATGATAAATTACTTTGGTGGATATTTTCATTTTTCTCTTTTTATTGTTTTCCTGCAGTTATTTGCAACAGTTTCAGCAATTTAAAACTAATAGCATACTTTGTGGCGCATAATAATAAAATAAAAGAATAAATACAAAAAAACTGAAGAGAATTGTTATTAAAAACTTTTTCGATTATATGTTTTAGAGACCAATACAAAGTGCAGTATAGAATACATAAATTCAAGTATTTCTAAGTTTAAGTGTACATAGTTCCTTCATTCGTATTGTTTACTTTCACTTTGTGAATAAAAACACACACATGACTTTCTAGTTGATAAATAGCAACTCAATGAATGCTTCTACATATTTTTGAGGTACTTTTAAATATGTTCACTTATTGTTTTTTTCTTTCTTTTAAAACCTTTTAACAGTTTTTTGTTTTCTAAAATTTTTGATTTTTGTTTTTATCTTTTTTGTCAATATTTGAGTTGTTCTATTTCCTTTTAGTTTCCTTAATTTATCATAGCCAACGAATGTTAGAAATCTTAATAATTGCAAATGCATTTTGTTTTCATTTTTATTTGCTGCAGACTCTGGGAAAGAGCAACAAATTCAATCAGTGTTTATTTTTTACCTTTTGTTTAATTACTTATCAATGTATAGATACCAAAATGCATTCAAATTGTTGTATTTGATGGAGAGTTGGTAATAGAAGTAAAATGAATTTTTCAATAGTTGCTTAGGGCATTTTGGCCTCAACAGTGAAAATTAAGGGAATGAAGGTTTGTAATTCCGCTTCTGATCGATTTGTGTTTATATTGCTATATGTACTACAATATGTAATGTTCCATAAACATAACTTCCTTAAGGGACTTTAGATGTGGTTGAAGCTCGTTAAAAGTTCAAGCTTACTCTGAATCCTCTTGGTTCATTCTGATGCGTACTTACCACCTTTCCAACTTCAGATGACTTAGAACTTTATAATTTTCTGATAAGACAGATATCTTAGAACTAGATACTTACAACCAGCAGCGGTTGTATGATTCAACTTTAGGTTAGGCAAGGTTTGTCAACAAAATTTTTGCAGAACGAAAAACGTTTATTCATTGGTATAATATGAGTCCTCATTTACATTTCTTTGGACTTTTCTATAAGATCATTAATAAATAATCTATTCTGGTATCACATGGTTAATAATAGATGTCTAGATTACATCAATTCAAGACTGCCCAGTCCTATGTTTCAAGACGACAAGGATTGGCTTGGCAGACATATTAACACGTAGGTAGGTTTTCAGTCTGTTTAGCAGAGAAAAAGTCCATTCATCTGTTGCCGAAGTGGCAGGGATCGTTGAAAAAAAATTGCAACAATATTACAACGTTCGGGATGAATTTATTGAATTTCTTCCCACCCCCTGGACTGCTTACAATTTTTTCTTGAAGAACTTGATGTAACTTAGAACTAACAATGATCTATTGATGAATTTCAGAGAACTTACAATTTGTAGTTTTCTAATAAGTGACTTCAGTTGAAATAACATAAACAAGCATCGAGTCTCAGTCCGTTATGTGTTCTGTTTGTTCCATTCTTTAAGTCCGTTAATCTTTACATGTTCCTTTGAGCCAGGTTTTCAGTAGATATCAGTGCTGGTCTATGGGTGCTCTTATGCTCTACCATGACGTAAGACACCATGCTCTCTCTGGCTAATGTGGTATATGTAGTGTCCTTCAAAGCATTGGATTGTATGCTTTTAGTGGCTCTAAAACGACATGGATGCTCTTATTTCTCTACAACAACGTAAGCTATACATATTTAATGAATTTGGGAATGTCTTTTATACTCCTAGAAATCCTACACGAAACTCCAGAACAATTGATTGATTGCTATGAAAAGTAAACAATCATCAAACAATAAAGGTCCTTGTAACTTTTCAAATATCGAATGAGAAGTATGTTTGGAACTTATTACTCATTATTCAAACGGGCACTTTATGATGATTTAAATCTTAGTACATGTATGGGTAATGGTAAATTGGATAAATTTTCGCTGTGTAATGGTTTGGAACTTAAAAATGAAACACCAAACATGCACAATGATTAAGTTAATAGGATATTAATGAATTATAAATGGGTTAAGTACCTCAAGGTGAGTGTCAAGGATAATTGTAAAATATCAAACCCACTAGGACCTAATTTGTAAATGTTTAAGTAAAGTTATTGTATATTGTCGTCCTTATGTATAAATTTCTATTATTGTAGGGACATTTTATCGTTTAATTGAAAGCATGTACATATATTATGTTTAAAGTAACAAAACATCTGGTAAAGTATCTGTAAGACATTAATTAAATGTCAAAATTAATCATACACACTATTAAAAATTTCAAAGTTAACACGCGATTTCAAGTTGAAAATTGTTTAATTTACCCGAAAGACAGGTGTTTTTTTTTTGTTTCAAACTCATATGCTTTTTCCTGCCAACCAAGGAAAATATATACAATAGTATGTGTAATATAAGAGACCCCTATGAAAACCTTTAAGTACCTTCATTTACCATAGAACAATTCTCCTTGCAATGCTTGCCATGCTGCTGGTGTTGTTTAACGAAAGCGTAAAAGCCACAAAAAGACCATGTAAGACATGTGAAGGAAAAACTTGGATAAAAGGAAAATAACAAAAAAGTTAAGGAGAAAAAAAACAAGCCCTTAGCGTCATCATCATCCTCATCATCATCAAGATATGTAGTACTATGTAGTATGTTGATTTAAAGGCGTAGCTTGTACTATGTGGATCGATAGGTGTTGAAGGAGCTGAAACAAAACTTTGTTCCTTCATTCATTCATTCATCCATCCATTCGATTGCCACGTACTGAACATGTGTAGTCAAACAGAAGGTAGGTGGTACTGAATCCTACTGCTTTCCTTCGTTCTTGGAACAAATCTAAAGCGAAAATTCTTTACTTTGAGTGACTTTGAATAAAATCAATATTGATGTTCATTCGATTGTGTAAAGAAAGAGCAAAGCACAGAGCGGGTGTAAGGACTATTTAAAAACTTCTTCTCTCTCACTCACTCTCTTTCACTGCTATGAACTCGTTTGCGGTTTATTTAAGACGTAATATTTACAGGCTTTTGATAATGGAATTATAGGTTCAAGTAGTGGAAAAAGAATGTTTTGAAGAAGTGAGTTTAAGTGTTGAGATTATTAGTAGTAGTAAGGTGAACATTGAATTTTGTTTTCTTTGTGTTTTGCAGTCAGGAATTGAAGTTAATTTTTTAAGAAAATGAAATGAGTGATTGACTTAACAAGGTAACTTAATATGGTTTGTGATAACCTGATTTAGTGAAAGATGGATAACTTTTAGTGAAGTATGAATTTGATGATTGAAGTTAAGCTTCATTAGAATCTGTGTAGATATCAATATTTAGCATTCTAAAAAGGAATTGAATTTTAAGCTATGGACATCTTTCGAAAATATGTATGCAAAAAAAAAAACCTTCCAACTTAGTTAAGATTCCTTTCACACAAGCTTAAGCTTTTCTCAAAACTGAGTACATAAGTCAATGTTTTTGTAGTCTTTATTTTTTAACTGATATTATTTTTCTTGGGATGAACAGCTTATCTCAAATGTACCTTTTGGTACCTCAGTGAATATATAAAAATCACAATCAATATACATAAATGTGTTTTCTTAAAGAAAACTGCAATCAAATAATTATAAGATTTTAATGTCTTTATCAATATATTGTAATTAAAAGTTTAGTAATTTATTTTTCCCCTTTAACGCTTTTAGTAATTAAAGCTTAAAACTATAAATCATTGAAAGTTGTGATATCGAAATGAAAATTGGATAGAAATTGCTTACAGCAGATGGAAAGTCTATAAACAATTTTGTGAAACAAAACTGTAAACTAGTAAAGTGTAAAGTGCGCAATGTGTTTGTGACATTTGCAAGAAGAAAAACTTTTATTCTTCCTTTTAACTTAGATTTATCTCAGTGATTTACTATCTAGTTACGTACGCATCCAATTCAATGGAAAATTTCACAATTTGAAGTTAATTTTCTTTTATAACTATCTGTCTATAGTCAGATGTATGTTACTATTTTTATACTTTGTATACTGTGGGCTGTCTTTGTAGCTATGCAATTTAGTACAGAAACATCCAGATGTCGTACAAAGGTTATAAAGGGTGATTCATTTAGAAGTTTTTTTTTAAATTGTAAATAAAACACACAAAGAGAAATTGGATGGCCGAATCTTTATTACGTCCTGAAAGAACATTCTCTGACATTTACTTTTTGAAAATAATTTCATTCAAATGTTGGCGGCGACTACGCCGTTGGTGGTCCATTCGGGAGGTCCAATTTTGGATCACTCTTTCCAGCATTGCAACCGGTATCTGCCCAATTATGCGAGTGATGTTGACTTCCAAGCTTTACCTTCAGGCAACAAAAAGTCCGTTTTCATGGTGCGGTAGTGGGCGCCATTGACGGTAATGTTCTGTCCGGCCTCATTTTTGAAGAAATACGTACCGATTATTCCACCAGCCCATAAACCACACCAAACAGTGCATTTATGTGGATGTAACAGTAGTTCGAGAGTCTCTTCAGGTTGCTCCTCAGCCCAAATGCGGCAATACTGTTTATTGGCGTAGCCATTGAACCAGAAATGTTACTCATCACTGAACAAAAGAGCCCATTGGCTGAAATTTAAGCGTATATTCAAGTCTGGCGGCTTCAATTCTTAGACGAGTTGGATTTTGTAAGCTTTCAAACGAAGATTCCGACGTAAAATTTGCCTAGTTATTGCATACGATAATCTCAAATGTTGAGATCGGCGTCGAATGGATTGTTCATGGTCTTCAGCCACACTCTCGGCTACAGCCGCAATATTCTCCTCACTACGGGCTAGAAGTGGTCTGTTCGGTTGCGTATCATCCAAAAGCGTACACTGCGACTCAAATTTACGGATGGTTTTGGCAATAGTGGTCTCGGAAGGCTTATGATTGCTCGAAGTGCTCGAAAAACATTTTTGACAGAACGCTGATTTTCGTTATACAGCTGAATAATTTGAAGACGTTCTTGCGGTGTGAGTCTTTCCATGATTTGTCAAACATTACTGAATAAATATAACATACAGCATGACACTAGTCACACGTGATCTGTAAAAGAAACCCAATTGACAAAAAAACCTCTTAATCAATCACCCATTATATTACAACAGAGGTTCTCTGATTCCTGTAATAGGGAGTTCCTATTTAAATTTCCTTTGTTTTTGTACATGTTCTTAAGTAATGAATCGATAGGATGAATGGATGTGATAATTATCATAGTATATTAAAAATATAGACAGTATCGTTTATAAACCGCAGATCCAAGCTATCGACTAAAACTAAGTTACTATATATGTATGTATATAAAAAAACTTTAACATTTAACCACATTTTAGAATAAATTTCACTCCAAGTGTCAACAACATATTTTTTTCGTTCGGCAACTATGTCTGTTTTTGTGCCTAAATTGCATTGGTATTTTACTTTTATCTCAAGTGCAGCAGAAAGTAATCGGTTGCTGTGTGAGGCTTATGGAGAGTATGCTCAATCAATTCAAACCTATGAGTAATGGTTGCGATGTTTCAAAAGTGGTGATTTTGACACAACTGACAACAAGCGGGAAGGCATGCCACCAACGTTTGTAGACGCCAAATTAGAGGTAATTTCAAACTCAAGAAGAACTGGTAGCAGATGGGAAGGCCTAACCCACCCGCTTTATAGACCTTGCACTATCAGACTACCATTTGTTCAGAACGATCTTACGGGAATACGCTTCACTTCAGTTGAATGTATCAAAAATTGGCTTGATGCTTTCTTTGCCTCCAAAGACGAACTGTTTTATTGCCAGAAAAGTGATGAAAGGTCATAGCTAACGATGGACAATACTTTCAAAGAACAACCGTGTACCAATTTTGCATTACAAAGCTTTAAATTCTAGAAAAAAAATCCCTTAAAACTTACTTGTATACCCAATACAAATCAATTTTTCGCCCATTATAAAATACGTTTTGATGTTTGGGGAGTGTGTGTAACAACGCACAAAAACAAACTACAAAATGTGCAAAATAAGAAACTTAAAATGTAGCTTAACTTTCCATTACACAATTCAACATCCAGGCTGCACTTCGAAACTAATGTTCTCATGATTCAAGATCAAATAGTTATAACTCGTAAAAGCAAATTTTAACAGAAAAAAAGAACATATTGTTCAGTACTTCATATACACTACTATTGTAACTGCAATGCTACTTTCAATTATTAAGTACTGACCCTCTTGCTAGTCCATGTTTAATTAAAATTGTTTAAGGGTTTCCCAATTTTTCTTAACTCATTTTTTATTATATCAAGCAAAAGTGAAGGGAATAAAGCAAGTTTGAATTGTATTCCCTAATGTTTTTTATTAGTAAACAGTATGTGAAGTACCTTGTAAAATATAATTTCTGTGAAGAACTTTCAATAAAAGGAAATTTCTTGCTGTTTTTTTTTCTTAACTCTTTACACATTTCCATTTATTAAATAATGCCCCATTAAGTCGTCAGGATTAATGATTTACTCTACTACCATAAAGACATGAAAATTGCAGGTGTACGCGTCATTTAATTTAATAATTTATTACAAGTAAAAACAAAAAAAAAAAAATAAATGGAAATAAATAAAGAAAATTAATTGAAACTTATGCTGATGTAATGTGTGTTTGGGTTATTTAAAATACAAGAGTATGGTATATAGAAAAAGAACTATTTCAAACCGCATCAATTACAATATAAATTTAAATGAATATGTTAAAATAATAATGCTGATGGGTTTTCATTATTTAATAAAATTATTGAAAAAACAAAACTATTTTTGTGGTTTTCGTAAAGCATATTGACTTGTTTTCACATTGATAGATGATCGTATTGTAAATTAATTATTAAATTACATCTCTCTTGGCCGGGCATATACATACATATGTATGTATTAGCCGTCATATAATTTTGTTAAGCAATACAAGTTAATAAAATGAACAGCTCCAAAAAGTATGCAATGCATTTAATATAATTTCATTGATTTTTTGTATTATTCAAATTGGGTTATAGTTCATATCTTTAATCATTTATATATTGTACAATATTTTATCCAATTTTGTGTTTATTTATTCCTTGATATTTGTTGTGTTAATTAAATGTTTCAACAGTAACAACAAAAATCAAACAAACAAACAAATGAACACATAATTGAATAAATTGAATGAACACAAAAAATTGTATTATTTTCCAATTAAATGCGAATTTCAAATTAATTTATGCCATTTTAATTACTTCAACAGCAGAACAAAAATAAATAGTACAATATTGTGGATATTTATTTTTTTTAACATTTATTTCTTTTTTATTTTATTCCAATTATAAATCCAATTTTTTTCACATATGTTTGGGTGGTGATTTACAGTTGACTGTTTACGCCTAAGAGGATGTAAAACTGAATTATTTTATAAAAGCCACATTACAGCTGCTTGTATTATTGAAAGATTTATGTGCATTAAAAGGCAAGATATTTTACAGACCTGCAGTTGTTTTCATACTATTCAGATTATACATTAAGTTTCTTTTCTTTTTCTTTGACAAAATACTACTGAATGGTTGCCAAAGCAACCAACAGGTGTTGCCAACCAACCCACCAACCAACAGATAGAAAGAGAGAGAGAGAGAGAGTGAGATTGAGAAATAGGTACAATCATTGGCAAGAGAGAAAGAATGTAGGGAATATAAACATAAGAAAAATATCTTAATAAAAGCGCATTATAAATTCAAAGGTATTGCACTTTTTCCCTTCCATTTTGTTATTGTTGGTTCTGGTTGGTTGGTATTTTTCCGTTTCCGGTTCAAGTATTTTCATTATGTGTGTGTGTGTGTATTTTTTATGCCTTTAATACAAAAAGATATTTATAGTTTTCACAAATACGTGTACTTTTAGTGTTTTATCTTTAGTATTTTTCACTTAATAAAAAGTAATCTTCAACTAGTACTATTTATTCAGAGCTTTTGCTTAGTATAAATAATACTCAAGGGAGTAAGCAGCCTAAAACTATGCAACAAAAAAGTTTTATTCAACAATAAGTATATGTGTGTGTGTATGCAATATTTTCTTTTTATAATTTGTATGTTTGTAGTTTATAAAATTTTTTGTTGTTATAAAAGTTTTAGCTTTGTTTAAACTTTTCAATATAGAAAATACAACAAAAAAATAAAACAAAATATGCTTTTATAACTTGATATCTTCCTCTTCCTTATGCCATCATCATCATCATCATATCTGCTAAAGATTCACAGACTCCCTCAACAGACTTTAGTTTTGAGTAAGTGAGTGCACTTCATTTTATATTTTAAATTTTATTTGGTTGTTTTATTTTTTCTTCTATATTTGTTTGTTCTTAAAGTTTTGAGTTTGCAAATATTTTTCTTCTGCTTGACAAGAAGTTACCAAGCGCGCCAAGTGAAGTGCTTTCCGTTTTTTTTTCTTATAATACTTTTCTCCAGAGAAGAAGTGCTATTTTATTTCTGCTTGACGTCACTAAAGACAGTTGCATACAGACAAACAGACAGACTGTTAACTAAGAAAGGTCTGATGGAGAATGATATACTGGTAGACATGCAGACAGTCAAGTCTTTACCACGCTTTTGTTCCTTGACTGCAAATATCACATTGTAAAGTGTCATGTGTGAAACATATTTTTTTTCTTTGTCCTTCGTTTCTTTAGTTTGTTCTACTCTACTCTCAACTGCTCAACTGCAATTCAATCAGACAAAAGTTTTTCTCATATTATTTTTTATACATACTTATTTTCCTATTTCTCCAGCGTGTGGTTGCATGCACTAAAAGCAGTTTTCAATTCTTGTACTGTTTGCTTTTATTTTCATTTGTCTTATGCATTAAAAAAAAATAGTGCATCTTTTTTATTTCATTATAAGCAGTAACATTATATATTATCCTTTCAAGGAATATTATGGTACATTCATTCTTTTTACACTTACTCTACATTCATATGAATCACCATATTTGAAGTGTATTCTAACTTTTGTAATGCATGATAAGTTTCAGAAATTAAAAGAATCTTATAACTCATTTATACTGAGAAATGATTCGAATCAATGATGATGCCATCAATCACATTCCACAACAAGCACAAGGAAAATTACGTTTATCAGGGGTTTTTAGTGTTGTTAGGCAAAAAACAGGTGTTCATGATTCAAAATAAATTCACTGTAAACGCCAAAATTGAATCATCATGATTCAGACCACTGTAAACTTTATTTTGTGTCTTTATCGTGTATATAACTTAATGACATTTAGAAGGCTTTGACCATTAAAACATTATTTAATGAATTTTAATAAGGATACAAATCTTATTATTATTATTTATTCACATTATTCGTCCTTACCTTTCACACTCATTTTGAATAAACAAACTGGTTTCTTCAATAAAACATGACCAAAGACAGTAGAAAAAAACCAAAACGTTGGTAACAATGCGCAACAAGTTCGGAGCGCTTCTCCAAATTTGCCTTCTTATAGTTCCCTTTGTGAGGATGAAGCTGCAGATAGGATCCAAGAATACCTTAACCTGTAAAAGTCTTGGACGCCCCGGTAGATGCTAAGATTAAATAGGAATAAATACACCAACGTGTGCTTCACTTTGAGTAGAAATGCTTCTGCAGTTGTACATCTCTGCAGGGATTGCCCAATCAAAGAAGGTTAAGTACCTAGGCCTCATTCTGGATCAAAGGCTTACTTTCGGTTTACTTAGCTGCCGGAACAAACTAAACAGGCTTCACTGGCTGTTTAACGGAAGAAGCTCACTCTAAATAAATCATTGCCCCAGATACGGCATCCAGACATGGGAAATGTTTCTAAATCCCAACGGAAGAGAGTACAAGTCTTACAGAATAGCACATTACGTTTAATGACTGGATGTCCATGGTATGTCAGAGAGTACCAGATCGCCTTTCACACAAGCAGAGCAGTACAAGCATATTTGGCACATTTGTCAAGCAGACCAATTATTTTGAGGCATGACCTGAAAAATTACTAGAAAGGATAGAAAAATATACTTCAAGACAGCTTTCCTTCTGTGTATCGTTAAATTCATATGGTACCTAATTAATAAGCTTCTTTACCAAACGGGTTTAAGCCACATGAATCAATACTGCTTGTTTTTTGTCTTGCACCAAACAATGATAATAATAAATTAGTTATTTCCAAATGATTTTGGCCTTTTAGCTCTTTGTTATGAAAAATCATCTATATTAGATTGCCAGATTCGTTGGACCCTTGATAAAAATAACTAGAAGCAAATTTTTTCGATCAACAAATTGGTGTTTGCTTTGACCAAACACATCATAATGGTTCGAGCTATCTGTGCCTCTGACAGGGTGGAACGCTAGGGGAGCTTTTAGGGGTTCAAACCCTTCCCGAAATGTGAATAAAAATTGAGATATTTGAAGTTAAACTTCTTGGGAGTAAAAATTTGAAATATTTCAAAGCCATCATGAAACGTTCCACGGCAGAGATGAAAGATTAAATGTATCCTTCAATAAACATATTCCTTACAAAATATCATAATAGTGTAGCAAGACGCAATTAGGTTGGACGTTTCAAAGCAGGTCCTACTTATATACTTACTTAGTGTGCTTTTAAATTGGTCTTACCATACCTTTATACCAAAATATTTCTAAGATATGCATATCAAAATTTTAATTAAAACAAACATCAGATGTATTTATTGTAGTTTGCATAACAAATCCTTGGATATGAAAAAATGTTGTAACATTTTCTTTAGCGTGTTCGTTGCGTCCATTTCATTTTTGCTTCTTTTTCTTCTCGTTGACGAATTTGCAACCTAGTTACTCTTCCCGTATAAAAGGGATCTTCACTGGCTTTGTATCTATTTTCTGGTTTTAAATATTTCTTAGCTGGACGACTGCAACTGGCTGCATTGTGTTGTTGTTCCAACTGCCTAGGTGTTTCATTTTGTTGGGCTCGTGACAATGGAGTGGTATTTTGAGCACGTAACTTTTGATACCGTTGACGATTATAAATTTTAGCCTCTCGAACTCGCTGTTCTAAAGACTTTTTTTTCAATTTCGGCATTATTTATTTAAGAAATTTTCCAAAAACGTGTGTTTGTGTAAATGTTCTGTGTTTATTTTAGAATAACATTTGTCAAAAGTTTGTTAGTAGTAGGAGTAGTAAGATTATTTTTTTTTTTTTCAATACCGATTACTCTGTAATTGTCAATGGAAAATTTTAATGTGTTCAACTGTAGTAGGCTATGTAAAAATAATAATAATAATTTACAGTGGTCGCATCACCATTCATTCGAATCTCATTCGACAACAACCGCAAGGTTTTTCAGAAGTTGTTGTTATAAATAGAGTAATTCAGAATTACGACTAGTCATTCGCGATAGTATTGCGCAATTTTTGCCTTTTCATCTACTAACATTGATAGGTCGAAAATTTGCCGTTCACACCATTTGCCATCTATTTGTTTTCAAGTGGTGCGAGCAAATATTTAGTAATCTCTTCTTTGTGAGATTAATTGAGGAAAAACAGAAAATAAAATTTAATCATTGATGAAAGTATTGTACATGCTGTCACTTTGGCAATGTTTGTGTTGGACAGTAGTACTGACGAAAATGAGA
The DNA here is from genome assembly GCA_037043315.1 of Amiota communis. Lineage (NCBI taxonomy): Eukaryota > Metazoa > Arthropoda > Insecta > Diptera > Drosophilidae > Amiota > Amiota communis. The sequence continues at coordinate 1,783,843 of JBAMAV010001133.1, forward strand.
CAAAATCTCGTATCGAGTGGAAAGAAATGGTCATCCAAAAGAGGAATTCAATGCTAAATAGCTTTTCGAGTTGAGAGACGAACAGCAGAATTTGTATAGAAATTTCTTGAGAGTGAATATAGTTTGACTATATGTTGGGTCTCATAAAGCCCATCGTTTGAAAGCAAAACACTGCATTTCGTATAAGCATTTGTCCTGGAGAACGACTGGCAATCATACTGCCTATCTTGCAATACATTGTCCTGAGTTCTTCTTGTGTCTCTTGCATGTTGGCTTTCAGAAGATCAGCAACTTTTTGCCAAATGATATCTTTAGGCAAATTGTATTCTGCCACAAAAATATCCCACAGAATAGGTCGTTCATCAATTGCTTTGATTAATTTTAATGACTGACCATTGCCTTCTCGAATAGCAAGAATGACAATGACACAACAAACGCATATCGGCAAATGACAAACTGCCTACCAATACATGCAATCGTTTGCTAATATGAAAAATTTGCTGTTTACACTATTGGTGTACACATTCCAATTGCGTTTGCAGATGTCACTGCAACGTTTTGTCTACCAACAAACAAAACAAAAAACAGCTGTTCATGATACCAAAAATCCAATGTAAACGCCAAAACTGAATTATAATCTGGTCACTCTGCATCCTTGTTGTCCATTTTTAGATGATCTAAGACTAATTTCCCCTGCGCCATCATTAAACAACTGATGAAGGAACAAAACAATTTTAAGTAAATTAAAAAATTTTAACATTTCTGTTAAAGTTTTAAGAAACCATGTGAAGAAAGAATTATGTGCATATGAGGGCATCTTTTTTAGTTTTTGAAGAACTTAACTTTGATAATAGAATGTGTCTGTATCAAATTTCATCTGTTCACAATAGTGTAAAACATAACATACAATTTTATCAATAATACGTCATTGTATACAGAATAACGTAACATAAACATATTTCCTAATAAATAGATGATCATAGATTAAATGAAAAACATTAGTTGTTTAGAATTTGGCAAATATTTAAAATGTTAAATGATTTGTTATTAACCAACTAAATGAATTTGTATCTACATATAATTATTAATTGTAAATGTATGTACATGAAAAATAAAAACCCTTTTAATAGATAAAGATAAAATTGACAACAAATGCTTAAACTATGAATACAAATCACTCAAACAGTTAACAATCATCGTTAATAGATATGTTTAGTATAGAGATACATAAGAATACAATTTACCTCAATACAATACAATACGTATCTATAGACGAAGTCAATTAGTGAAATATTTCAGTATAAACACGTAAAAAATACTTTTTCTCATTTTTTTGTTTCGTTTTTAATTAAAAACATTTTTCAAGTGCAAAATCCACGGGTTAAAATAAAAATGTAACTATTTGCTACAATACAATTTTACGTACTGTGAAAATTACGAGAAATTTTCGCACATTAAAATCACACAGATACACACACACACACACAACATGTATACATATATGTATACACAGATAAAATATTGTGAAGTTTAACAAAAACTAAAAATGAGAAATTAAAATTATTATCTCTAAACGGAAGTGAAATGAATTAAATGTTGTATGAATTTAGTAGTATGTAAGAGGGTCGATCAATAAGAAATATTCAGACACCATATTTTTACACATTTGTTGTATATTCTTAGCCACTTAGCCCAACAATTCTCCATTTTTTTACTTTGTAAGTGGAGGTCAAATCTTGCAAGCAGAATTAGAACCACTTTTTCACAACCGACTGATCTGAAATGCTGCATACAGCTTGAGTTCTGGTGACAATACAATATACAATAAATTTTTTTTTTTGGAAAATCCATCGGAAATGTTGTGATTGGTGGATCAAATTTTGCATATAGGGCTTAGAGATATATTTTATTAAAAACAATCAAGTCGTCTTTTTTAAAGCTTTTATATCATATACAATTTTATAATTTATATGATACATCAAGTTCCTCAAGAAACATATGCCTCTAGCTCTCTGGTAGTAATTATTATTCCTTCCATAATGTTTCTTCAGATGTTGGAAATAAATGATACTTGCAGGGCGTTAAATGTGGTAAATAGGGAAGCGATTGCCTTGCTTACAAGCAAACAAGCAAATTGGGGAACCAAGCCTGCTTGAGCTTCTGTATTGCTTTGCTTGGCTTGCTTAGGCTTGGATTGGTAGGCTTAATAGGCTTGGTGTATGTTTGTAATAGTACTTCAAATTTTTACATTAAAACAAAAACAAAATAACAAAAGTGACTTATTTGTCTTTCGTTGCATTGGTATGTGTTATTGTTGCTATTAAAAAAACGAAAAAACAAATATGTGATGTACTACAAACATACACCAAGCCTACCAAACCTAAAGACATCAAGCCAAGCGAAACAATCCACAAGCTCAAGCAGGCTTGGTGCTCTCTGCGTTCATGCTTGGCTTGTTTTTTCCCAAGCCTTCATAAACATCATTATGATGTTGAATGCACATCTCTGATATCTATATCATCCCACTGATTATTATATTCTTTCAAAATTTTCTTGAAATGATGTAATACAATACGACTATTTAGTATCGTATCGTTGTTCGTTTTTTTTTTCTTTGCAGCTGTGTCGTGTTCTTTTCAAAAAATAGTGCCCATCATTGTTCTTTCCGGTTTTTATGACCTCACATTCAACAAAGCTGGTTTAGCTGGTTGGTTAAAATGAAATCACTGTGCCATGAGATATGCCTATGACTTCCTTAATTCTCCAAACTTCCACTCTTAGATCGATGATCACCAAAATGTTGTCATTCTAAAAAACTAATCTATGAATTAGTTGAGAAATTTAGTATGGTATCATTTGACAGTCGTCAGTACTTAGCATTAATAATCCATCCCCTTAATAAAGCCATATGTCTCCCTCCAAGACGGGTACTTTTTGATAGACCCTCATATGTAGTATACAAGTAGATACATACATACGTGTTTAAATGAAGAAAGAAGGGATGCAATAGACAATACGTATACGACCCGTATATACGGGTGCACTCCTCCAAACAATGCGAAATTCGAGTAAAGTTTTTCAGTAAAATTTAAATAATGAAAAATACAAATGGAAAATTGTACGAACAAAAAAAGAATTAAATGAAAAATGCATAATGAAAAAAACAAATTAGTAATAATAATAATAAAAAAAAAAATTTACTTAGTGTGTATTCAACGTCATGAACGAAACATGAGAAAAGGCAAATATTTTAGTTCGAGTGAGTGAGTATATGCGGGTGAATAAATATAAAATACAATACTTATCTGTGTATCTCATACTTATACTGGTATATGTATGTAAATATGTGCAACAGACCTTGGTTAATGATATTTTGCATAATTTACACAGATACATCCATTCATCCACACATAGAATGAAGTATGTAAGTACATATGTACATATATGAAGTAAGTATAAATGCATTACTACAGTTCCATAATTGAGTACTGTTTGTTGTTGCTGCAATTTCTTTCTGGATTTTTTGTTTGTCTCTTCTTGTTGTTTGCTGTATTTATTTTCATTTCCTTCCTTGCTTGCAAGCATCCTTTCTTGGCACATTGACTTTTTGAGTCTATTTATCGTTTATATCTTTGTGAAGTTGTTGTACTATACCATACCAAAGAGAAAAGAAAAAATTGAAATGAAAATTTATGCTCACTTAATAATGATCGCCTTTTATTTTTGTTACGCACACACAACATCATCGGTCGTCATCTACTATATAAAGGACATAAATCCTGTCACAATCGATGTGAGTGCATATGTAGTACTATGTTGGTTTGGTTTGGTTGGTTGGTTGGGTATGTGAATGTTGTGTACTGTTGTGGTTACCGCACTTCAATTTTCAATTCATTCAATCGTTCATTCACTTCACATATTATTTGGCATACAATAAAAGGATGAAATTCTTATTGGTTTTCTGTTTTTTTGTGTGCTTTTTTTATGAAGTTTTTCCTCTTTTTTTTTTGTTGTGTGTAAAGCGACATACTTCACACGATTTATTTGATTGCAAAAATATGTAAAATGGGAACGAGGAAAAGGGAGGGAAAGAAATCATAAATTAAACCATCAAGATAATTGCTTTTGAAATACTTTTGTAGAACTTGGATGCAAATAACTTTGGTTCGGTAGTTTGCCGCTGCTTCTACTGCTGCTGCTGGTATTGTAAATTGGTTTGAAATTGAAAATAAAAATTTATTTATGCATTCGAATGAGTATTTGACGTTTATTTGTCAAAGTACAATATAAAGTATTTGAAGTATTTGTTTTTTATTACACAACAAAGTTTTATTGAAGTTTTAAGGCTTAATTAATTTTACTTAATCATATTATAGAATGAATTTTATTTAGGTTGTGAGAAAAGCATGAATAAATTGATTGATTGAAGTGGGAGGACAGATTAAGATATTTTCTTATTTGGAATTTATTGCATAAAACATTTCATCAAACATTTAAATAGTCGTCATAAACCTTAAGCTGAAAAATAAAATTGTTGAAAATTACAGGTGTGTTGCTGTCATTTTATTAAATTTTATTAACTTTAGGAACTGGAAAATTCTTTCTTCCAAAACTGCGTAACACGATGTTCTGTTTCCAAACACATCGAATTAATTTTGCCCAAAATCTGAAATCTTCTGAAATTTTCTGAAATTTTCTGAAATTATCTTTCCTAATTGTTTTGCCAACGCAAGGTATTGTTGCAGTTTTTCTAAAGAAAGTTTTATGTATGTCAGTAAAGATATTTCAGTAGACGAATATGAATCATCTTCTAACGCATCATCTAACAATAATTGCAGCAAATCGTCTTCATTTAATTGTTCATCTTTAAACAGTGTATTGTATTGTCTTCTTGCTGCATATCGTCAAATCCTTCTCCACACATATTCGGTTGGCCTAAATTCGATGGGTGTAGATAACACATAGATATGAGCAGTAGAATTTTAACGTCCAAGGTTTTTCGTTTTACGTACCGCTCTTTATCAGGCACAAAGCAATCATAAAGCCACTGACTGAAGAGAGTTGCACTAATCAAATTGTATTTTTACATAACGTTAAATGCACGTTGATTTTGTCACTTAATATCCACCATTGGTTTTAAGGAGAAGTCTACCGAAACACTGCTGCAAAGTAATAACGTGAGACGATCCTTAGCAATATTATAAATATCGTTTTTTTTAGGTATTCGCTTCCGCCATAAGACAGTTTCATCTGCATTAAATATTTGGTCTGCTGTATAACTTCCATTTCCTATGGAAGTCTCTGGATATTTTTCTGCAGCTCCATAATCTGCCATCGAACTATCGCCATGAAATAGGAGAAAGTTTAATACAAACAAATATTTGAAACTAAAACAACAGAAAAAAAAAAAGGATTAAACAATGAACTATTATCGCATTAAACCGAGACGAGACCGAGCGTTATACAAAATATAACCGAATTTTTTCAAACTCGTTAGGCCAAAACCGCGTTATCCAGGACAGCGTTATATGAGGGCTGTGATATAATTATTTTTTCTTGCCTTTTTTCGCTTGGTAGCACTAAAAATTGAGAATAAATTGGATCTTGTCAAGCGAATTCTACTGTAATCGGTCAGTTTTTAAGCTATTGAGCTGAAATTTGGTACAAAAACCTCTAGTCTAGTTTTAATTGTCCAATGAATTGACATGAATATCTTGATATTTTTTTGTATTAATAGTACAATGCGAATTTTTGTTAGAGATTTACAATATATAGAGAATCGTACAAAAAACAAATCATGATGATGGTTACGTGCTTAAAATTTGATTTGTGATATGCCAAAAAAACAAATATTCTTAAATGCTTTTAGGCAACGTTTAACAATGTAAATTCACAAAAAATATAACGAAGGAATTTGATTTTCATATCAATTTTCCAGATATTTTTCGATTGATGTTTAGTTTTGGCATTTTTAGCACGTTTTATTCATAGATGCGAATCTCATCCAAGCAGCATATACGAGTATTGTGGCATATTTGTTGCGATTTTATGTAAAAATAGGACAGTTTTACGCCATATGATAGAGTATGTCAAATGTTTGTGTAAAAATACCAGAAAAATACTAGAAAAATATGAGAATAAAAATTTATATGGAAATCAATAAAAATGCTTTCAATAAGTAAATGGACAATTTTGGGCATTTGCATTAATAGTATTAACATCTGAGAGATAAAAAATGAAAGCAAGTTTATAATAAATTATTTCCAGTATTTTAAGTGAGTATTTGAAGGATTGTTAATGGGTTCATTTTATCTAAGCATTCTAGAGTCCCTAGGCAAAAAGAAACAAAAACCAAAACCATGAAAGAACTTACTATAGATTTTGATAAATTGAATTGGAATGGGTTATCTCACAATTCCTCTTTTCCCTTTTTAGGTAATAAATCTGAGAATCGTCGCAATATGTTATGTGCTGAAATGTTAAAAAAACAAAAATTGGCCAGTAAAACAGAATTTTATGAAATAGTAGAGTACCAAATTTTGTAAATTCTGCACTTGATTTTATTGATTTTTAAAAAATACTGGGCTCGCTTAAAACAAAAAAAAAAAATAAAATAAAATTCGGAAAACAAAAGAGGGACAGCCGAATCGGTAAATATGAAATTAGCCAGGTATGCGAATGAGATGAGAAAACATGACCATGAAGAGAGTTTGGTCATGTATTAAGCGGTAGTCATATGCATTGTATTAACATAAAAACCAGGACAACTTTCATTTACTCAATTATAGTCGTAAAAGAAGAAGCCGAGGAAGAAGAAGGTGAAATAATTATGGGGATCTCCAACGCAAAATAAGTGAAATTTAACGAATGGAGATGATTTTCTAAAACACTTGACGAAAAATGATTTTACAAATGTTACAGCTAACCAATCATTTTTCAATCAATGTTTGGGAAGGAGAGGCAGAGCAACGTCTGTCCGGGTATTTAGTATTGAATACATAAAACTTGATGTAAATGCTCTTTAGCCAATGAAATTTCACATAACTCATACTTTTCCAAACGAAACCGAAAAAACTCTAAATCTAGGTACTCATCAAACTATGGGTGCCGAATTGAATCAGTCAACATTGTAAAGTGCACTAATAACACAACACACACACATAACTTACCTTAAAAATGCCATAGTTTAATTCCACTTCTTGGAAAACCACTCCATTTAATAATATTAACAGACTCTGCACAGAACATATGTATGTACCGCTCCACTTACAGAGATCAAATTGAAAGACAAAGTTAAGTATGTCAAACACTAATTGAATGTCAAACGCATTTTGATAAATTTTGTGTTACAACACCGCTAAAACCAACCATTACAAACTACCTCTACTGAAAGATCTTAGGTGTGGTTGCAAATAGGATTCTAATCCTAAAAATTCATTGCATGTTAATGATGTCTATTTTGGGTTTTTAAAAAGATTCATCAACTTTTGCAAACTTACTCATATGTGTCTGAAATATTTTTGTAAGGGTCAGGGGGACTTCCGGCAAAGGTCGCGGGACTGACGACCCTTCCTTCCCCGAGTTGTGGCGCAGGCCGACTAATGGGCAGAACCTAGATTTTCCTCTAATCCCAAAAATTCATAACATTTTTGTAACTTGTTAATTCAACTTTTGTAAATTTACTCATATTAAATTTTTGTAAAAGTTTAGTTCAATGTACATAAATAGATCTTTCGGATGTTAAGACAAAATGTTTCGCTTAAACTAAAAACGAAATATTCCATTTTTTTTTAGATTTTTGACAAATGCCTATGAAGAATATATAATTCATTTGAAAACATACTCACTGGTATTATCTATGGAGCAAACACTTATTGACTTCTCTATCCTATCTACATATCTGTTTATCTGTCAGTTAGTCAATTTTCTTATTTTTTATCTGCAATGTCAAACAGTTGAATTGTTTTTGCCATTTCACGTATCACACACATTCTTCCTTTTTCCTTTCTGCACGAATTATTTTTTAGTGAAAAATGTCAAATGCCATCAACTACTTTGATATTCAGTTACATATTTGGTATATGTACAAGTATGTGCTCAGTTTTTGTGACACGCTTTTTCATTCCCCTTTACTGTTCGGAAGTTTAGAATTTACTCTTCACTAAGTTTTTGTGTTTTCCTTCTACAAAATTAACTTAGATTGACAAGTTGTGATGTGTATGTGTGTGTGTGTGTTTGTTAGTTGACAGTTTGTTGACTTTGTTTTTTCTGTTTTAACATTTTCTTACTTATATTTAACATATTCTTTACTTTATCTTCTTGATGTATGAAAATGAAAATTGATGTTGCCAATTATTAATCCATCAACTCCAATTTGAATAAAAATTTTATCCATTAAATATTTAAGATTGTTACCAACATTTTTTATCAATCTTTTTATGTATCTAGATCGTAACCGTGTTAAGGGCATAAAATGGTTTCACATTATTAAAAAATATATATCCTTTTCATATGTCTAAGGTGAATAAAATTGGTTGGTTGCTTGACTGGTTATAATGCGGCACTAACTTACTATTCGAGTGAAGTCAAAGACAGACTAAACTACAACTTAAACTACGCTTTTGGGTATGTTAAGGAAAATGATAGGAAAAATATAAAGAAGGAAGTAAGTTACATGACTGCATGCCTTTTACAATAAGCGACTCCCGACAAGGGGAACAACTTGGAAACTAAAGAGAGATGAGATGAGACAAGGCAAGTTACTAGTAGACAACGAACGACATTGAGTGCATTGAATGAAACAAGGCGCTGACGATGACGCTGTTCATTGCCAGCGTAGTGAATTTGAACAGACATTTTTATCTGCTCCTTTTGGTTCATGTGTCAAAGTATCTGCTGCTTTGCTTTGCTTTTGCGATACTATGCTCCTTTTTGCGTCATCGTCAACGCATCACATTTCAAGCTTTGAACTACGCCCCTAAACTCAAACTCTGTGAGTACTTGTTCCCCCTACGCATATGAAACCTTAATGGGTAGAACTCGACCAACTGCTTGTCAGGATATTGTATCCTGGTTGTATCCGCACAGCAGCAGCAGAAGGCGTTGTAAACTATTGTAATGGTTTTGCATTGCATTTCATGTACAAAAGGAAGTGTTTGTTCATTCGTTTCGTTTGTGTCTGTTGAAGTAGAGATACTCCTTCATCAAAGACACACTCACTACACTCTTCTCATTCCTTTCCTTTATACTTACATATTGTATTGATATAGTTTGCTTTCTCTCTGGCATGGCGTCGATGATGTTCTTGTATGCCCCCGAAGAAGAATCAACCAATGTACTACAATGCGTTGTCGACATAAGGGCAAAGTCAAATATTTGCTTTTGTTGCCTCATCGAAGATTTATTCGTTTCCATTATTTTTATGCAACATAAAAGTTGCATGTGTGAAGATTCGTTATGGGTTTTAGTTTCGCATAAATTCAAAGAGTTTTTCGATTTGAATTCTTCGTCTTATGCTTCCACCAACGATTTTCACTATTTATATCCTTTTTCGTCATTTTTATTTTATTTATTTTAGTTTATTCTTTTTATTTCCTATGTTTTTGTCTACTTGAGTTTGTTTCAATTTAACGCAAATATGAATACACCAGGCAGACAGACAAGATTTGTTGAAACTAGTACTATCTTTGGATTGGGATAAGTTTGTTAAAAGAAAAGACACTACATATTGTACATACATTGGAAAGGATAACAAAGTTTGGTGCTGCTACTGCTAGAATCAAAGATAGATTGGTAGATTTTACTAATGTATGTAAAATTTGATTGAGTGTGTGGAATTTTATTATTTTACACTTTATGTTTTTCGCAAATCTGATAAAGATTTCCATAAGGAATATATACAATATAGATAAGTAAAGAAAGTTCATTGACTAAAGTGCATTGAGTTATTGTAGTTTATAGATATAAGATTTGGTTTAAGTTTCTTAAAAATATAAAGATCTTTTGCTTTCGTTTGTGATTTCAAAATTATTATAAATCATTGGAGGCAGTATACAAAATACATTTGTTTGAATGAATGAAACTCTTTGAATTAATGACAATTGCTTCGCTGGGACGTCACAACCAATTTGCAAACTATTTGTACTGTTATAATTAAAAGAATATTTGCTATCAGTCTGGACACAATCACAGGACAGGATTGGTGTGGTTCTAGCAAGCTCAACCAATATGAAATATGACATGAATATGAGATTAATAATTTAAAATCAAATTTAATCTAAAGTCAAGAACATATTGAAGTTCTCACACAAGAAACATTTCTGGTGCCTAAGATCCATGTCGTATTCTATCTAACTTATTGCTTAATTGTTGGTAATCTTATGCAACTAGTTGATTTATTGATCTGATATTTTTTTTTTTTCATCCCTTACAAATGGTACTTTGTAATCTTTATGGAGTTTGAAATTGCTCACATACCAAGGAGCTCTTGCTAACATAAATATTGTACGTAGAGTCACAGACTGATATCTTACCATTCCCCACAATTACAGTGCATATGTCCACATTGGCTTCAGAACTTCCTTATACAGTCGGCCATTGTTTTCTAGGCTAAGTTAAGTCCGTGGAAACTCACCGATACAGGTGCACTCTGATGTATTTGACAGTATTGCTTTATGGAATAGTGGAATCGTTCAATATTACTGCAGGCTAGCTTCCCCGCCTTAAGCAGCATGTTTTTTAGACTGACTTTTGTGTGTTAACCACTACTCTCCATTGCTTCAACCATTTTTCGTCAATAAACGTTGACATTGTAGGTGCTGTGATGTATTCACTCTGTTTTAGTCATTGCAATTATTCCTGTACATCTGCAACCGCGACATTATTTCCTGCTGGCATATCAGCAGTATATAACGTTTAGGGTATCCCAGTATTAATTGCATACAATTTTGATTTTTCGCCAAGATTGTTGAACATATTGTAGAAGTAGCGAGCGGGAAGGCAAGATTTAAGTAGCTGATAGTGTATTGCAGGAAGCCAATTCTTCTTAATCTTGTAGATCACGTCAGACTCTATCAAATGCTTGTTGGATATTTAAAAGTTTTTTAGTTCATCCATAATATAATTTGATGGCATTGCTCATTCATTCTATGTCCTCTTCGAGAACTAAATTGATGTTCAGGTATATTGTTCTTGGCTATTTCGGTATTGAAGAGATCGACATAGCATGTATAAACAAATTGAAGTTTTCTCTGTGGTGGCTGTCGTCACCAAACATTTTCATTTTGGCAGACATGACGCTAGACTGAAGGTTTTTGACGACTTGAAATAAGATGTTTATGTAAGATGTTTTATGAGATTTGAAACTACCTACCTATAAGCTTTTCAATGAAATCTACTTTATTTGGGTCTAAGAAATACTAGACGCTTTTTCCTATGAGTCGTATAAATATGTTAAAGTTGCAACTATGCCAAAAATCAAACAATATTATAAATCTAACTGGTAGTGTCCGACCGAAACAGGATTTTCAGCCGAAACTGAAATCGGAAACGAACCTTCGGCCATGGTCGCAGTTTCGGCCGACACCATAATGAAACCGAACGTCTTTACTAATGGGACTTGTACAGTTAAAGAAGCTTGTGAAACTATAAGTACAATATTTCGCCACTTTAAAAATTTTTTAATATTCATTACACAAACTATTCTATAATAATAATAAAAAAAATATATATATTGCAAATAAATTTCTTTGTTGCTTTGAAAATTTATTGAAACTCTTTCTCACAGTTTTTCTAGTTCATTGGATAAGAAAAGGGAAATCTTTATAAGAAATCAGTTATTTTCATTATTTTTCATTCATGTATTAAATTTAATCTATTTGTGTCTACGCATTGATTCTAATAGTTTCTTTTTAGCTGATTTTCAATTTTCTTTTTAATTTAATTTTTCTGTAAAAGTTTTTTTTTTGTGATTTTTTGTTGTTCATGTTGTTGTAAGTAGCCCCCTTAAGTTATATTTTTTTTGTATGTAGTAATTTCAACATTTTCTGCATCATTAAATGTAACTTAAGTCATGTTTGTTCGTTTGTACTTACATTCGATCCAATTGCTCTTGGGTCTCGGCTTTTTAGGTTGAGTATGAGTTTTTAAGACGCCTTTGCCCTGGACACAAAGATGTCTGTCTGTTTGTCTGTCTGTCTATCTGCTTGTCTTAAGTAGTTTTGCTGTAAAACGTACCAACATACCTACTTATATACTTACTTACATTAAGCTCTCATTCTTTGGCTCAAACGACTACAACAATAGTAATAAGAAGTATATAACATAGTATATGGTATTTATAAGTAGATTTTATTCATATTTTTTTTTGTTTTGCTTTTGGATAGTAATGTATGTTACAAGAAGTTCCAAAACCAAATACATATTATAATGCTGCATTTTGTACTCATATTTAAGGTTAAAGTGCATGATGGTTGTTTCTACCTACTTATTTTTTAATGCAAAAAAAGAGGATTGGAATAATGTGTGTGTGTGGATTAAGATTAACAGTTGCCTTAGTAACAATTTTAGACTATTTTTCCTTATTTTATTTTTAAGATAGAGAGAGTGTAGCGCATATATAAGTTTCCTAGAAACGCCAAAACCAAATGAAAATCTTCAACATAGTTGCTATTGCTACTGCACATTAAATTCTCTATGGAGAATGGCACTGATTTAAGTTGGTTACCCCAACTATGGTATTTTTACCCATTTACTGAAGCCACAAAGACACTCAAACACATGAACGAACAAACACATGAACACGAGGCGCACACTTACGCCCAGACACTCGTTCTGAATACCATTTTATGCATGAATAGCATTTAGTAGTAGCATTTACTACTTTTTGTGTTTCTTTTTTTTTTTTTTTGTATTTTTATCATGATGCTTTCTCCTTAGTTTCTTCTCGTTACTACTAGTTTTTACCCACCCACATGCAATGGGGGCGGTATAATGTTTGTGCATTTGAGTTCAGGCAAATTATCCTTACAAATCCTTGTGAAATTATTCTGTTTCAACACAAAAATTTAAGCTGCCTCAATTATATTCAGCTTTTGCTTCGAGAAACATTCCTGAATGACTACCATACCATATGCTCTCATGAGGAAATGGTTCTTTGGTTTAAGGTGAAATTATTGTAGTCTACTACTTGGTTGATTGGTTTAAATAGAGAATATGTACAGATTCTCTGTCGGCTTCTGTATTAGGAATGTTATTTACTCAAAGTATTTTGTCATAGATGGAAATGCATTTTTCGTAGAAATTACCATCTTTGAGTCGATTAAAGGACATATGAAAAGCAGCCTAGGTTCAGTGATTATAATGCATTTAACCTTGTCCAGTTTCCTTTACTGTTTTTTTTATTACCTGTGGTTTGTGTTATGTATAGATCAAACATTGATTGCCTTTAATCATATTGGCTACTTTTAACCGACTTCAAAAAAGGAGGAGGTTATGAAATCGAATCATTTTTTTTATGTATGTATGTTGCCTCAGAACTTGTTTCTAGGTGAACCGATTTTGATGATGTTTTTTGTATTTGAAAGCTGGTGCTTGTTATGTGGTTCACATATAAGATCTGACCAGTAGTTATCCTTAATAATGCGCATTCCATATTGGCTACTTGAAGTTGGTTTTCTCTTTTGTTACAATTTTGTACTAGTATAGTTCATTTTAAGTGGAATAAACAGGGAACACCCAGGTTTATAAAATTAATCCTACTTATTTTAAGTAATGCTCCATTTTAACTTATATCTAGGCATTCATTGCGTTGCATCCTAGTAGGATGACATATGGAAAATATGGTTAGGGCCCAGTTTTTAAAAATAAGACGCCAGGTTTCAAATATATCATATGGAACAATTGGGAAAGCACCAACTTGATAATATCATTTTCCAAAACTTCTTATTTTATATTGGCTTCCATTAACTAAGAAATAATATATCAATCTACGTGTAATTCTGATTTTTTAAAAGGTTAATGACTTTGCTTTATTTTCCATGTTGAAAATAAAAAAGTAGATTTATAAAACCCTTCAAATGCCGGTTTAGATAACAGACAATTCAGTTATTATTTTTGTTTTTTCTTTTGTAAAAATATATTTGAAAATCAATCATGCCAAACCAACTGATATCAGTTGAATTTTAAATCCTCTTTTAATCCTATTGTTTCAACATCGAAATAGCACAACTACTGCGACATACATACTTTGAAATTAGTTTGGGTTATGTGGGCTCTCCCAGCTCCAAAACCAAGCATGTCAATCAAATGCCCAACCGATATGGCTTTACGAATTGTTGTGTGAGCATTTTCTAGTTCAATAATTGCAATCAGGCATTCGAATGAACGAACAACCAAATGAATTGTTTGTTTAAAGGAGGTCGGTCAATCCAAGGGAGGAGCGAATGAACTAACAGAATTTTCACACGGTCAGTTTTCATGATTCACAAGTTTATCAAGAGCATTGCAAGGATTCATTTTGTTTTCATTTCATCGCCCCTTTGATTTTACTTACTTCCGATTTCCGGTTACGATTGCCTTTTCAGCCAAAATAGGATAGTTTAGAATATGAACAGCAGTGAAATGTAAAAGCTTGTGTCGGCAGCTGTTGCGCTGAGTTCATTTCCTTTCTGCAGGACATAGACGTCGTCGTCGTCATTGTCACCACTATGCAGTAAATCTGATGACATTTGGTACTAATGTATTCACTTTAAGTTCTGATCTGCAACATTTGCCAACCAACCAACGATTCATAAGCTTCATCACTTCATCAGTCTGTCATTGATTGCTAAGTTTTAAACGATAGTGGTTGGTTGGATGGCTAAGGTATGTAGTATGTACTAGTATGAGGTGTGACAGTGTATTGTTCCTGAATTAATGCGGTTTTGAATTTCATTGCGTTAAGTTTCGAAGTCGCATTTCTCATAGCAAATTTTCACACAATTCTACTTTTGCTGAAAGTGTTGCACTTGGAAAAATTTACAAGGATTGTGTTGGGTTAGTTTTTCATTTGCGCTGAATTTACACAATTTTTTTGTTTTTGGTCTTTCTTGTTTTTGTTCTGTTCCTGTGCAGTCCCGTCTCGGCCCATCCTGTCCAGTCCTATTTTGTCGCTTCATTTAAGCCAAACAATTGCTGTGATGATTGCGACATGGTTCAACGGAAATGGTGCTTCTGTTTTGTGGCTTTTCTTTGCCGCCCGCCTGCCTTCCTTCATTGACGAATGCTTTTTGTTTTTTAGGTTGGTGGCTTTTATTGATTTCCGAGCTATTGGTTACATACTACAGAAGTTTTTTATTTAATTTAAAAATACTTGGTCCTGAGAGTTTTAATTACTTACTGCTACTGTTTGCTTGTTTGATTATTGGTTGAGGTTTGTTATACAACGATTTAAGGAATTTAATAAAAAAATTCACTTTTATACTTTTGGAGAGTTAAAAAATATATACAATTGAAGGTTTTTCTTATCAATTTTTTTGTTGAAATCAATTGAGAATTTTTAAAGAGAATATAAATAAAAATTGGTTCACATTGAATCATTTCTTGTTAAGTCAAAGATACTTAAGGGATTCAGTTTTTGAGACACATGAATGATAATTACACGATAAACATGAGCATAATAAAAGGGATAACTGCATGGCCAGGCATGGAGCTAAACAGCCCTTTATTGGCTTAGATCTTAATCAAAGAAATCAATAAGGAAATGGAAGAACTCCAAATTTGCTAACCATGTCTAGTACATAGCATCGAAGGCCTTAGGCAAGCAAAAAGTTTCCTAAAACAAGACAGAGAATCTTCTAGAATCTTCATCTATAGAAATGGAAAATAGTATTGTGTTTTATACCGCATCATTGCGTTTTGAAAGTCCTAACTTCCTGTGGTTACTCCCTCAATGGCAGGTCCCGTAATACAGCCCATATTGGTTGAGAAACTTTTGCGCTTTCGATCTCACAAGATTGCCATTAAAGTAGACATATTCAAGATGTATCGTTGTGTTCGAATGGAACAGCCATATTCTCTTTTGCAGTGTATCACTATGTCGAAAGAATGCTGAATTTTTATTTTTATTCAAAGTAACGGCCCTCACTTTCTACATGTTTTGTCCATCTCTCAGGCAATTTG